>JAWMAG010000012.1:23955000-24515000 GCA_037013455.1 Ceratitis rosa
AATTTTATAATCAAAACCACTAGATGAGTAATTTTATCAACAATCTCAAAGGGAAAATCACTGTAATTACAAACATAAGATTAAATAATAGTAAACATATCTACATATGTATATACATTAAACATTAGAAAACTTCGTGATTTTAATCAAACTGATAAACATACATACAGGCTTGAATACATATTAACATTTACATTAGCAGCCAAGCCCTTACCCGGCAGGGAAATATACTAGTTGTTAACTGGAATACAACTGATATGCATTTTTTCTTTAAATAGTAAGTAACTGATATTTTTAACACGGCGTTGACCTACGAATTGTCAACTGCCCGATTATGCATCAGCTTTATACTAGTTGTATACTAGTTCATTTCGGCGTGATGAATTTCTCTTCGATGTAGAGAGCAATGAGATCTGCGCACTTCAATAGAGCAGCTAAGAGCGTGGAGCTCAATCATAGCGTTCTAGATATAACAACAACAACAACACACGGTGGTCAAAATTATTATTATTTTCTTTACTGGTGAACTGCTAGACAAATAACCAACTGATATGATTTCAGCTTCAAAATACTGGTATTTAAGGGAAATTCTTTTTGTTCTGATCTACCTTCTACCTGCATGAAAATTGCACTTAGGTACATCTATGTATGTATGTATAAGCTAGTATTAGAAATCTCATTAAGAGCGGCTTAAGTCTCAATCAACAAGTGTAACTTGCATGTATGTATGTATATACACTTTCGTTTTGAGTGAGTTTAGTTATTAGAAAATAAAAATTACTTTTGACATACAAGAAAACTAGAAAAAGAGGTACGTCAAAAGCTTTAATTACTATTATCACTCACCCATACGAATGCATGCATTGCAAAAGCGATATGACAACCTTGAATACATACTTATGTACATAAAAAATAAACACTCTTCTGGGTAGACTCACACATACATATGTATTATTATATTATTTGCACTAATGTTTGCTTACAAGTGTGCTGTAATAGTTAGAATAATTGTTTTTTCTTTTATTTTTTAATTTTTATTTTTTAAAGAGCAAAGCTTTACTCAGAGTTGCAATTGGGATGGGAACCCAATAGAAAATTTTTTATTTTTTTTTTGCAATAAAAAAGATATGCTATAAAAATAAATAAGCAAATAATAAAAATAACTTATCTGGAATTTTGAAACTTTTTGAGAGCTTCTTTTTACCCTTTCCCTAAATCGTTAAGTATCGGTCTAGTGAAAAGTCATCAGTTAATTATTTTAATTTTTTTTTTCATAGTTAGAATTATCCAATCTATATATCAAATATGCTTTATTTAGTTCGATAACTTTTTTTATATACAAAAAAAATCATTGCGCCTCTCTCATAAAAACCCTTGTCTCTAATGGTAAAAAATTGGGACCATCGATTTTCGCAGGCTAATCTTGAGTTTAATTCTTCACCAGCCAATAGCCAGGAACATATGGTAATTAGTCCGTACTATGAGTTGGATGCATAAGAACATGCCAACTAAGTTTCCAGAGCTTCTGCTGAGTCTCTGTCCATGTGTGTGTGGTCCGCTGTTGTACTGATGAAACACAATTCACCTCCTTTTGGTCAAAGTTGGCGGCTTGTGGAGAATTGGTTCTTTCAGGCGGACCAATTGCTGACAGTACAGGTCCATATTAAAAGTTTGATCAAAAGGGAACAGTTTGTAGTGTATGATTCTTTGACAATCCCAACAAACGCACAACAAAACCTTCCTGGTCGTCAATCCTGGCTTGGTGACCGTTTGCGCCGGCTTAATGCACTTCAACCACGACCATTTTTGTTTGGCGTTGCTGATGTTGCTACAAGTGATCCACTTTTCATTACCAGTCATTATCCGTTTCAAAAATGGGTCGATTTTAATACGATTCAGCAGCGATTCGCAGATTTAAACTCGGTTCATGAGAGTTTTTCTTGTTAAATCATGTGGCAACCACACATCAAGTGGTTTGAAATCGCCATTTGTGTAATGTTTAGCTCCTGGGCAATCGAAACAGTGCTCGCATGATGATCATACTTGACGATTTCCATTATTTTATAGACATTTTCGACTTCATCTTTTATATCAAAATTACCTGAACTGAAAATTGTGCATCATTGTCTGTTGATAGCATTATGACCATAATCACTATTCACTTTTTCAGTTGCCTGACTTGCGTTTTTTGCCTTTATAGAAGAAAACTTGTAGATTTTATTGTTTTTTTTTCATCTCTGCTGTTGTCCATCCTTGACCTGCGCTCAAACACCTCCAAGTTAAATGTTAAACACTTCTTGCATTACCTTTTTAGTATCAAATATCACTCTCTCCCGCCACCTAGTGTAATCCAATCGCATTTATAGAATGCGAGGTAGAGATCACTAAAATCAGCTATTGCAAAAATAATGGTTTACTTTTTACTTGACCTTATGTGTTCCCTACGATCCATCGCGCGCCAACAAAAGCAAGTGTATGCAACAATATAGATATACTAAAAAGTGTTCATTAAGTTTGCTACTTTGTAACAATTACAAAAATAAAAAAGCTAAGTATGTAGATAATTAAATAGTAGATACTGAACAGACTACCTAAAGCAGTTGCTGGGCTTACGAACAGATAAGGCAGTGAGGGAGAAAACGTGTATTATACCTGCAAGATAGCAAATGTCAAAAGATTGCAGTTAAAATATGAGTCAGCAAAGTTGATTAATTCAAACAACATCCGATGCTGTATATAAAAGAGCAAACACAAAGGAAGAAACTAAAACTTCCATTTGATAGAAAGTAAAGTTCTTCAAAACGCGCATTGGAACTCTCTAAAAACTAACTTTTGTTTCATTAAGACCAGAAAACTTCCGGAGTTTTTTTTCGCTATTATCTGTTTGGTTCATCATGAATTCGATCCAACGGTACAGACGATCAATAAAGAGTTTTTACTCATTTGAAAGGCCTACCTAAACCAAGCTGCCGCCGAATTGCATGTTATCTATATTCTCGACAACTGACCAAACTCACAAGAAATAAGAAGTAGAATAATCAACAACTAAGAGGTGTGACAATTAAGTAATGAGACTAATTATATGGCCGCGACTGTGGTAACCCTGTGACCTTGAAATTCCCTTTCCCTTCTTTTGGCAATCTTCTCCTCTCCATTGATATATTTGCCATCGCTCTAGCTTGTTGAGATGATTATTGCCTTTTTTGATAGCCGTGGAATCGTCCACAAAGAATTTCTTCCACCGTGGCAAACCGTAAATCAAATCTACCATCGCCAAATACTCGAAAGATTGCGAGAACGAGTCAACAGGGTGCGCCCAGACATCGCTCGTAACTGGATCCTTCATCACGACAACGCGCCGTGCCACACCGCCCTCAGTGTGTCCCAGTATTTGGCCTCTAAAGGGATCGCCGTGTTGCAACAATCGCCTTATTCGCCCGATATGTCACCCTGTGACTTTTTTTTGGTCCCTAGAACAAAATCGGTGGTCAAAGGAACCCATTTTGAGTCGATTGAGAACATCCAGGCGACCGTGGCGAGGGTACTCGCGGACATCCCAGTCGAAGTGTTCCAGAAATGTTACGGAGCATGGAAAACGTGCTGAAATCATTGCCTAGCTGTCCAAGGGCACTACTTTGAAGGGGATGGCAGATTTGTAGAATATTTTTTAAATTTTTTATTCGCTTCTAGGTTCACTATAGGCCTGATTTAAACGTATCAAGTATTTAATCTCAATATAATCCCATTGATATCACTCATTTTTAGTTGAAATTATTTTTATAAAACTAAAAATAATGCACACTTATAAAATTACTCCATTTTAACTAAAAGAGTAAAAAATATAAAAATACTTTTATTTTATTGTTGGATATACATATGTACATACATATGTACATACATACATATAGTAAACGAGTGTTATCTGCTGTGCTTTTCTCTGAATATGTAATCAAGATTCATTCTAACTAACGCCTGTTGTGGCTACTCGTGTATTATTTCATTATTTAATATTTGTTTATTTACATAAAATAAAAAAAAAAATTAAAAAAATTAAAAAAAATAAATAAATGAGAGAAGAACAAAAAAAGTGCAACATTGATTCACTCTTTCATTTATTCGCTGATCATTTAAAGAGAGCGCGCTAGAGTTATCTTGAGAGCATTGCACGTATGAAACACGCACACACACACACATTTATACATACGAACGCCAATAGAAATTATCACATACTGGCAATAATAATATTACTTCATAGCAAAGCTTTTGTTGACATTTAAAACGGTGAGTTTCTTTTTTTTATTGCATTCTGCGGCAAGCAATTATTTATTTACATTTGCTCTGAGATGACGCTCACTGGAAAAACGATCACACATACTCGTATGTATTTACAGATATGTATATAATATAATTTGTGCTTGCACCCTTCATGCTCTACCCCAAACACTGCGACAAACGAGAGAGAGAGAGAGAGAGCGAGAGAGAGAGAGAGGGATGCATTTATTTACTAAGCTCGTTTGTAGGTATGTACATAACTACACATGTGTGCTTTAATGGGTATCTGTGTATGTATGTCGCACATGCTGCAATTACACCATTCTACAATAATACAACAACAACAACAACAACCACGAGGGTAGAGCTTATGCTATTTTTTCCCTACTAGTTAAGCTTATTTACCAATTAGTGTACGCTGCTAACTAGAAGAGGAATAACAAAAAGTGTTGAGCTTTGCTCAGCGAAACGCGACTGCAAATGCAATTCCGACAACTGCAACAGTGACAACAACAATAACAACAACAACAACAACAAGAAAAGTATAACTCAATCGCATAGAAACGACGACCGCTGAGCTATGACAAATTTGCGCGAATGTGAGCGCGGTCAAGTTCATTGCTATCATATGGAGATCGGGTGGAAAAAAAATTGAAACAAGCAAAATGGGATGGGTTGGCGATGAGCGTTCAGACAAAATGAAAATTATGTAATACCCCAAACGGACATAAACAAATACATATACAATACATATGCATGTATATGTGTTATATATTTCATAAATTTTTTATCAGCTGTTAATCTTCTTCTGTTCATTGGTTTCACTTTCGGTAAGGAAAAGATTTCCAGCTACTGACTGTGGCAAAGGGCTATCAATTCAATAAGAACGAACCAAAACTATAATTTTTTCTCAATAGATAGGTTCAAGGTCCACTTTCCGGTGATATCGCCTACGCCATACACGGAACGCAACTTCCAAGTTTCAGATCTTTTTATATAAAAAACTAGCTGTACCCTGCAACGCTTCGCTATCGCAGGTCGATTACATTATTGATCTGAGTACTTATTTGTACGTGTGAGTCACTTCTTCGCTACTCTATGACTGCCTTGGGGTAAGCCAAACGCCCCATACGGAGCTAGGTTTATTCACACTCTATTTGAATGCATAAGAATAGCTTTAAATCCACAGCTGCATTATAATTACAATGTGAAGCAAACAAATCTAAGCTCAACCTAAGCTTATATCCAAACCAATTTGTGCCAATCTGTCGGTGGTCTCTTTCCCGTGTGGAAATTATTATTTATATTTTGAGCAAATCGAACTTGACTGCAGGTCTCGGGTCCATTTCCAGGAAGCAAAAGTATTTAATTTAGGCATATCTTCAAAAAATTAAATTAAAACGAACCATCAATATGTAAATTGTATCAACTAGAGCAATCCGAGCCCGTAAAAAAAGACTTTTTGGTAAGAAGAGTTTCAAGTAAATCGATCCCTAAATACGATTTTTTGGAATAGTTATAGGTCGACCCCTAGTCCACTACTCGAAAGGAAAAGTAGTCGTCCTGCTAATCCAAGCAAAATTAAAGGTGAATCCGGAAGATAATAGTACGATAAACACAATTTTTTCGAATAGTTTGGTCCTTGGTCCACTTACTAAAAAACAAATTGTTTCGTACAAACTTCTTTCATATTAATCGGTCGGTAACTTTTCAAGATTTGCGGATCTTTACAAATGAACGCAAGAACTTTCTATATACATATGTATGTATACATTTCCACTGGCTTTTCTTGAGTCCATTTCCTTCGCGATCCAATTCCTTCGCCATAGAGAGCAGATGGTAATCACATAGTGCGAGCTACGGACTATAAGGTGGATGCATAAGAGCGTCCTAACCAAGCTCTCGGAGCTTCTGGTGAGTCACTATCGATGTATGTGGAATGGCGTTGCTCTGATGAAACACGGAGCGGGCGCTTCTGGGCGATTGCTTCCTTCAGGCGGTCCAACTGCGGACAGTAAAGTTCCAAACTAAGAGTTTGGCTGTAGGATAGCAACTCATAGTGAATGATTCTTTGTCAATTCCATCAAAAAACACAGAAAATCCTTTCTGGCCATCAATCCTAGGTTGGAGACCCTCTGTACCGACTCATTGTCCTTCGAGAACAGCCGTTTTCGTTTGACGTTGCTCGTAAATGATTCACTTTTAATCACCAGTCAGCATGCGCTTCAAAAATGTGTAGATTTTATTACAATTCTGCAGCGATTCGCAAATGGAGGGTCTCCTTAACTCTTTGGACGTTCACACAACGAGTTTCTTTGTGTATCCAGCCTTTTTCAAGTGGTACCAAACTCAATTTTTGTGCAATATTTTGCTCCTGAGTAATCGAAATAGTGCTCGCATGACGCTCGCAGACTCGACGATTTCTATTATTTTGTGGACATTTTTGACAATTGGACTTCCACACCGTAGCTCTCGTCATCTATATCAAAGTTACCGGTACGAAATTGACGAAACCTGAATTGTGCATGGTTGGTTGTTACAATATCAGGACCATATCATCTTTCTAATGCCATCTAGCGTAAATCAATCGTATACATATATAGAACGCGAGATAGAGATCACTAAAGTTTTGTATTGCAAAAATAATGGACTACTTTTTACTAGATCTGCTTATTAGAGTATATTTAATACTCCAAAAGAACTTCTCCGGCTTGGAGGTCAAGAAAGAATTGAGCCAATTTCGGATACCCTGTTCTGAAGTGAAGCGTACTCCGTTAAGGGTATTCTGCATTGATCTGAACAAGTGGTAATCGGAAGGTGCTATGTCTGGGCTATAAGGCGGGTGAGGTAGAACTTCCCACACACAGTTTTCCAAATAGTTTTTAACTGGCCTTGCAACATGTGGCCGAGCGTTGTCATGATGAAAAATTATTGATTCGTGTCTGGTCGCATATTCTGGTCGTTTTTCCGCGATGGTCTTTTTCAAACGAATCAATTGTTTTCGGTAGAAGTCCCCATTGATCGTTTGACCCGATTTCAATAGCTCATAATAGAGCACACCCTTGTGGTTCCACCAAATATATAGCATAACCTCGGCACCATGCATATTGGGCTTTGCAGTGGATGTCGATGGTTGGCCGAGCTTCACATACGATCTCTTGCGCTTTGGGTTATCATAATGAAACCATTTTTCACAGCCAGTGACAATCCGATGCAAAATGACTTCTTTTGGTGGCGTTGAAGCAACATTTCCGACATGCAGAATCGACGTTCGACGTCTCATGGCTTTAATTCATAAGGCACCCAATTTCCAAGATTCCGGATGAATCCTAATGATTTTAATCGTCTGGAAACCGTTGCAGGTTCAACTCCTAATACTTTTGCAAGTTTTTCTTGCGTCTGACATACATCTCCGTCGAGCAATGCCTCCAATTCTTCGTCTTGAAATTTTTTTTGGCTGTCCGTCGTCTAAGTCGAAATTGCCACTTTTAAACCGTGAAAACCACTTTTGGCACGTTCGTTCGGCTAAGGCATGGTCACCATAAACGTCCAGTAAAATACGATGGCTTTTGGTAGCACTTTTCTTCATGTTAAAGTAATGAAGAAGAACTCTCCGCAATGATGAACACGACGCGAAAAAATACTAATAAAGCCCTCTCTTAGAAAACCGCCAATATAAGAATAAGAAGCAAAACCTGTTGTGAGGCAGCAATGCGTTCACTTCCTAACCTCTTTTACCCTACCAAAGCAGGCACAATACACCTTATGCGTCTTGACAAATTCATTCTTCTAGGTGTTTTCTCCTCTACACCAAAGAATTTGACTACAAAATTTCACACAAACAATTTCAAAAGGTGTTTAATTGCAACACGAAAAGGCTTCAGCGATTGCAGTCGCAGTTGAGAAGAAAGTGAAGAAAGTTTTTAAGTAAATAGAAGCCGTTACTTTTGTACATTTCTACTATTGAGACGAAGGTATCAAGTAAGTTTGAGTAACCATAAATTTCTTGAATGCAAAATTTCTGCACGCCGTTGACATTGTGGGGCGTCGTCATCAACGGCAACAGCCGTAAAGCAAGTGAAAGCGTCTCAACATCAAAAAAAAAAAATTATGCACTAAAATAGCGAAATTCACTTGAAATGCTTCATTTCCATTTGCTGCGTTTGCGTTTGCTGTTGGTTGTAGAATACTCTGACTCCTGACTCTGTCTAAGCCAATTTGTTGCAACACGAGCAATTTCACTTTAATTAAAATAAACTGAAAGATTTCGAAATTTCATTGAACTTGCCAGCGTTATGTCACAATATGATTAACATACGTGTATGTTGCAGAATTATTTTGAAAATAAAGTATGAGTGTAAGCGAGAGGCAAGGGTAGCGTCATATTGGAGTTTTTAATCCCAAATCAGGCAGTCTAAAGTCTCGCTGAGCAACGTTTAATGAACGAATCGTGATTTCCCCAGTGTTAAGCGATAAGAGTATTCCAAACATCAAAACTTCAAAGTCACAAAACAAGTGAAGAGTGTGAATTGTCCAGTGTGTGTTGGTGTTGTTGTTGTTGTTGTTGTTGTTGTTGTTGTTGTGCTGTGGTGTGGCTAAAGTGTTGCTTGGTTAACCGACGTTTGGCCGGTTGCGAAGTGGTGTGGTTGCATATAATTGGCTAAGTAAAAGCAGCTTAAGTTACCTTTTGGATTGAATGCTCCACTTTTGTTGGTAAATGATGAAAATGATGACAGGTTAACCGTATGATAGTATTTATTTTTGTAAATTGAGTAATTTACTCTGATTTTTTTCTTTTTTTTTTTTTTGAGTGATAAATATTTTTGCTATAAACACAGGTAATTAAAAATATTGGTGATATCCACTTTTCTATGGGTTTGGACTGGTAGGACGTAAGGTAGTATTCCAGTTTGATATTTATAAACCCAAGCTGGAGAGTTTTCATCCATTCGGGCACATGACTTCTCCAGCGTAACCGTTATCTCTTCATTCGCTGAATTATGTCAATGTCGCCGAATAACTCATACAGCTCATCGTTCCATCGGCTGCGGTATTCGCCGTTCCCAACTAATACAGGTTTTCACAAAACCTTTGTCTCGAAAACTCATAACCCCAACTCATCAGATGTTGTCATCGTCAAAAAACCTCGTTTGGTATCGATCGGGTCGGAGAGGGCCTTGTCGATTCTGACGGAGCTTTTAGTGTTACTTAACGTCAGTTTACGATATCAAGAGAATTTATGAAGCCTTTTGTCTGTCTTCGATCTGGTCTTGAGAGCGATGACTTGTATGGAAGATTTGATGTCGAAAAGATGCAATCATAACAGCCTGCAAAATGGTTTAGTATTCGACTTTCACTCTTACTTGCACACTTGAGAGCACACCGAGAGCAAAACTTTGACATTTGTTCGCACTTGGCTCACTTTTTTCGCTTTAGACTCTCTTCTATAGAGGTTATTAGGTTTTTATAATGATCAAAAAGATATTTAGAGCTAAAATAGTCCAACAGATTTAACCACGAATCGTTATAATCTGATCTACCTGAGACTATACGATGAATACCTGTTTTTATCATCGTAAATTCCGATACCTTTATCAACTCCTCACGCTTAGTTGACTCATCTTTTAAACGAAGGTGCTTCTTATTGAAAGTTCAAGTAATTTATCGCACCCTGCATTCTCATAAAATTACTATAATTTGTGTGTGGACAATCCCGGTTGGTTAACTTGTGCCAGTCGACAGAATGTTTAGTTTTTGGTGGTCTCCAGAAGTCTATCCAAATTAAGAAGAGGTTAACTCAACGGCATCACTCGCACCATTATTTGCTACTTTTCAGTCGTTGTCAGCGTGATGTTCCAACTAGCTTTGCCACAGTTAATTCGGCGCTTAAATGAAATGAACTAGCTATTCCAGCCAGTTACGCCATAACCTTCTAGACCCATTACACCCTTCAGAATTGCACTAGCAAGAAGACATCCATCCTCTCTATATATAGTTTAACGTGATGGTGTCTAGTTCAAGAGAAGAGGTTCAGCCCTTTAAACCCAATACTTTGACAACCCCTTCCTCAGTTTCCCCCCGCGCTGCAACACCGTTAGCAACGGCGTTAGATGGTCAGTCTAAAAACAACTCGCTCGAGACAAGCGGGTTCTGTCTGAAAACGAAGATTGTTTGACCATAAGATCGTCACTAAACATCCCTCAGAGTAAGGCTTGCTGCTCATATGACATTCCGCATACTACCGGGTCTCTCAGCATCGATAATTGTGTAACCATGGTGATGTGTCGCTTGGACTTGCTACTGCGGCTGTCGCTTGACGCGCTACAGGAAGCCTTAACCCTCACAACTAGCTCATTTTTTGGTTATAGATTCACTCTAGCACTCACAGGTATGGCCTTGCCCAAACAGCGTTTCTTCGGATTTTTCTTTGATTTAACAAGTTCAAAAGTGCGTATCTGTTTTGTAGTCTCTGAGGATTTTACCTCTGTTTTGAGATGCCAAATGGGGATATGTAGTTTGCTAACGGTTTTGTCAGGGTTCACCACAGGCTTTGATTGGGTTTCGAGGCGGGATTGTCCGCATATACTTTAGACTTTACATATCCCTACAGGAAAAGGTCTAACGGTGTGATATCACATGATCTTGGTGGCCAAACGACAGGCTCAAAACGTGAAATTATCTGCTCACCGAAGTGTACTCCCAATAAATCAATTGATTGATGTAATGTGTGGGAAGAGACGCCGCCTTGTTGAAACCAAATGTCACCGAGATCACGAGCTTCAATTTCAGGTATCAAATAGTCGGTTATCATGGCGCGATAATGGTCACCATTGACGGTTACGTTCTCACCGGCCCACAAACCCCAACAAACCGTTATTTTTTCTGAGTAAAATGATAGCAATTGAATCTCCTTAGATTGCTCTTTGTCCCAAATGCGGCAATTTTACTTGTTTTCATACCCTTTGAGCCAGAAATAGGTCTCAAAATTTAGCTCGAAAACGTCGGATCTTTTTGAAAATTTCCAGGATCCCATAGAGCGAAACGATATCGCTTGGGAAGGCCGAGCGGCTTCATTTCTTGCACAAGCTGTATTTTGTATGCTTTCAATTTAAGATCTCGCGCCAAGTCGGTCCATAAGTCAGTGCGA
The DNA here is from genome assembly GCA_037013455.1 of Ceratitis rosa. Taxonomy (NCBI): domain Eukaryota; kingdom Metazoa; phylum Arthropoda; class Insecta; order Diptera; family Tephritidae; genus Ceratitis; species Ceratitis rosa. The sequence continues at coordinate 23,966,420 of JAWMAG010000012.1, forward strand.
GTTGCTGCGAATGGACCTCAGAAGGCCGATTAAGTTGTGCGGAGCACGCGAAACACATTCTTTACAGAACTTGAATTTTCGCAATAAAGTTGAACGATTTGTATACGTTGTTGAGACGTAAGTCTATCCATGATGAAATGCCAAACAATACTGAACAAAAATAACATGACAGCTTGGCACGACTCAGGCGTGATCCGAAAAAAAGGTCTATTGAAAAAATACCTCTACTTGGATCACCAGTTAGTGTGAGTGTTGTAACGGCTGGAGTGATTTTTGGCAGAGCTCTTCATCCATTTCATAGTATGCGTCTTTGTGTGTTTCTTCTAACAAATTAAGGGACCAACAATTTATACTAAGGCGCCTTATGTCTGAAATACAAACGGGTTGTTTGAGATTCCCTGCCGTGAGGCGCTCGGAATTTAATCTTCTATAATTTTGGATGTTGATCGAACCAGTATTCGAACCATGACCTTCAAAATTACAGAAAAAAATGGCTATTTCTAACAAAATAAAATTTTTAAAGAATAATCTTTTTTAATTATATTTTCGGTATTATTAAAAAAAAACTACTTAAGCACACTACACTTTCATTACTAATATCAACACTAAATTATAATAATATTAAGGAATTTTATTACATGTCGTGGGGATTTACATATTTCATAGCGGTTTTTTAGCCGTCACCTGTCGTGCCAACTCTCATTTGCCTAAACACAATTAATTTCTCATTATTTTCATTAAGTGTATACTTAATTTTTATTTTTTTTTTTTAATAAAATTTCTGCGAAATTTAAATAAATATCAGCTAGATTTCCATTAAATTATCAAGAAAATCTCTACATCTTTACGATTTTAATTATATTTTTGTGTTTTGTTTAATTGTTTTAATTGAAATTTTCAATTATTTCTGCTTTGCTGCTCATATTTCAATATTTTAAATGAATTTATACCTAATCTTGCTGACTTTATTTTCTTAATTGTCAAAAACATCATTTTAAGTCGAAAATTAATCTGTTGTTTAAGCCTGACGAAAATCATAATAAATTAGACCACGGTTGCACCGTCCTGTATGGTATATGTATGAGTATTAGAGCTTCAGATACCCGGGTATCAGGCACTATGAGCAGCTCGATACTCGCTCGATACTCGTTCGTTGCTCAAGAAAATTTTCGAGCAATGAGCAATCAACGAGTGTGCGAGGACTCGTTGCTCGTTGAACATAATCTTGAGCTCTAATATGTATAGAAAACTGGGAGAGAAATGTGTTCCAAGACAAACAAATTCACTGTTCTGATAAACCAAAAGTAAGAGGGGAACTAAATTTCACGCAAAATACTGAGAATGGCACATTGACCGACTTTATTTGCAATTCCAAAGTGAACACATAATTGGTCAGCTCTTGATTTATTATCCTAATCAATTGGAAGGCCTCGACTTAATTCAAGGAAAAAAGAAATATGAGATCTTCTGAAAAGTAAACAATTATTTTTGCATTAAACTGAAACACAATTCCCCTCCTGTTGGTCAGAGCTAGGCGCATTTGGACAATCGCTATGAGTACTGATACAATTAAAATTATGGTTGTTGGGGAGCAGATCATTATGGATGGTTCCTTGCCAATCTCACCAAATATATAACAAAACATTTTGGGTCGTCAATGCTGGCTTGGACAACGGTTGGGACGGCTTATTACTCCTCGACCACGTACGTTTTCATTTGACGTTGCTGTAGGTGATGCGTTTTTCATTACCAGTCACATTCATCTTCAGAATTGGTTCGCTTTTATTACGATTCAGTAGCGATTTGCAGTTGGAAATTCGGTACATTTTATTTCACGAAGAAGATTGCTTCTAAATTGAACCAAATTACTCTCCAGTACGAAAAATCCATAAATTGTTTCGTTGCCTACCGCGGGGAAAACATCGTTACATAACTTTTTTCTATAATCTGAGAAATGACAAACTTTCTTATCGGATGCCCACTTCATGCACAACAAATACCCTCCAAGGGCTCTTCGTTCAGTGCTTTAAGCTAGTCGCTTTTGCGAATAATATAACGTTCATTTGTTAGGGTCAAATTCTTAAACACTCTGCTTGATCTCATGTACGAGCATGTAAATATGCTAGTAAGATGGGTGGCCAGAGTTGGCCTTGCCGTCAATCCCAGTAAGACGGAAGTTGTCTTATTCAACAGGAAATATAGAATCCCTCAATTACTTTCCATCTCGAAGGTAGACGTCGCCTTCATTTTTTCCCAGAAGAACGTGAGAACAATCCAATACAGAGATCATAGATAGATCATATGCCCTAGAAGGCCAACGTCGAGATGTGAAAGAAAAATGCATCGGTAGCTTTATATTGCGGAAAAGCACTCATCATCTATTAGTGTACTGGTTCTACATAACTATAGTCAAGCTTATCTTGCTGTAAGGAGTTTTAGTAGGGTGGAAGTCATATTAGCTAAGCAGCTGGAAATTGTTCAGTACACGGCTCTCATCAGAATTGAGATTCATTACAAACCACTACTGCTCTAACGCATAACGCTTTCTTCTATTGCTAAAAAAAGTCGATGTTAAACTCAGTTAGCATAAACCCTCGATCGGTTTAAACATAGGACACTATGCTGTTCAAGAGATAATGGATTACTGTGTCTTCAGCATTGAGCTTAGTATCTTTTTCTCCACCATCACCACTGGCAATGGGTTCACTTCAACTCGAAGGAGTTACCAGACATTGATTTATATATTTATGTATAAATAACGCGATTTTCATCCCAGCGCCGCCTCCCAATTGTAGTGTTCATATATTTTCCAAAACAAATAGAGGAAGCTGTAGATTTTTCTAAAACACCTCCAAAAGGGTAGTGAATTTTTGTAAGGAGCTTTTTATTTTAGGTTAAAAATATACTCCAAAGGAGTAGCATTCCTTGCCAAGGAGCGACTCTGTTTATATTATTTATTTTTATAATAAGCTATGTTAGGCTAGATTATATTAGCTTGCCATCACGCTAAACATTGATCTGTTGGTCCTTTAATATATCAGAGAGGGTTTCAGCTGAGCTCGAGCCGAAGTAGTCGTCATAAAGGACGTCAAAGCCTTTTACAAAGTTTAATATATCCTTAATACCTAATTTTGATACTGCATAGCACTGTATATCCAAGGCGAGTTCTAGATAAGGACGGATAGAAGGAGAGGTGATATTCCAGCATCTCACTTATGCCTTCATTCTTGCACTTCCTGAATATGCCATCGGTATTAATGTCCATATGGCTCCTGAGTGAATGCGTGATGACAGTATGGTTTGACCTGATATTAGGCCAGCTTTTGTACATGATCTTAATGATGTTGCATGTCGTCAAGGCATTGCATTTCACCCTGAATCGTTTGTCAGCCCTTTGGTAAATTTGAATGAGCATAGTTCTTGGCGACTGGTGAATTCCTTGTTCGCCAGCAAGATGCAACTTTTGACTGGTTCCCAGTATAGATGTAGCCGCTTTCCTGCAGCCATCTACCACTTTCCTGCCTCTAAGGACATTTTCTGACGCAATACGATGTGAGGTTATTGTCTTAATTGATGCATTGATATCAAAGAATATATTGAGGTTTTCATGTGCATGTTTTATCAGCAGCTTTTCTAACCGCGAATATTTTCGTCTGAAAAAAAACTACTCATAACTAATTCCACGCAATAGATTCCGGCGCTTATTCAATCAGCCATTTTTTACAGATATAATGTAGGGTTATAAGGTATATTTGGACCACTAGTTACCTGTTTACTGAACTATGTCCGAAGATTCTTGTAGCAAGTGCACCGAACGGCATCAATTTTATAGCCGATTTTCCGACAAAGCTTCTCACTACAATATCGATTGGTAGTAGGTCGATTAGCACTTCTCATGTAGCCGTTGGAGTGGTTCTCAGCGCACCAGACGCGCAAAGTGCAGCGAGCCACGGTATTCGTTCCAATAATTTCCTGTATGAGATTTTGCTGGACAAATACTTAAGAAAAGTCTGCCATTTCTTGGATTTCACAGAGTGTATGATTAAAAAAAATACTGAGTTCGATGAGAAAAATCCTAAAACTAATTCATAATCTATAATCAACATTCAAACTCAAAAGAGTTACAATTCGCGGAAGTACAATATTATTATATAAAATAGTGCTAAAGTACATGCTCCCACATATATACATAGCGAGAAATGTAAATATAAATTATACGTATGTATGTCTACTTGTATATATACATTTTTTTCTACTTCTTAGCTAATCAAGTGGTGGTTCACATAATCGTGATTTACATATGTACATATATGCAGATGAAATATAGGTATATGTATGTACATCATATATGTATGTATTGTAGTATATTGGCAAATCAAATCAAATGACATTTGATAACTCCAATTCTCAGCAGAGATTATGCAACTGTTGCTAAATTTAGCCAACGTAATAACCTTGGCGCCAGAAACGCACACAAAGGCGATACACAAACAACACCCTCAGGCAGCAGCTGCGACCAGAGATTGAGGGGCTTTTTTTCATACATATTTATATTTTAAGTATTTGATGAAAGAATTAATTGAGCGCAAAATACACAATGGATATTGAGTGAAAATCCGTACTTATAGGTGTATGTAGGTATATGTCGGTATGTATGTAGACGCTTAGCAATAAGAAGTCGCAGCTGCGTGCTCAATAACTAAATGTTGCCACCACATACATACTTGCAACATATGTATGCCACATGCAGCGCTTACAGGTAGCAACGTTGAATGACTCTTTGTGACTATGTATGTAAATATGTATGCATATAGAGCTAAAAGCAGACAAAGAACAATATATATTGAGTTGACAATTATTGTTAGGTACAAATGTTTGTGTGTATGCTTGAATATTTATGTGTAAGAGGGTTGAAATTGCATTGCTGCACTCATTGGTGTATCATCGCAAGCAAATTCCTACAGGGTACCACTGCGAATAAAGCTGAGCATGCGCATTGGCCAATAGATTTTATGTAATTTGCACAAACGTAGCATACTTGCGGGCGTGTAAAGTGTTTGCAAAGAAGGCTGTTGACAGCGTGAGGATACAATAAACAATAAAAGAAGGTTTACACATACATATGCATAAATATATATGTATGTACATATATATTAATCTGATCCGCGCAAAGAAGCAACAATTGTTAATGTACATACATACATATTGTAAGTTTGTATGTTGATGGGTGTGCGTGTGTGTGTGTGCCAGCGACTTTTTGCCAAATCCTTTGAATCAAAGCCGGCCAGATTTAATTTTGCACTTGTTGCATTCGGTCAAATAACGGTAGCGGCGCAAAGCGATTTCGGTATCGAGTCGTTAGTGAAAATAAAAAATATACAGAAAAATTTGAAAATTAAAATAAAATAAAGTAATTACAGCACAAAAAATTAATTTCATGTATACAAAAATAAAAACAAAAATTTATTTGTTATTGCAACTCCCTGAAAAACGTCATACGTGCTCTTCACACACAAAAATCTTACATAATTTTGCAAATAAATTTTTTTTTATGTCTCACAGCTGTTTGCAGTCACAGAAAAATGTATGAAATAAACGATTTTGAGCATTTCTTCAAAGTGGATATCACTTAACCAAAATGTGTGTAATAAAATAAATAATTTCTAAATATTTTACAAAATGCCGTAAAAAAATTAAAACTCAAACGGCAAAAAAAACAATTTCTGCGTTGAAAATGCCAAATAAGCTGTGTTAAATACAGTTAAAAAATAATTAATTAAAAGAGAAATATAAAACAGTGTGTTTTTCTGTTTAAACTAGTGTGAAAAGAAAGTTTTTTTAACAATTTCATCAGCTCAAGCAAAAAAAAGTGAAATAAGAAAATTTTCCACAATTCTTTTCTGTTTGTTCACTTTGAGCCAACTTTTGTGCGAGTGGAAATTTTTGGTCGTGTGCCAACAACTTCGTATTTTATTTTTGCGTTCGTCCCATTGACGCAACGCCATTCGTACGCTGCAGCCATATTGGAAATTGGATTATCTAACGCATTTCAAAATGGAGGACGAGAGTGACGACAAGGACGATACGAAACGGTACGTACTCGCTATGTGTCGGCAACATGTATTTTGTAATTTCATAATTGTATTATTCAATATTGCAATACGGTGATACATATACCATACATATATACTCCGTTATTATTTAAACAATCTCACACATACCACTGTACGTTATGATGCATTTACTTACTACTTTTCAGTGACTTTTCGAAAACTTCACTAGAATTTTGTATGCTAAATTTTTATTTTTCTGGCTGAGATTATTCAAAGTTCTCTGTAAAATATTTTTTTATTTAAAATTGAAAAATAGATTCATTAGAAGAAAGCTCATTTGTTCTTGATTGGCGTAGGCACCGCTTACGCGATTATAGTGATCAAAACTCCTTTTAGCGGTGTCATCTATCTGTTAAACAGTCTTTTTCTACAAACCCAACGAATTATTCGTCTCACATTACGGCCACATAATTCTAAGTGTGCAACTCGATTGATCAGCCTGTCTTTTAAGGTGCAAAACTCCAGAAACACTTGGCTAAATCTCATATGAGGGAGCTTCTTTATGTTCGGGAAATGGGGATTAAGGGCGGAAATAAAAAAACCAAAAAATTTATCTGTTTAAAATTATTTCAGATCACTCAAGTAATTTATTATACCCTCTTTACCTTCAAAATATGCCAAAACTCTTTCTTCATTTCATGGTGAGGTGTTAAATTTTTAACCCTCAGCTACTTTTGCATTTTTGGAAACAGGTAATAATCACTTGGTACGTGTGGGATGTGAGCAATTCAAAATATCGAAGCCCATCTTATGTACGATAACCAGGTGATCATTGTTGCCGGGTCTTGCGCTGATCTTAATCATGCCAAGATGATTTAAAAATAGTTGTATCGGATATTCTAACCATTTTTACGAGTCTTTAAATTCTATTTTACTTTGGTATTTGAAATATTTCATCCAAAAATCCATCAAAAAAGAGTTTGTTGTTGTTTACAACCGATTTATTAAGACAATATATTCGGTCGACATAATCCCGAGCAGAGTAGGTAATTTGAGCAACCATTTCGGAACACGTTTAGTCTACTGACTAATGCGTAAGGAAGATGATATTGCTGCTTCGGAGCAGGCCCGAATGATTATCCACCAGCCATTATTGAGACGCCGTTACATCTTCAAAAGGTTAAGTGTTGAGGACGTTATTGCTGCAAAAAAGTGGTGTGGTTGGAAGTGGGACATCTCGGTGGAATTTATTCGGGCCAACTGCTGCGTTAATTTTCGCAAAATCATTTTCAAAACATAATGGCAAACTGTTATATTTATAATAAAGCTAATTTCTTGGCTATAAATTTAGAATGAATGCATTTTATTTCTTCTTGAATGTCACATGTCTGAAAAAACACCCTTTACATAACTCTATATCTATGATATCTCCCTAAAACCGTCAGTTGTACAGGATTAATCTAACATTTTCATACCTTATAGTTGGGTTTAAAATAGGCGTGTTTCTAATAATTAAGCTTAACAAGTTCAGAATTAACCGCATTAATTATCTCCTCGTTGCCATAAAAGACCTTTTCTTTTAATTATTTTGTAATTTTTGGAAATAACCAGAAATCACAAAATGCTATATCCGTCGAATATGGTGCTGGACTTATTTCTTCGATCCCAAAGACCGCAATAAAATTACTCGTTATTTCAGCAGTGTGTTCCCGATACAGCCATGGCATCCAAGCACAACAAACTAGCAATCATTTCTTGTGTCAATCGTGGGTCTTCGTCAATTTTGGACTTCACCGCAGCTCTCTACAGTAAAGTCATCTGTGGAAGATTTGGGTCGACCTTCTCGGGGTTTGTCCTCTGGAATCTTCAGACCCAATTGGAAATAGTCTTTAAAGACGGTGGAATCGTTCTAAATGCAATTTGGCATTCACTGAGTATTTGTATTGGTTGTAAAATACGCCAAAACCCGAAGATAATCACAAGGCGAATTTCTGTTTGCTTTGGTGGTGGAATTTCGTCTGATCTATTCTCAGCTATCTTGCGTTTTCTCGACTCCATTTCAGCCGATCGTTCAAAAATTTGAAAGGAAGACTTATAAAGTAATTGCAAAGGATTTGAAAGTCATCAACTGACCGAACTTTTGGTAATCCTCTCGTATGTACGAATTTATGAGAGTAAGCATTCAGGTGTACATAATTTTTTTTATAATATTTGTAAACAAATTTACACTTCCGTTTCACAGAAAAATACTCGGTGCTATTTATTGCTGCCATCAACACCAACAGCCCCTTCCCCGGCCGGCTTACACGATTATGCAATTAATACATTTATTATAATCATATAGAATAGAAATGTAAAAAAGTGAAAAACAAAATTAATTGCATATCGATTTCAAATCTCGTAAATTTCACGCCTCGAAATAACGACATACGAGTATGTACATATACGTGGGTTGCCTTATATATTTCGGTATTAGAGAATAAAAACCAATACTTATACTCGAAATTCACTTTATTGTTTTTCAAACTATGCTGTGTCGAGATCAATACACTTTTGCCTGCGTTTGAATCAATCTTCGAACCACTTAAGCTACACTGGTTGAGATATCTCCAAAACGTGCGTTCTAAAACAGCTTCTGTCACCATTTTCTCGGAAATTTCTACTTCGATTTCTTTGCAGAGCTTGTATAAGTAGGCAATATTGATTTCCTGAATTTCACAAAACAAATCAAGTGATTTGAGTAATTAGAAAAGTGAGAGGCATCTAAGGAGACAACACCAATATGGGTATCACAAAGGGTCAGTAGGTCAAAGTTCGCTTGATCAGGGCGCCGTGTTCAAGCAACCTGTTAAACTAACTAACTAAAGCTTGTAGTTGTCTCAGTTTCACGATGTGTCACATGACGATCTTGCAATATCAGTTTGGGCACAGCAACAGAAGAACAACTGATTTTGGACGACCTTCCCGAAATTCAACTTGGAGTGCTCTACGATCTCGATTGAATTCACCATACCATCGATAACGCTGGGCCTTGATGAAGTTTCGTTGCCAAAAATTAAATTAAATACATCGATGTACTGTGGCTGAGTTAAGCCACGTCGAGAGTTGTAAAAAATAATCACACATTTTTTGGCCTGGTTGAATATTTTAAGTTACCGTAAACAATACAAATAGCGCTCGTATGTCAAAATGTTCTGAGTGAGTGCATAATATCAGAAATGTCAAATTTTACGATAACGATGTCAGTTCGGCAAGAACTCGGAAATATGGAAGGCAACCCTCTTCTCTTAGATGTACAACATTGTATGTTTAACATACAATGATTGCCACGGTTTTGATTTGATTAAGTTACATAATTAAATACATAACAAGCAAATATTGGATATGCCTATTTCTAGTATAAATCACACTTACATACATACAAACTGTTGCTCACACTGGAGACACCGAAACAATATCCTCAAAATAGTCAATAGACATCTGAGTGGAAATCTGTACTTACTTATATCCATATGTTTATCGTATATATGTATGCGCTTAGCAATGAGAAGACGCAGCTGCGTGTTCTATAACTGGTTGTTGCCACCACATACTTGCAACATACGACATGTATGCCACATGCAGCGCATATAGGTGGCAATGTCTAATATTTAACTTTTTGTACTTATGTTTGTAAATATGTATGTAGGTATGTATGCAAATGATCATTTCCACTTTGTGGAATTAAAAAAAAAATATATATATATATATTTACCGCAATCCGTGGTCTTTATAAATGCAACACACTTAATTTCATTGGTCAACTTAGCAATGAAAAAAGGATTCTTTTTATTCAAAGTTAAATGATTATTTACAATCTTACAATTGTTTATCTTAAAAATAGTTTTGTTAATATTTCACAGATCAAATGTGAGTGAGTTTTGTTGGATAGCATTTACTGTTGGATATATACTCGTATTGTTGTGAAATTGTTGTAGTCTGCTTTAGAGGCTTTTAAAAACGCATTTTTTCTTAAGAGAGGAAACTGGTCTAGAATTTGTCAAAAATCGAAAATTTTCTTTGCCTTAAAATGTGCTTTAAGATCTTAGAAGTAACATACCACAAGATGGATGCCGGCAAAAATGTCTAAAATCTCAAATTTTTCATTCGACTGAATTGCCTCGCAGGTATGGTATGCTTCGAGCGTCACTTACGCATTTTTCTCGTAATCACTTTTTTTTAACTGTCCGAAGGCATAACTCCAACAAATCTTCACATATTCCTATAAAATAGTGATAGTACATTCGAAATACCGTTTTATGTAGTTTTTTCATAGTGAAAATAGCAACTCTTTGCTCAAACATGCACCGAAACAATTTCCTTCCCTTTCGAAACCAAATGCTGAAAAAACGTATTTTTCAGGTTCCAACTAGAGACTATTGACTTAACTTCCACCTTCCTAACCTGCATCGCACCCAAATCAATTTTACGTGTACATTGTGTTAAATGATCACAAGTTTTCAGCCACAGCAATAAAACGACCAAGGGATAAAAATTAATGCTGACGCCCACAAAATAAAAGACACAAAGGATAAGTTTCATGGAAGGCAATCATTTTTTAGGGGAAGATGGGATGAACTCCTTTACACAGACCTCTTTGATTTTAGATTAAGAAGAAATTTAAGGTTGTAGTCTGCTAACTTAGTTTGAAAAAATCAACTTTATTTTCGAAAATACTATATATTCTTTTATTCATCAATAGGTCTCACAGGAATTAGTCTTTTTTTATTGCTAACATTCCATTTTACAGTCCGATTTTTAGTTAAAAAAAAGTCAATTATTTTTCGAAGGCAATCATATTTTTATGCCAGTTCCTACCAGAGTGGCAAAATCACAGAACAATAATCTTTTTGTAATTGTTTTTGCGGCTATGATATTAATTTTTGTTATAAGTTTTTTTCTTAAGTGATTTTTCTATTTCTATATTACATAACGAAACTAATTGAATTTTATTTTTCCCAATTAAAACCTTCCCAAAAAAGCTTTAAAAAGAATGCAAGTTACCAGACTACTACTACCTCAAAGGCCTCAAACCGTTTGAGGTCATTTTCTACCATATTTTTGCTCATATCGGGCGGTGTCTCAGCCATAACTTGACTATTGTTGGTTTTCAAGTTTTCAAGAGTAGTAGTAATGAAAACGGGTTAATCTCATTATTTTTAACTAGAACAAAACGTATTTGGTTTGACAGCCAAGTTTTCTTGATGTCGAAATACATCCCTGTTCTTTGAAACCATGAAATGGATAACCCTATTAAGACCAGATATCGTTTTTTTCGATATTTGCGGTTTGGTTCATAATGAATGCGTTCCAAAGAGACAGACGGTCGATAAAAAGTGTTATTTGATCTTTTTGAGGCGTTCGCGCGAAAACATCTGTCATAGACGGCCGGAATTGTGGACCAACAATTCATGGATTTTTCATGACGATAATGCGCCATCCCACCGAGCTGTAGTTGTGAACGATTTTAAAACCAAAAACTCATTCAATACCATCGATAAACCACCGTATTCACCGGATTTGGCACCATTCGACCTTTTTTGTTTCCTAAGCTCAAGTTACCACTCCTCCACGGAGGACTCGGTTGAGGCCGTAAAAGAAAATTCGCTGAGGGAACTGAGGTAACTGAGGTCGACTGATTTCAACAGCTGCTGCAAACGAACTGGTTGATAGGTCGCGTTCATTATTAGCATAGTAATTAAGGACAGTGCTACCAATTTGACAAAAAAGTGCTGAAAAATATTCAGCGCGGGCAGTGTAAATGACAATTTCCGGAAACTTTTTGGTCTTATTGTATACGTGATCGCTTCTAGGAAGAGTTGCTCTTACATTCTGGAGGGTCTGGAGCTTTAAATGGCAGAATTGGAATAAGTTATAAATCGGAGGATGTCGACTCCAATGAAGAATCGCGGTTTCAATATATTTTATTATCTGACTGAAGGCTTAATATATTTTCATTCTTCTTTATCGACACTTTTTTCTTTAATTTTATAACAACTTTTATATTTATTTGTGCAACCCTACAATTTTCGCAGTGATTTTATTTTTCGAATTTAATTCATGAAGGGAAATACCTAATAATTTTAAAAAAGTATATAGTGTATATATATAATTATTTATATGCGTATAGTAATATGGTAAAAATAAGGCTTCCGATGTTCTGATCATCATAAATTTATCCTTCGCTTCTTTTCTTAATAGTCCATCTGTTGTTGCGTTTAGTTTAATTTCTATATTTCATATTTAAAAATTTTCTACACGCTTAGCAATAAGAAAACGCAGCGCGTGGCAACATATTACGAGTATATGAGTATGTATGCCACACGCAACGCTTACAGGTAGCAACGTTCAATAACTCATTGTGCTTATGCATGTGTATGTAAATATGTATGTTAGTATGTATGTTAGTATGTATGCGTAATGCATAATAACTGACGCAGAACAATATGAGTGAGTTGAGTTGACAATTATTGTTATGTAGTTACAAATGTTTGTTTGCATGCTTGTATAAATGTGTGTATATGTAGTAGAGTGTGTATGCATTTGTTGCGTGTTATGTTGTTATTTTAGGGGTTGAAATTGCATTGCTGCACTCATTGGTGTTTCATCGCAAGCGAATTCCTACAGGGTACCACTGCGAATAAAGCTGAGCATGCGCATTGGCCAATGGACTTTATGTAATTTGCACAAACGTAGCATACTTGCGGGCGTGTAAAGTGTTTGCAAAGAAGGCTGTTGACAGCGTGAGGATACAATAAACAATAAAAGAAGGTGTACACATGCATATGCGTAAATATATATGTATATACAAAATAAATCTGATCCGCGCAAAGAAGCAACAATTGTTAATGTACATACATATATATTATAAGTTTGTATGTTAGTGAGTGTGTGTGTGTGTGCCAACGACTTTTTGCCAAATCCTTTGAATCAAAGCCGGCCAGATTTAATTTTGCACTTGTTGCATTCGGTCAAATAACGGTAGCGGCGCAAAACGATTTCGGTATCGAGTCGTTAGTGAAGATTAAAAAAAATACAGAAAAATTTGAAAATTAAAATAAAATAAAATAATTACAACATAAAAAATAAATGTCATGTATACAAAAACAAAAACAAAAAAATATCAGTTATTGCAACTCCATGAAAAGCGTCATATGCGCTCTTCACACACAAAAATTTTACATAATTTTGCAATAAAAAATTGTTTTATGTCTCGCAGCTGTTTGCCGTCAAAGAAAAATGTATGAAATAAACGATTTTGAGCTTTTCTTCAAAGTGGATATCACTTAACCAAAATGTGTGTAATAAAATAAATTTTCATAAATATTTTACAAAATGCCGTAAAAAATTAAAACTCAAACGCCAAAAAAAATACAATTTTCTACGTGAAAAATGCCAAATAAGCTGTGTTAAATACAGTTAAAAAATAATTAATTAAAAAAGAAATATAAAAAGGTGTGTTTTTCTGTTTAAACTAGTGTGAAAAGAAAGTTTTTTTTAACATTTTCTTCAGCTCAAAAAAAAAAGTGAAATAAGAAAATTTTCCACATTTCTTTTCGTTTTTGTGTTTCACTTTGAGCCAACTTTTGTGCGAGTGGAAATTTTTTTGTCGTGTGCCAACAACTTCGTATTTTATTTTTGCGTTCGTCCCATTGACGCAACGCCATTCGTACGGTGCAGCCATATTGGAAATTGGATTATCTAACGCATTTCAAAATGGAGGACGAGAGTGACGACAAGGACGATACGAAACGGTACGTACTCGCTATATGTCGGCAACATGTACTCGTATTTTGTAATTTCATAATTGTATTATTCAATATTGCAATGCGGTGATACATATACCATACATACATACGACGTTATTCTTTAAACAATCTCACACATGTACCACTGTACGTTATGATGCATTTACTTACTACTTTTCAGTGATTTTTCGAAAACTCCACTAAAATTTTGTTAATTAAATTTTTATTTTTCTGGCTGAGACTATTCGAAGTTCAGTTTTATATCGGAGAAATTATAGAAAGAAATGTCTCTGTAAAATATTTTTTTATTTAAAATTGAAAAATGGATTCATTAGAAAAAAACTCATTTTCTCTTGATTGGCGTAGGCACCGCTTACGCGCTTATAGTGATTAAAACCCCTTTTAGCGGTGTCATCTATCTGCCAAACAGTATTTTTTTTACAAGTCCAACGAATTATTGGTCTCACATTGCGGCCACATAATTCTAAGTGTGGTGCAATTCGATTGATCAGCCTGTATTTTAAGGTGCAAAACTCCAGAATAACTCGGCTAAATCTCACACGCGTACAAGAGTCGCCGTAACTAGGCTTATAGTATTCTGGAAAATCTAAAATCAATTCAAATTAATTGACCAAAATACTTGATTTTAAGTCACAAAACGTAATTTTTTGCAATCAACTTTGAAAAGAACAAAAATTTGGCTTGGTGATGATACTCTTACTTAGGCAATGCTACTCCGATTGTTTCAAACTAACGTCTTTCAAAGTTGACATTTCAAATAGCTGAAAGACAACACATTTCTCCAATCCTTTCTGGTTTGATGTCAAGGAAGAACCTCGTACTGGACGACGAGTCATTAAAAAAACTGATGAAATTCTGTAACCGGTATCAAAACTGTCAGGTGATAGTTGACTCATTTGACATCCCTCAAATATTGTGGAGTCATTAAAAAAAATACTGGCTGCTTAAAGAAGCTTGAAGTTAGTCTACTACCTGAATCAACGCAAAAAAATTTATTGAACATTCTAAGCTACTACAACCTGACTTTATTATTATTGATCAATAAAAGAGGTGTCGTGTCGCCAGACGACCACATACATTTATAATGATCTGGCATAAATTGACGGAGCTTGTTTGGAAAGTTTTTAAGCAATAAAGCTGAACTTTGCACTATCTGACTACCATTTTTTTCGGTTTCTGCAAAACTCCTTGGTGGTAAAAAGTAAATAACCAAAAAGCTGATGAAAATTATTTGACCTAGTTCTTCGCCTGAAAACCATAGAAATTCTACACTGATGGAATTATGAAGTACGCGGAAAATGGCAGAAGCTCAAAGAAAACAGTAGATAGATGGGAGGATTATATTATAAAGACCCGCGTACAACCGATTTATTCAGATAAGAGAGTTAATATTAAAGCATCGCGCGCTGCGTCCAATTTTCGGGCGATATAATCGTGCGGCAGAGTCAGTAATCGAGCACATTTACACACACATTTACTGTAATGGATAATGCGCACTGAAAACCCTAAGTGCTGCCGTGGAGCCGAGTATCAAAGAAGACCCGAATGAGTCCGTCCGCCATTGCTCGGCTGTACTCACCCACTTCATGGAAGATTTTGAGAAAGGATCTTGGTTTGCTGGCTTACAATATCAAACTTGTACAAGAATTAGAGCCGAACGACCATCAAACGCGTCGCACATTCGTTGAATCTCGATTTTTACAAGAAAATTTGGTTGAATGGGTATGCTAATAGTCAAAATTATAGCACTGATCTACATACAAACAATTCTCGAGGCGCCATTACATACTCAAAAAATCGCAGTTTGGTGGGTTCTAAGGATGGAGGGAATCAATGATTCATACTTCTTCAAAAATGAGGCGGCCCATAATGTTACAGTCAATGGGGAATACTATGGAGCCATGATTAAAGACTTTTTCTTGCCTCAATTGGAAGATGTTATTGGGAGCGACCTTTGGCTCCAACAAGACGGCGCTACATGCCATACAGCTAATGAAACAAAAAACCTATTGAAGGCAACTTTTGGTGAGCGCACCATCTGGTGCCGGTGGCCAGTGGCGAGTCCACCAAGATCGTGCGATTTAACACCACTGGACTATTTATTGTTGGGTTATGTGAAGTCGCTTGTCTACGCTGATAAGCCTGAGACGATTCACGCCTTGGAAGTGAAACTCAGCGCGTTAGTGCTGCAAAAAGTAGTGGAGTCGGAAATTAAGGCTTTCCGCAGGAATTCAGTCTTAATAAGTCACCCTTTACGCAACTCTATATCTATATCCTTTACCATGTGCTGTGGCATAAAACCTCTCCACTATCCAGGATTATTGTGACATTTACAAAACGTTTAGTTGGACCTAAAAATATGGGCGTGTTTGTAATATTAGGTCAAGTAAAAAATATGATAACTTTGTGTACGATTTAAGTCAAATATGCGCCGTTTAGTTCGTAAATTTGTTGCCAACGAGTTGACAACTTCATTATACCCCTATCGTAGAAGGCTGCCTCCCTATCGGCAAAAAAATCGGAGAGTCAATTTTCACAGGCCTCTCTTGAGGTCAACCTCTCACCATTAAGCACGTTCGCCATGGACAGGCGAAGATGGTAATCACTTGGTGTCAGGCCCGGACTATAAGGTGGGTACATTAGGACCTCCCACCCGAGCTCCTGGAGCTTCTGGCGAGTCACCAAAGACGTGTGTGGCCTGGCTTTGTCCTGATGGAACACAATTCGGCCTCTGTTGATCAAAGATGGCCTCTTCTGGATAAGTTCTGCCTTGAAGCGGTCCAGTTGTTAGCAGGAAAGGGCCGAATAGGGGAGCAGCTCGTAGTAGATGAATCCTTGTCAATCCCACCAAACACACAGCAAAACCTTCCTGGCCGTCAATCCTGGTGTGGCCACCGTTTCCTCCGGCTCACCGCATTTCGACCACAACCAATTTCGCTTGACGTTGTCGTAAGTGATCTACTTTTCATCGCCAGTCACCAAACGCTTCAGAAATGGATCTATTTTGTTGCGATTTAGCAGCGATTCGCAGATGGAAATTCGTTCCATCATGTTTTTTTGCGTTAGTTCGTGTGTCACCCAAATATCGAGCTTCTTTTTGAATCCAAGGTTATGCAAATGGTTCCAAACGGTTTTCTGGCTTATCTTCAGTTCCTCAGCAATTAAATAAGTGCTCACGTGACGTTCTGTTTCCACTATTTCCATGATTTTATCGCAATTTTCGACGCCAGACCTCCGACGCGTGGTGCATCTTTGACATCGGAATTACCGGAACGGAACCTAGCAAACCACTTTTGTGCTACACGTTCGTTTTTTCAGCCACTTTGGCTGCTTTTTCGCCTTGATCGAAGAAAAGTTGTAAGATTTAGCGAATTTTGTCTTTGCTGGTATACATCTTTGGCGAGCGCTCACAACGTACTGCGTCAATCAATCGAAAAACTGTCAAAGACGAACTTTTAGCGCGAATAAACACGTTTTCAGCGCCGTATAGTATGACATGATGCGACACGTAACACTAGTACTATGGACAATAACGTCATCTCTTAGATCAAAACCGAACGAAATTTTTACTTTACCTAATATAATACCATATTTGTATACAAATTTACACATCCTCACCTTTCACAGCGAAATACTTGGGGCTAATGATTGTGCCTATCACCACCAACACCCCCTCCCCTTGCCGACTTACACGATTATGCAATTAATTCATTTACTATAATCGTATTGAATGGAAACGAGAAAAGGAGAAAAACGAAATAAATTGCATATCGATTTCAAATCGCGTAAATTTCACGCCAACAAATAGCGACAAGAGTGCATACATATATAATATATACGTATGTATAAAATTATATGATTAACATAGAATAATTCCAACGGTTTTGATTTGATTAGGTTACATAATTAAATAACAAACAAATATTGAATATGCCTATTTCTAGTATAAAACACACATACATATTGTATACCTATATATATACAAACTGCAGCTCAAACAAGAGACAAAATGAAATAAAAAGTAAAAAAAAAAAATCTAAAAAAAGAAAATTATTTTATTTGTATTTATACCAGCAGCAAGCTTTGACTGAAAGACAAGGAATTATGAGTCCTTCGTTTTTTACGATTGGGATTTCATAATGCCAAATACACTCACACATACGTACACACACAAATGCATAGACATATATATACATATATTTTGACATAAACTGTCAAATGCATGAGACCGACTTACTGTAGCGAAACAAACGAATGTAAACGACAACGTCGCGCAGCGCATTTGGCATTTCACCTGAAAACCGTTAAATAATAGAAACTCACAAGCTTCGGACAGAGACTAGCGAAAGTGGTTGATAATGGAAAGAGATTGAGAATGAAGGTGATGTATATGAGTTTGCTGTTATTTAAGATAAGCGTGGGAGTGATGGTTGCACTAACACATTTGGAAAAAGTAAACAAATATAATATATGGTAAATACATATATATGTATGTGCATATTGTGTATGTGCAAATATTTCAATATTGTTCAAAAATAGTCATGCGTGGCATTATACAAGCGTCACCATATGTAGTAAAATTATTCTTTGTTGTTCATTCAAAGTGTTATACTCGTATATATAGATATATATTGAGGTGGACAAGTGTGTAAACTAGCTGTTGCAACCCTGTAAGGTACGTTTAGATTTCTTGTTTTTATAGTTTTTGGAACTTTTGAAAAAATCATATGCCCAAGATTTATTTGATTGAAGCCGCATACTGTGATAATTGGGGACCGGCTGTGTTACAACTTCCCATTTGCGGTTTTTTTCGAAAGTTAAGACTTTTTATTGTAAAAAAATTGTTATACATTTAATGTTCAAAGTATTGCCCATCGGAAGCTACGATGTTTGCCCATCTTTCTGACAGTTTGTGGATCCCATCCCAAAAGAACTTCTCCGGCTTGGAGGTAAAGAAAGAATCGAGCCAATTTCTGATACCTTGTTCTGAAGTGAAGCGTACTCCGGTGAGGGCATTCTACATTAATCTGAACAAGTGGTAATCGGAAGGTGCTATGTCTGGGCTATAAGGCGGGTGAGGTAGAACTTCCCACCCATGGTTTCCAAATAGTTTTTAACTGGCCTTGCAACATGTGGCCGAGCGTTGTCATAATGAAAAATTATTGATTCGTGTCTGGTCGCATATTCTGGTCGCTTTTCCGCGATGGCCTTTTTAAAACGAATCAATTCACCGTCTGACCCGATTTCAATAGCTCATAATAGAGCACACCCTTGTGGTCCCACCAAATACATAGCATAACATTGGCACCATGGATATTCCGCTTTGTAGTGGATGTCGATGGTTGGCCGAGCTTCACATACGATCTCTTGCGCTTTGGGTTATCATAATGAATCCATTTTTCATCGCCAGTGACAATCCGATGCAAGAATTACTTCTTTTAGTGGCGTTGACGCAACATTTCCGACATGCAGAATCGACGTTCGTCGTCTCTTGGCTTTTATTCATAAGGCACCCAATTTCCAAGCTTCTGGATGAATCCTAATGATTTTAATCGTCTGGAAACGGTTGCTTGATCACCTCCTAATAATTTTGCAAGTTCTTGCGTCTGACATGCATCTGTGTCAAGCAATGTCTCCAATTCTTCGTCTTGAAATTTTTTTGGCTGTCCTGATCGTTCTCCATCGTCTAAGTCGAAATTGCCACTTTTAAACCGTGCAAACCACTTTTGTCACGTTCGTTCGGCTAAAGCATGGTCACCATAAACGTCCAGTAAAATTCGATGGCTTTTGGTAGCAATTTTCTTCATGTTAAAGTAATGAAGAAGAATGAAACAAATTTTTGTTCACGCTAAAACAACTGACATCTACTGAAAACGACGCAAAATGACAGTACCTCTGAAATGAATTTAGCCACAGATGAACACGACGCGAAATAATACTAGTAGAGCCCTCTCTTAGAAAACCACTCGAATTAATGCATGCACCCAATAATACCGGCTGGAAGTACCCAATATATCTGTTCATCATGTTGCTGAAGGACCAGTTTGAGTACAAATAGACAGACATATATGACACACATTTTTCCAACATAATTCAGTTTTTAAGAAAATTAAATTATTAAACTTCATTAAATTTGACGGTTATGTTTCCTTAATGTGGGGTAACTAATGCTCGATGCTACTGGACCTTTTTCTCCTGTTAATTCTTGGACTTGTCTACATACTTATCTATTCCTCTTTTTTCCTTTATTTTGCAGAAAATCTCGAAATCTCAGCGAAAAGAAGAGGCGAGATCAATTTAATACATTGGTGAATGATTTGAGTGCGTTGATATCGACATCGAATCGAAAGATGGACAAATCGACGGTATTGAAATCGACGATAGCATTTCTGAAACATCACAACGGTAAGTACTGAAGAAAGATTATTTATTTATTGACCTACCCTTGGGACTCGCTCACAGACCCGCTGTTATGTTTAAGCAAGCTAGATGCTTTATTGGCTCTGAAACCAAAATTTAACTTTTTCGATGAACTAGACTTCAGCCGAGAGTCTGCAAACTAGATTTGAAAACTAGAACCGTTCTTTTCCTCTGTAAGCGTAATACCTCTAAATCAGCGAGTTTTTGAAGTTTTACTAGTTCAGAATAAATTATGAAATCTCAAAGAGGTCTTAGATTATCGAGATCATAAGCCTGTTTCACATTTGATGCTCGTTTCGGGAACACACTGTACGATTGGCTGACACGGAAAGATCATTACTGATTCTCAATGTAGTTACTCAGTAGAATAAGAAATGGACACGTCCAAACCTCATTTCTGGAACTCGATAACGTTTCATGTCTCATTAAACTGAACGAACCCGTATCTACGAGAGAGCTCCTAAACGGAATCAGTCACTCTAAGCAGAGTGTAACATGACAACTGAGGTAACCGATTGGGTAACCAATTGGGTAACAGATTGGGTCAGATTAATGTTTAAAAGTTTGCTTTTGAAGCAAAGGAGTGTCAGTATTTCAGAGTAGAAATTAATGCTCCACGTAAAATTCTCGCAGCCATTTGGAAATGCAACCATTTTGTAAGAAAAATGGCTCGACAAAACCTTACCCACTGGAGGCGAAACAAAAAAAAACCGTCTTGCCTTTACAATTTGAGTTAAAATTGCTAAAAAAAACACATTTCAGCGGAAAGTACCTGCCTTTCACACTTTAACTCATACTTCAACTTACATTCCCCGATCTTCTTCCACGAAGTTTGAAATCTCTTGTAATATCCATAATAATATTTCTAGTGGTATTTATAATTATTTTCAACTCCAATTTACAGAAGCCACCGATCGTTCGAAAGTTTTCGAAATTCAGCAAGACTGGAAACCGACATTCCTTACCAACGACGAGTTTACACATCTCATGCTAGAGTCCCTGGATGGCTTCATAATAGTGTTTAGCGGTATTGGTTCCATATGTTATGCATCTGAGAGTATTACGCCACTTCTGGGATACTTGCCGGTAGGTAATCACAATTATATATTTTCTCCTCGGAAAAAGAAAATAAAACCCCAAATTTGGTTTCATCCACAGAGTGACTTAGTGAATATGACCATATTCGATTTGACCTACGAAATGGATCACGAAAGTCTATTGAATATATTTTTAAATCCGAAACCAGTGATTGAACCACTACAGACTGATATCAACTCAAGTAATCAGATTACCTTTTATTTGCATTTACGTCGCGGCGGCATCGAGAAGGTCGACGCCAATGCGTATGAATTAGTCAAATTTGTAGGTTATTTTAGTAAGTAGTAAACATATGAGCAGAGCAAAGTCACATAAATAATCCAAACGTCATCTCTCATCTCGATCGCAGGAAATGATGTAAATCTCGATAGCATACAAGCGCAAAACGCTCTTGCCTTACCGCGCATCTTCCAAATGAACCCCAATGCCGAGGTGGACAAGAAATTGATTTTCGTTGGCACGGGACGTATACAGACGCCGCAGTTGATACGGGAGATGTCGGCCATAGATCCGACTTGCAACGAATTCACATCGAAACATAGTATGGAGTGGAAATTCCTCTTTCTTGATCATCGTGCGCCGCCCATTATTGGCTATATGCCCTTCGAGGTGCTCGGTACATCCGGTTATGATTACTATCATTTCGATGATCTGGAGAGTATCGTCGCTTGCCATGAGGAGTGTAAGTAACTACTTTTACTAAATAAACTAAACAACTATAATTTCTCCCTCAACAGTGATGCAGAAGGGCGAATGCAAGTCCTGCTATTATCGTTTCCTCACCAAAGGGCAACAGTGGATTTGGCTGCAGACAGAGTTTTATGTGTCCTACCATCAATTTAGCTCGAAACCGGATTATGTGGTGTGCACACATAAAGTTGTCAGCTACGCAGATGTGATACGTCAAACGAAGGCGGGCAATAAATTGGACAAAACCCCATCGATCAATAACAGCACCAGCAAGTCATCAACAATGACACTGCGCGATCTGGAGACAAGCAATCAGAGCTTAGACCCATCCACGCTGTCGGCGAGTGATAGTGGCAATGTGATTATGGGTATCTTAAATGAAGCTTCGCCGCGGCTGGATACCTCACCGATATGGCCGAATGCTTCCTCAACAACGGGTATAACACCCACAACGTTCAAGACCTCCCGACCCGCCTCGAGTTATGGTAATATTAGCTCAACAGGAATCTCACCGACTGCGAAGCGGAAACGTTACTTTCCACATCGGCCGGGTAACGAATCCGACTCGACGTCTATGTCAGCAGACTCGGGCACCAGTAAGCACTCGCTGATGACACATTTGAGTTCGGTGAGTGGTGTTTGGTGTTTAAACAGTTATACTCAATATTTATTGGAGGTAAAAACAGCAGAGGTCGCTATAATCGAGTGATTAGCATTGCGTACAGCCTGAAGGCCAAGGTTAGAATTCTGGTTAAATATACAAAATTAAAGGAAGTCAAACTTTCTAATTTAGGTCGAGCCCCTCATAAAAATCTATAGGCCATTCAGAGGCGACTTAGATTAAACTGTAGGTCCTTCCATTTATTGGAAAAAACATCCCGAGGCATACCACAAATTGGAGGAGGAGCTCGACTGAAACTAGCTGGAGTTTTGGTACGAGTGATCCTCTTATTTGATTGGATAGGGGGACCGTCATGAAAGATTCGTGGATTTTTCGTGTTGTCGTGTTCGTCTTTCAAAGATCAGATTGGAAATGGATACTCTTCATGATAAAGTTTTGCGCCAGGGGTTTTCGACACAACGTAACCTTAGAAAGCGCCTATAGCTGATCCAATAAAGTTGAGACAGACACTTCCCTTTACAGTTGATACGTACGTTAATAAGCCCTTGATGCTCACTCTGTCTCACTTTGGCAGTGCCTGCGTGTCCCTGCATTTGGCCGCAAATGTATTGCTTGTTGAAGAACTTCGCTTTGTGGTCAAAGTTTTATTGACCGCCGTCAGTGCTAATTATGTAAATGAGTCTCTCTCACCCCACAACAACACCAAGCTTATGCTTCATCATATGGTCGCTATAGCAAACCTCACAAGAACCCACCTCCTAGTCCCGTCCACCGCTCTTGGACGGCATTGTTGTCAGCCTTCTTTGAGGACATCAACTTGCCCAAATGGTTTGCTTGTTGGCTCGCCAAAGAACACCTAGTCTAGGACTAGAAGTCATGAGCCCATTGAACCATATGCAAAAGCACCTTTCGTGGCCACTTCGAGGTGAATGGCAGTCAAAAACTTTCCCCTCTCTCATGGACTTCTAAACATGATCCTGTTAATAAGCCTCTATTTTTTTCAGAATTTTCAAAATTTACCTTCTCCTACCAAATCAAAAAGTAACAACTTTGTACCATTCCAGAGTCGGCATCGACACGGCCATCATAACAGCGGCATGCAAATGCCACAAAGTACAACACACTCGCAGCAGTTGAACACCGCCAACCAACATGCGCTGCACAGTCACCTCCAAACGCAGCAGAACAACAACAACGCAATGCAAATGAGTCAAGCGCAGAGCCAAAAGCTGCTGCCAATGCTGCCGCAACATACCATGGCACAAGCGCAAATGGTACCGAACAATCCATGCCAATTCACCCAGCCCACCTTTCCGATACGCAGCTCACAAATAGTCGGTCCCACATTTCTGGAGCCCTCACAATACCTCGCCGCCATACCAGTGCAACCGGTGATCGCACAATTCCCAGTCGCACCGGTGCTCTCACCGCTGCCGGTAAACGTGAGTACGGCGCCGCCTTGGAAGACTGCCGGTCAGCCGCCGAACGGCACCTTCGATCCCCTGCAAGCGCAAACGGATATGTTGTCCGGCGCGGTGGTGATGACTCCCACGCAGACACAGCTGCAGGATCAGCTACAGCGAAAGCATGACGAGTTGCAGAAACTGATCATGCAGCAACAGGATGAGTTGCGCATTGTTTCCGAGCAGCTATTGTTGGCACGCTACACGCTGCTGCAGCCCATGATGCCTATGAACTACAATACGCCAACGAACAGCAGCAGAGGGAACTTCAATTTTGGTGGCAGCAGCAGCTCTATGGAGCAACAGTTCAATCAGTTTGGCTTTACGATGAGCTCCAATGCCGAGCAGCAACTGCCGGATCAGAGCGCGCAGCAAATGATGTTGCAGCAACATACGCAGCAACAGCAAATGCAGCAGCATAGTATGCAGCAACAACACATGCAAACGCAGCAGCAACAACAACAACTGCATAATCATAATCATCAACAGCAGCAGCAGCAGCAACAACAGTCGACGCAGCACGGCAGCCACCAACAACACCACCACCATCAGCAGCAGCAACAGCAACAAACGCAAAATCAGCAACAAAATCAGCTGCAGCAACTGCAAACCCACCACCAACAACAACAATCGCAGCAACAGCAACCCCAACAACAACACAATCAGCAACAAGCAGCTCAACAGCAACAACAACAACAACTGAACCTTCTCTCACGCAACGTACCTGATCTGGCGCAATTCGGTCACGAAGAGATCGACGCCTTCTTCAATCTCTCACCCCTCCAAACGCTGGGCACCACCACCACCACCACCCAAACGAGTATGAACCAGCGCAACAACAACAACACGTTATCGGTGAGCAATGGAACGCAACAGCAGCAGCAACAACAGCAGCAGCAGTCCAGCATAAATCAAAATTTTATCAACAACACCACCAACAACACACCGCAAGCGACAAACGAAGATTCCCTGCTCACCTACATGCAAATGGCCACGGAGTCCAGTGCGTCACTGAGCTTCCCGATGGGCATTAGTGACAATGGCTCGGAATCGCAGAGCGATCGTATGGAGAATAAATTGATGGGCGCTAATCAAGCAATCCAACAACAGCAACAGCAACAGCAGCAGCAACAACAACAACGCGCCAACTCCTTCTTTCCCAGCAATCCCTTTGAAGCGCTCAGCAGTCAAGCGAACACCAATCAGCTGCCAAACGATTTGGAAATATTGCCATATCAAATGTCGCAGGAGCAGTCGCAGAACCTCTTCAACTCACCGCAATCTTCGAGGAATAGTCAATAGCCTTGAGGCTTAATGCGAATTGGTTTAGTTGTAAGGAGAGTATTCTTAATTATTATAATATGATAATAGTTTGTATGTGTGTGTGTGTGTGTGTATGTATATGTACGACTGTTTGTGTGCTCATTAGTGTAGATATATAACAAAGTAAATGTTTAGTATGTAAGTAAGCATAGTTTTAAAGAGCTTTTGAATGCTTTAAAAGCACGACGAAATCAATTTAAAAGCTCACCTCACCTCATCTCACCACACAAGGCAACAAAAATGTTGATTTAGAAGTGCAATATTGAAGAATTGAATTCTCTAGTAAAAAGTTAGGTTAGATTATATTTGCTGTCTGTCGGATCATACCTAGACTGCAAGTCCTTTGTAATGCGAGATGGATGTTCAGTTTAGTTCGAGCTAAGGTAGTCATCATGTGGGAAGACAACGATTTTTGGGAAGTTTAAGAGAACTTTGAAATCTAATTTTGATATTTCACCTAGTCCTTCGAGCCACGAAGGATATCAAAGATGAGGTGCACCTGCGTCCCCCATAAGTCTGCCTCCCTGCCTTTCCGGCGTGTGCCATCGTTACTAATAGTCATTTATCTTGCGGTATCAGCCCTGCAAGTTATGACCCATCCTTAGGCTAAGAGCCGTCCTGCAATCCTTCGAGCTTATACATGATATTGGCGATTGTGTATGTCGTTGAGGTATTTCGTCTCAACCTGATTCCTTGGTCAGCCCTTTTGGAAATTTAACTTTAGCTGGCTCGATAACTAGCCGGATGGTACTTTTAGCAATCTCATCAGTTTTTTTTATTTCTCAGAATACACTTGTGGTCTGGAACCCAATATAAATGCAGACGCTTTACAACAGCCACCAACTATACCGCCTCTAAGTTGCTGCCTAAACTGCCGCTGGACTATCGAATTTGATATTTTTTATGTGGTTTCTTGAAATGTTAGCTATCTCAACAGCGAAGAAACCAGATGGTTTGGAAGATACAGCAGTATTCTACAATTTTTAAGGGTCCGGCGCCCATTCAGCCAGCCATTTTTAGTTCATGCTTAGATTTTATTGATTTTTTCGGCATTTTTAGTGGAAGAGCCGTAAAAATTGATTATTATAAATTAACTATTTTTTGACAAATTTCAAACTAACCGTCTTGACCCCTCAAATATTAAACCAAAATTACGAACAATGAAATTTTGAAATTTTTGAATCAATAATTTTGATCATAATTTATGCTTAAATTCACCAGGAAACGTGGGAACATGGGATCGTTGAATGTTTCCAAGAAGATGTTTCAATGAAGCAAGTTTCTACCGGTCATTCATTTGTCATGCAAATGTCTTGTCCTTTATCCATGCTAGAATCTGGACTTTCAGAACAATTTTATGGTTTGGTCACACACAATTTGACATTAGGATGGGTATTTTGGCCGACGACAAATTTAGACTTAGTTGTAGTGACTGACGGATCAACAGACGTCTCAAACAACTAATCGTGAAGACCTAAAACATGGTGGGTGTGTTCTGCGTATGATGTAGGCATCCTTTAAGCAAAGATTTTCCGTGAAGTGAACTCGGCACCGATCTTTTTCGATAAGCACGAGCGTTTAATATGAGGAATATTGTTTACCCTATGGTCTATAAAAAATCATAATTATGCTTCGATTCAAAAACAGTGCGCCATTCGTTCCTTCTCTTCGCTATTTGGAAATTCCAACTGAAGCCATTGTTGTGAAGGTCTTCAACATCCTCTGCATCCACCGGCACGTACTGCATCGAATACTTTCAAAAGCTGGAGCGCTTTCATTTATTCGGACAACATTACCTAACCAGCTTAGTCGCTGTCTCTTTATACGCTGAACTGTGTCAATGTCAACGTATAACTCGTACAGCTCATAGTAAAGCTTAATTGTTGGACGAGAATGATTAGGGACTTGTAGAGTTAAGTTTTTATTCGTCGAGAGAGGAGATCACTTTTCAATTGTTTACTCAGCGCAAAGTAGCAACTGTTGAGTTTCAAGGCTGTCGCTGGTCTCTAGATAGACGATAGTATCTACGGCTGCGACGACTGTTTGCTAGATGACAGAAGATGATATTAATGTCATCGGCATACAACAGCAACTGTACACTCATATAAAATATTGTACATTTTCTATTCAGCTCTGAAACTCTTATTATTTTCTCCAACATCAAATAGAACAAACCTCACGATAAAGAGTCCCACCCTTTCTGAAACATCGTTTGGTATCGAACCGCTCGGAGAGGTCCTTTCCAATAACGACTGCGCTTCTGGAGTTGTCCAACGTCAGTTTACACAGCCCTGACTTGGCAACCTCATGTAAATTTTTGTTCAGCTTCCGATACTTTTTCCGACTAGACTATTATTTATCTTGCTCTATTGTAAATATTGAAACTGCTACCCGAAATATAGTAACTAAATAAGGACACAAAAAATCCCAAAATTAGCTAATTTTCTTATTTTTAATTAATTAAATTTTTCCTCATTATAATCATGTAATTTTGTTCTTGGGCATGTGAAGTAAAATTTAGAATTGTTACCAAAATTTTAGCTATTTAAAAATTCAAAAATTATTTTTGTGATTTTTTTATTGTTTAACAACAAATTGCCTTATCTAAAATTTGTGTTTATAATATAATTAAGCAAACATTTAATTGTTTAATAGCAAATTAAATTCCTGTTTGTAAATATGTGTAATATAAAGACGCAATATTTATGTATTGTTTATACAAACATATGTACATACATATATTATTATGTTTTTCAAACTTAAATTCTCTTGTGATTTTTTTTTCATTAAATATTATATAAGCAAAGCCATCAAACTAATGTGAGTTACGACAGTGCAAATATTATAATTAATATATTGTTTATAAATAAATTAAATTAATAATTGTAAATATGTACATTAGCGTAGAAACTTCTGTGTCACACTCAGGTTAAAAAAAAAATAAAAATAAGTAAATAAATAAAAAAATTAAAACTAAATTAAATTAAAAAAATTTATATTTAATCGAATAAAAATTAAATTAGTATTGATATAAAAATTTAAATATAAAAAATGTAACTAATAATTAGTGCAATAAAATATTTTTTATTACAAGCAACCTAACCTAACTAATTTTTTATAAACATATATACATATGTGTAGGTATAGACTTTTAATTCCATTTAAATTGAAAATTTATTTTTTAAAATTTTAATAAAATTATTTTGATATAATAATAGTTTAGTTGTAAAAAAAAAATATTTCTGAGCCGAGTGATTATCAGTGCGTACTACCATGAGGTGGGTACTGGGTGCGAATCCTGACCCAAACGTCGCTTCAGCGTTTACAAAGCCCTTATTATTGTATATAAAAATTTATATGTAAATTTGTAATTTGCATTGTAAAAAACACCTGCATATAATAAGGATTAAATCCTTTTCATGTACTATATTATATATTTACTTTAATTTATGTATATAAATATGTAAAAAAAATTTTAATAATATTTACTTTAATGTATAAGTATGTAAATAACTATTTACAGATACATATAGTAGTAGAAATTAGTTCTAAGGCTGCATGTAAGCAAATATGAGGTCTAGTAAAAAGTAATCCATTATTTTTACATTAAATTGAAAGCTTTATTTGCCATAGATAGAATTATATGATTTATGTTCAATATGCACCTTTTTTCAGTTTAATAGTTTGCTTGATGGTGAAACCCTGATCAAGCGCACTTAGGCCTACTAGCACGTTATGAAACCTATATTGGCCCTCATCTTTCCAAATGCTCAAATCACTTGGTGTGTATTATAAAATTCAGAAGTTTAATTATGTCAACCAATGCAAGCTCTTCAAGGCAATCGAGGCAGAAATTTCCGAGAAAACGATAACCCGCCGCACTGAGAGCTGGACAGCGGTAGAGGTAGTGTTCCACCGATTTCTCTTCATCTATATCCCTGCAACTGCGGCAGAAGTCGTTTGAGATGTAGCACATCCATATACCATGAACCCCCATGATACAGTGTCCGGTTATTACGCCGGTTGTTATGCTTATGGAGGTATGCTGTAGAAGAAGTAGGCACTTAGTTCTGCTTATCTCGATTAATGGCCAGATTTGTCTTGTCGCATTGCAAAACTGCTATTGGTTCCTCTGCTGAAAGCTAGTCTTAGCCGATACTTTGACGAGGAAAGCGGTATGTCCACATTATGTACAGAGTTTACCGTGGTTAAGACTGTTCCCATTCTGGGTAGTTCGTCGGCTACGCAATTTCCTGGGATGTCACAATGATCAGTGGCTCAAACCACTTACATTTCGCATATAGAGTTTATTTAGGAGATCTCTGCATTTTATTGCAGAGGTGGTACGATGGCATTGGAGAGACTTAATGGCAGCGTGACTGTCAGAAAAGTAGTTTTAATAGGTTGAGTTAACGTATCAGAAATGAACAAACACGAAGCCGCTGCCATTGTAGTAGTTAGTGTAGTTTGGAATACGCTTCAATGGTCCATACCTTTTTGCCATTTTGAAGGTAATGTCATTATGCCTTTCAGAGAGAAACCCTCGTGTCTATTGGTAAAGTTTGGACAATCGATTTTCGCTGGCTTCTCTTGAAGTCAATTCTTCACCAGCGAAATCATAAGCCATAGGCATAAAGAGATGGTAATCACTTGGTGTGAGGTCAAAACTATAAGGTGGATGCATAAGGACCACCCAACCAAGCTTTCGGAGCTTCTGGTGACTCACTATCGATGTGTGCGGTCTGTCGTTGTACTGATGAAACACAATTCCCCTCCTGTTGTCTAAAACTGCGCGCTTTTTGGCGATTGCTTCCTTCAGACGATCCAATTACTGACAGTACATGTCCGAATAAAGAGTTTGACTGTATAAGAGCCGTTCGTAGTGGATGATTCTTTGACAATCTCAAGAAATCATACAACAAAACCTACCTGGCGTAGAGACCATTTGTGCCGACTTACTGCCCTTCAAGCATGCTTCTTTTCATTTGACGTTGCTGTAAATGATCCATTTTTCATCACCAGTCACTATCCACTTCAGAAATGAGTCGATTTTTTTTCGATTCGGCAGCGATTTGCAGCTGGGAATTCGGTCCATGAAATTTATTCTCGTTAATCCATGTGGCACTCATACCATACTTCGAGCTTCAATATGTATCCAGCATTTTTCAAGTGGTACCAAACTCAATTTTTGTACAATATTTAGCTGCTGGCGATCAAAGCAGTGCACGCATGACGTTCAGACTCGACGATTTTCATTATTTTATCGACATTTTCGACAATTGGTCTTCCACACCGTGGCGCATGTTTTACATCGAATTACCAAAACCAAATCAACGAAACCAGAATTGTACAAGGTTGCCTTTTACAGTCTCAGAACCATAAGCACTAATCACATTTTCTGCGCCTGTCTTGCGTTTTCGGCTTTATCGAAGAGAAACTGGGGAATATAGCATATTTTCTCTTTGCAGGTGTCGATCTTTGACGAGCGTTCAAACACTACTGAGTTAAGAGATCAACACTTCTTCCATTATTTTTTTTAGTACAAAATATAATCTTTCTAAATGCCATCTAGCGTAATCCAATCGCATTTATAGAACGCGAAATACAGATCACTAAAGCCAGTTATTGCAAAAATAATGGATTACTTTTTACTAAACTTAATAAAGGATGTACCAAAATTAACGCAAGATTTGTTTGTATGTATTTAATGATTCTTATATATTTTATGATGCAATGAAAAGCTTTGATTTCTATTTAATTCAAATCTTGCTTTAATTTTGGGACACCCTGTATATACATATAAAATACCTTAATATTATAGTAAATAATATATAAATATATCGATATATATAGCCAAATTTTATATATAAATAAAATGCTAAAGAAAATGTGTGGAGCAAGAAAAAATGAGATAAAACAGTATATAAAAAATAAATAAAAATTTTATTTATTTATTTTAAAATTTTTTTTTTTTTGGTAATAATAATTAGCAGTACAAATATGGAAGAATCATAAAACAAAGTAAAACTATTGGTAAGTATGTGTCTAATAAATGCATATACGATTATATATTTATATACATTATATATTTTATTTTACATATGTATTTATTCAAATATATTATATACCGCAAGCGCTCCGCTCACAACTTCAATTTCTGAACAGCATTTTGCAGAATTTGGAACTCTGAGTTGATATCGTCCATAAGATTGCGTATTTGTTTCTTCGAATCGAGCACCTCAATACTCTGCGTATAGGGATTGTAGCGTACACCGAATGGACGTGGAATGGAATTGGCAAATTTGCTGAGTATAAAAAAGTAAAAAAAAAATAAAATATTTAGCTATAAATTTAAATTGGTGAATTAGTTTCGCACTCATACATTGTCTTCTCTTTGGCGTTCTCGAAACTTTCCGAAACATAGTAGACCTCTTGGAATTGTGTAATAGGATATTTTGTTACACCTGTTACCTCTGGATCGAAGTCCCTCAATTGTGGCTTATCGGAGAGACAATATTCCAATTCACCATAGGAGGAGAGTAGGCCGGCACCATAAGCTTTCAACTCACCATCTTGACGACACATGCCATACTCAACGGTGAACCAAAAGATCTGTGTGAATGTGATTTAGAAATTACTGTTAGTTATGAAACTCGCACAAAATTCTTCGGCTCACTGCTTTGAGAATAATTTTATGGGCAGTTTTTTTTTTTTTTTGGTTTTTGCCTAAATTTCAAGTACAGGTACTTTTAGTTCATAGACATTACTCTTAATAGTGAGACATGAAATTTTGTGCGATTTTGTCAGAATGTGTCGTAAATATTCTCTACTTACCGTCGCTAACTTTTCAATATAATCATCGGGTGCACCAAGCGAAGCTAAGCCGATCTCTTGACTGAATTGTGCGAAAGCGGGATCAGCAAATAGCGGTACATGTCCCATAAGTTCATGACACACATCGGGTTCCGGTGTGTACATCGGTTTACTGGGATGGCGTATGTATTGTGTAGAGTGGAAGACACGGAATGCAAGACCGGCTAGAAAATCACGTGATGAGAGTAAGCCGGCAACGGGACGCAAAGTGAAGCCAGTACAATCTGTAATGGAGCAGAAGACATTTTTTTTTTTGTTTATAATACTTCGAAATCACGTTCGTCCGCCTCAAAGACAGATCAAGTATCTCGAGTCTAAACTGCACTTTACTAAGTGGATCTCGAAAATTTTCTCCAAGTAATGTAATGCAGGTCATATAATAGGCGGGCTGGAGTGATTTGAGGAGAGTGCAAAGAGGTGAGTGTAATTATGTGAGAACTCATTCTATATGGGACAATCGTTGACCAATTCGTAGACTACTCTAGATAGGTAAGAGTCTAACCGTTATAACCTTTGTTGTAAAACGACTGGCCAATACTAGCTCTTCGTCCAGCTCAGCTAGCTTCAGGCGGTATCACGATCTAATTTCACCTTTTTAACCATATTGACTGATGCTCGGGCTCTGATAACGTCAATTACGGGAAGAGAATTCCTGAATGAGTTGAAAGCCTCTCTGTATATGGCTTTCCAAGTCTGTATCTCATCAGGCGAGCTCAGTGGCTTGAATTTTTAGTGCCATATTGAGTTCATATAGTTGGGTAAGTACCCTTAGATGTACCTGAAATTATTACCGGGGTTGTCTGATGATGTCCATTTTAACGTCAAGCTCTATAGCTTCCGTCTATTTAATAAAGAATACTCGTTCTAATTGTTGTAGTGTCGAAAATGTGTAGGCTTCTGAGAATAAAAATACGTGGTAAGTAGCAAACTTAACCATATTATTTTGAACACATGTAACTTAATCACCCTCGGCAGGGAATGTCAACCCACCCGAGTATATTTCTGACATGAAAATCAAAGCTTTTCATAAAAATTCATCAGTCGTTCGGAGACGGCTTAGAATAAATCGTAGGTCCATCCATTTGTTGGGAAAACCTAGAGATACAAAGCCACAAATTGGAGGAGGAGTTCGGCCGAAAACCACTTTATCGGTTACAAAGCGCCAATTATGTAAGTCATCCTCAGGCACATGTGATCGTTGAAGGTTCTTTAAGTCACTAGGAAAGTTTTAAAATATTTATATTGAAGCCTCCCTACCAAGATTTAGTATATGTGATGCATGAAAAAGTTCTTCTGGACGTGGGGGAGTTTCGAATTGTAGAAACAAGTAGAGGAAACCACCCCATGATTCATGCTGACTTATACTTCCTTGTTCGCAGCATCAACACTAACCGTAAGGACGATAGCACGATAGCACTGTAGCACGTACTGTATCGAGGGCAGCTTCACCACTCGGTTAGTGTGAAGATAGATCCGGTTGGGGCTAAGAGTGTTTCTAGCCTTGAGCGCCATGGCGCTGTTTGGGAAAGCCTTATTGTTTAATGCTTGCCTCAGGTCGTATTCCGAAAGACGGGCGTATTACAACTTGAAGATCGTGGCGTTGAACCAACGTCCTAAAAGTTGTTTTACTGAATTCGTTAGTCGCTAAGCAATATTAAGGTACAGAAACTAAGAAACATATGTATATATTGTATGTACGCACCCTTCAAAAAGTTCGAGACATCCTCCAATTGTGGTATGTTGTCCTCTCTAAAGCCACAGTTATCAACCAATAATGGAAACACGTGATTGTATTCACGGCAAGCATGTGTCTTATATAATTTTGTAAGATTTCTAAAAATTATGCCCCAAGTCTCTGTTTCCTCTTTGGTATACTCAACGCGTGGCAAGGGTTCGCCATGTTTGTAGTTGTAGGCAATGTCAGCAAAGTACTTTCTGAAATTAAGAACAAAAATTATTTCATTTAACATAAAAATATAATTAACACAACGCACCTCCTCGCGCGATATACGGGATCGGTAAAGCCCGGATGATCAGAGTCCAATTCCGAGCCGTAACTCAAAATTTGATTAGCAAAACGATCGAGATCTCTTATTCTGCGTGGAAACCATGGCACCGCCGAGCTGTTGTCCTTATAAT
Source organism: Ceratitis rosa (assembly GCA_037013455.1). NCBI lineage: Eukaryota > Metazoa > Arthropoda > Insecta > Diptera > Tephritidae > Ceratitis > Ceratitis rosa. The sequence goes on from JAWMAG010000012.1 coordinate 24,000,909, forward strand.
CACGTGAAATTATATTAAAATAACTGCACTCCTCACGTAACTCATCGATGGCCTTGCCCAGTGCGCCAGATGTGGTGTCGCATTCAACGAAGAACTCATAACCGGGCACACGCACCGAAGAACGTGATTCGATGTGCAGCAGATTGACATTGTGCTGTGTGAAGATCTTTAAACTTTTAGCCAATGAGCCGCTGCTCTGATCTTTCAACGTATAGAGTAGACAAGTGTTGCGCGACTCATTCTTGTCAATGCCCTCGGCGATGTATGAAGAGCCGTCCACGCGTGTCGGCTGGTGTGTGGAGCAAAAAAAAGGAGAGATTTATATACACTGATAACTGATTATATTTGTTATTGTAATTTTTAGTACATAATTTAAATTAAATGCGTATTAAAATTATATTACTTCTGTACTAATTACAATGTTTGCTGTTTGAGTTTTGAACTCTTCACAGATTACATGCTGTAACTGCAAAACTCGCACTTTTAATTGCTTTGACGTCGCTTTTCAGTTAGTTTTTGTTGTTTTGCAAAATTTCTTATCAGTTTAAGTGGCAGTTAACCTTTTTTTGAAGAATAAAATATATTTTAAAAATAATTTCATCTAAGCCTACAGTTGATTGTATTTAATTTTAGAAATTATGTATGAATTTGCAATGCTATCACTTTGAACCGGAAATAAATAATAAAAACTTAGGCAAAGTAAAATCTTGTCTAAATGACTACATAATTTTCAGCAAGCCATTTGCGTCACGGAATTCAATTAAAATGGTCGCCTGACTGATAGCTCCATGATGATTAAGAAGTTAACAGTGTGGAGTTTTGAGTTCATCCCGGAGTTAGGGATGCAACATCGGCTGGCGATCTTAGAAAGTAAACTACAAAATCGAGAAAGTCGAGGCTAGTTTAAACTCTATATCCGGCAAACTCTACTCAAACAAGGAAACTCAGGCTACATATTGGAGCGCAATTCTATGGTTAGAAAAATATATTTGAGTGAATTTCGGATTTTTAATTGAAAAATTATCCACTTAGGTCTTACAAGGTGTGACAATTAAGTAATCAGACTGATTATATTGCCCCGATTGTGGCAACCCTGCCACAAATTCCTTTTCCCTTCTCTCAGCAATCTCTTCCTCTTCATTGATATATTTGCCATCGCTCTAGCTTGTTTAGTTCGCCTGCTGTGTCGTGTTGAGTAAACGTGTGTTCGTGATGCTCGTCACGAAAATGGAAAAACGAACTCAAGAGCAACGCGTTGCGATAAAATTTTGCGTCAAATTGGACGAAACAGCTTCGGAAACGTACGCTAAAATTGTAAAAGTGCATGGCGATAGTGCACTTAGTCGTGCCCAGCTGTTGTGATGGCATAAAGAGTTTGAGTTCAAGTAAAGTTCGCATGAGCAAGTCGAAGGTGAAAACGATGATTATTGCTTTTTTTGATAGCCGTGGAATCGTCCACAAAGAATTTCTTCCACCAAGGTAAACCGTAAATCAAGTCTACTATTGCCATGTACTCGAAAGATTGCGAAAACGAGTTAACGAGGTGCGCCCAGATATCGCTCGTAACTGGATCCTTCATTACGACAACGCGCCGTGCCACATCGCCCTCAGCCTGTCCCAGTTTTTGGCTTCTAAAGCGATCGCCGTGTTGCAACAACCGCCTTATTCAGCCGATGTGTCACCCTGTGACTTTTTTTTGTACCCTAAAACAAAATCGGTGGTCAAAGGAACCCATTATGAATCGATTGAGGACATCCAGGCGGCCGTGACGAGGGTACTCACGGACATCCCAGTCGAAGCGTTACAGAAATCTTACGAAGCATGGAAAACGCGCTGGATTCGTTGTATAGCAGCCCAAAGGGACTACTTTGAAGGGGATGCCAGAGTTGTAGAATAATTTTGAGATATACGGTTTTTATGGAATCAGTCTCATTACTTAATCGTTACACCTCGTATAATCCCTGAATTGATCTTTCGTCGAGCTCCTCCTCTAATTTCATATTTTTCCAACATATAGGCTCTGCAGTTTGTACTTATCCACCTGCAAACGTTTGAAGGATCTTTAGGTGGCGGTTTTTTTTCATGCCAGAAATGCACTCAAAGGGAGGGAGTTGACAACCTGTACCAAGCAACCACCTCAATTAAAAAAAACTTTTTTTATTTAAAAAAAATTTTTCTGAAATATTTGAGAAGATGTTCTACTCAGTTGGGTCCAGGCATTTAGAAAAATTATATCGTAACTCGGAAACGGAAACCTTCTGCTCTAACCAGTCAACTACTCCCTTCTATTTTAGGGAAGAATGGACGGAATGCGATAAGCTTCAATACCTATATCCATATCTATACTGATGGGTTTAAATGTGAGGCAGGCACTGGACCAGGGTTCTTCCATGATCACGCCAATAAACTCAATGACTAATGTTTGTAATCCTAGCAGAGATTGTGGAAAATCTATCAGGTTTCTAGTAGGCAGTCAAGCGGCAATTAAGTGAGTCAACATAAAGTCCAAATATCGCGTAAAAGTTCAGTCCCCGGTCACACGAATGTAGAATACAATGAAAGAGCAGACCCTTCAGCACAGCAAATCCAAAGAAACAGCAGATCTATGTAAGGCGCAGCCGGCCAGTTCAACCTAACCTAACCTAATGATCTACAGTCAGGAATAAGAAACCCTGAGTATTGTTATTTGATATTTTTCTACTTCAGTATAAAAAGTTCGGCCTATGCCTGTTTTTAACGGTGTTAAATATATATAATTGGGGTATTATAGTCGCTGAAGCGAGTTCCTGCTGAGCTCCTGTTCCAATTTATGATATCTGTCTTGATGTTTTGCCAACCGATGATGGTTTTTTTACGAGGAGCAATTATTTCATGTCAGAAATACACCCGGAGGGGTGGACATTCCCTGCAGGGAGGACCACTATAAGAAAATTTAACTTAATTTTTTATTTAAATTAATTTTCTTTAATTTGGTCGTATCAGCTCTTGTAACCTGGTCTTCCTTATGGCAGTACGCAATGCTGAACGGTGTTAAAGGACAATATTTGTTTGCCCTTCATGAAGGATAAACTGATTATAATTCCGCACTGTAACTTTGTTTGCTTCATAGCTATTAAAAACTAAATATAAATATTTATTTTAATAATATTTTTTCGGTTTTTTTTTTTGTTCTTTTTTTTTTTGCTCTGGGCACTTGACTAACCTTATCAAATGAGACCTGACGATCGTACATCATTTTGATGCTGATTTGTTTTAACAAATACTAGTTTTTCTTGCACAACACACACAATTTCTGCACTATTTTCTTCCAACTAATTAAATAATTTCACATTCAGATATATAAAAGTTGTTTTTCCACAAATGAAAAGTTGCTATAGCAGCAGTAACACTTCCACAGAGCACCGATTGATTGAGATTTTTTTTATAATTTTTCTTTCTAAACCACAAGCATTCGTTGGCTTTAGTTAATAACGCTTAAGTCTTCTTACGAGAACTGAAGTCTTGTGCAAAGTGGGTATGCGCTTTTATAGATTTTGCCAAGAAACTGAGCTTGGCAAGTTTTGCTTGCGCCCAAGAGCTAGCTGGTTATCTGCCGATGAGTGTGGCAAAGGTTATCACAAGTTTCAAGCCATTGCAACCAAACATTCATACATACCAACATATACGTATGTACGAGTATGTGTGTCTGTACTTATGGGGTGTTGGCTTGTATGGCGGTAACCAGTACTGGTTTGGTTCGCGTGTGCGCGTGTCATACAATTGGTTAGTAGAAAGGTGGTAAATTAAAAAAAATATATATTTTATTATAAATAAAATAATAAAAAAAAAACATCTCAGAAACACATACAAGTCATTCGAAAAAAATCTGCTACCCTTGCTGCGCAAAAATTATTTGCAAAGTACAGAATCTGGGCCCAAATCTGTTAAACTTTTGTTATTATCATCAACTTAACATTTATTATGTCTATTATAAGCGTGTTAGCTCACGAAGACACAAGTAAAATTGAAAATTAATTATTAATTATTCACCGACGTTCTGTCGGACTGTCAATAAAGTCGTCCCAATAAAAAAAAAATATTATCTGTTCATCAAAAAATAAAACTAAGTTAGCAAAAAGTTATTTTTCCTATTTGTTTGTTTACCTTCTTTTGGAAGCTCTACATGTGACGAACAAGTGAGTTGTGCAAATTGTTATCACAGCAGCAGCCGCAGCAGTAGCTGCATAAAAATGCTCGAAATCTCATAAATATTTTGAAACTACCGTTTAAAAGAGAATAATTTTGCAATAAAACAAAAACAGGTTGTTGATATAATTCAAAACAATTACGTTGCAAAAAATCAACTCTGCTGGTGGTTTTGAGAGGCACATACGCATTTATATGCGCTAATAGTCGAGCGCGTAATGGGAAATTTTTGAATTTTCTATATTTAAAATAAAACATTTATTATCTACGTTTTTAATTATAATTCATGTGAATAACGTCAAAGTTGACATGATAATTTGGGCATTAAGAACTTTTAGAATTTTAATTATCAAATTAAAAGACTTATGAAATTTAACCTCACAATTGATAAGAAATTTTTTATATTAAATTTAATTATGTATTATTGGTTTAAAAAAATATTTTATTTAGTTTTAATTAATTTTATTTTATTTTATTTTATTTTATTTTATTTTATTTTATTTTATTTCATTTTATTTTATTTCAATTTTATATTATATTATTTCATTTTATTTTATTTTTTTATCTTATTTTAATTTATTTTTTTTTTTTATTTTATTTTATTTTATTTTATTTTATTATATTATATTTTACTTTATTTTATTTTATTTAGTTTTATTTTATTGTAATTGATTTTATTTTATTTTATTTTATTTTATCTTAATTGATCTTATTTTATTTTATTTTATCTTATTTTATTTCATTTTATTTTATTTCTTTTTTTATTTTATTTCTTTTTTTATTTTAGTTCATTTTATTTTATCTTATTTTATTTATTTTATTTCATTTTATATTATTTCAATTTTATTTTATATTATTTCATTTTATTTTATATTTTTTATTTTATCTTATTTTATTTATTTTATTTCAATTTTATTTTATTTTTTTTTCAATTTTATTTCATTTTCATATTCAATCTTTTGTTATTTTATTTTATTTTATTTTATTTTATTTTATTTTATTTTATTATATTTTATTTTATTTTATTTTATTTTATTTTATTTTATTTTATTTTATTTTATTTTATTTTATTTTATTTTATTTTATTTTATTTTATTTTATTTTATTTTATTTTATTTTATTTTATTTTATTTTATTTTATTCTATTTTATTTTATTTTATTTTATTTTATTTTATTTTATTTTATGTTATTTTATTTTATTTAATTCAATTTAATTTTATTTTATTTTGACTTATTTAATTTTTTATTTTTTTAGTCTGTTCTATTTTATTATATTTTATTTTATTTTATTTTATTTTATTTTATTTTATTTTATTTTATTTTATTTTATTCTATTTTATTTTATTTTATTTTATTTTATTTTATTTTATTTTATTTTATTTTATTTTATTTTATATTATTTTATTTTATTTAATTTAATTTAATTTTATTTTATTTTGGCTTATTTAATTTTTTATTTTTTTAGTCTGATCTATTTTATTATATTTTATTTTATTTTATTTTATTTTATTTTATTTTATTTTATTTTATTTTATTTTATTTTATTTTATTCTATTTTATTTTATTTTATTTTATTTTATTTTATTTTATTTTATTTTATTTTATTTTATTTTATTTTATTTTATTCTATTTTATTTTATTTTATTTTATTTTATTTTATTTTATTTTATTTTATTTTATATTATTTTATTTAATTTAATTTAATTTAATTTTATTTTATTTTGGCTTATTTAATTTTTTATTTTTTTAGTCTGTTCTATTTTATTATATTTTATTGTAGTTTTATTTAATTTATTGATTAACCTTACTTTAGGCTATATTAGTTTATTATATATTAAGTTTAACGTAACTTCAATTATTGTTTTCATTTAATTAAACTTTATTTACTTGTATTTCATTTTAATATAGTTTACTTCTGTTTTTGTTTTGTTTAAATTTTTTTCTCTCTTAATTTTAATTATAGGCTTAATGTCACATTAGTTATATTTTTCGGAATAATTAACTTTAATTTATTCTTTTTGGCACACTATATTTAATGCATTTTATAAATGTTTATTTTTCTACTTATTTTAATGTTTTTTATTTTCTATTTCTTTTATTTTTGTGAAATATTTTATGTTTCTATTTTTTTTTTTTTTGTATCAATTGAAATAATTTTAATTTCATTTATATCAGTTTTTTAAAAACTTAATCGTTTTATTTGATTTTATTTTAGTTTAGCTTATCTCCTTTCGTTATATTATATATTTATGTTAATATAATTTTACTTCATTTTCTTTTTTAATTCACTGTTTTCAATTTAGATTAAATTTATTTTATTCCATTTAGTTGAATATATATTATTTTATTACATTTTAATAACTCTTTTTTATTTTCTTTTCCATTCTGTTTTTACATTTCTTATTTATTTAAATCAACTAATTTTATTTTATTTTAATTTTTTTTTCTTAATGTTTAATTTGATTCCATTTTATTTTTGTTTATTTTATTCTGTTTTTGTTTAATTAATTCATTATTTGTATTAGTGTTTTATTTTATTTACATATTAGTTTATTTTTTTTTTTAAATTAGGAATTAGGAATTCAGGAAAAGTTAGTTAAAAGAATTCAAAGAAACCCTATGAAGACTTTTTTAATAAATATATGCTGTTAAAAGTGTAGCACTTAATTTTTACAGCTGCTGAACCATTTTTTACTTACTCATCGAGGTGGACATAGTTAGAGTTTAATCCCATTTTTATTTCTCAAAATCTTTCAAGATAATCTGAATATGATACCAACACCTTGATTTAACAACAAAATTTAACATATAAACAAAGCTTGCGCTAGGAAGAACTCCAAATAACCCGTGGTTCCAATATCATCAAAGCTTTCCCAAAATAAATCAATCCTGGTACATTTCGTGGGAATAAAATTACTACACAAATTTTTCTAGTCAGTCATATACCTATATATCTTGGGACAAAATTTCAACCAAATTGAGCCACACACATAATTTTAATAATATTTTTTCCTTCATAGAGATCGCTAACTGGTTCTGGGAAAAAAAGAATCTAAAGTAAATCGAATAATAAATACAATTATTCTGATTTCTCCCGGATGCTTCTAACCTTTCAAACCTTTCGTGAGCTTCCATACATATTTCCAGGTAAACCCAAATCAGCCGCTCTCGGGACAATCGAACAGCAATTTTTTTATATATAATAGGTATATGCAATTAACTACTTAGGTGAACAGCCTTAAAAAATGATGAAATTTTTAGAGTTATTGCGAATCATGAAATAAATATTAAAGAAGACAAGAATAATAATCTATTGAAAATACTCATATTAAGGTCTCCTCACATATAGTCGTACTTATGTACGTTTCTCAGAGCACGTAGTCGGCTTTCAATGTTTTATGTGACGTTTAAATTCTTTAGTTATGACTACAAAATAATTTATTTAGGCACAAAAAAGAATTTTGAGTTTCATGTGGTTCTCTTAGAGAGTGTCTAATGAAGCACTAAAGTATATTTTATGATGTCTCATTACAGTTTTTTTAATTATTTTCTAATACTAACTCAATAAGTCGTTCGGAAGAAATTGATTCCAAACTTTAATATGAGAATTTGAATAAAATTTTTTCATGTGTTTGTATTGAATCCATGTGTCCGACCAAAAGTGTATTGACTTTTCGATGAATCAGACTAATATCGAAACTCAGAATATGTACGAAATTTTAATAAATGGCAATCCATTTTGGGGTTCCAAAAATACAGTGCATTATTTTGACATCTGTCAAACTGAACTGTCAAACTCAGCATGTTTTCTTTTAGCTAACAGTCAGGCATTTATGAATATGGATCTTGTGGAAACCCCACAATTCGTGATTGAAGTGGAGATTTTGTTGTCCATAATCGTTCAACTACTCAAGAAAATGATAAAGTTTTGAAAAAATTTGAAAAGACTGGATCGGCCTTGTGCTTCAACGTTTCGCTCGTTCTCAAGAGTGAGGGACTTTCTTCTGGCGTATTTTTCACTTGTACTTACATCTACATACACGTACATATAAGGCCCAGCCCTCACTACAACTGTAGCCAGTTGACCATTCATAACGCCGTACATACGTCAGTTGGGTGCTTGAAGAACATGTAAAAGACGGCGATTTTTCGAACAAAATTTTCTTCAGCAACGAGGCACATTTCTCACCCGGCGAATACGTAAATAATAAAAACTATCACATCTGGGGCTCCGAGAAACCACAAATAATTGAAGTGCGGTCAGTACACCCAAAAAGCTAACTGTCTAATGCGGTCTCTTGCCCGGAGGTGTGATTGGACTTTACTTCTTTGAAAATGACAATAAATGTGGTCGTATTATAATCGACAACTCTCTGACCTGCAATTGAAGAGCACGACTTGGACAATACAAGACTCCAATAAGATGGTGCCATATGCCACACAACACGACCAAATACGGCTTTATAGCGAGAGAAATTTTCCGGCTCATCTTGGCGTTGACAATTGGCAACCGAAATCGAGCGATTTGACACCGGAAGACTTTATTTTTATTCTTGAGCACTCACTCATTCACTCCTTTGTCAAGTTATGGCTGAGATACTGCCCAATATGAACCCAAAAATAATATAAGATTACTTCAAACGGTTCGAAGTTTGGAAAAATTTACGAGGCGGTCATGTCAATGATGTCGTGTTTCACATATAATATACACTAATATAACGCCAAAGCTTAAACTTTATAATAAAAAAAGAATTTTATGAACAAAAAATATTTTAAATGCATTTTATTTTCATTTTATTTATGAAACCGCAAAATTGATAACCCTGCAGCATTATACTCTTAGTTAGTTCACTACGTGTCTTATCATTAACCAGCGTCTAAGAGTCTCAATAAATAAATACAATAGTTTAGTGTATTTTGTTTACATTTTGTTTCCTAAACAAAAAGCTGACGCAATTTTCCAAAACACTTACATCTGGTATACTGTGATATGTATATAAATATGTACATATGTATGTATATGCTGAGCTTAATAAACGAAGCTAATTAATTAAATTCCTATTATTTATATTTAAACAATTTTATAACGCCTAAAACTATGCTCGGCTATTTGTTTTTTAAACCATCAAAAGCAACAAAAGCATGCTGTCATAACTTTAGGCATTGAGAATTAACTAAACAAACAGTCTTTCCATATTTAAAGCACAATAATGTGTTTAAAATAAATGAATTAATATCTGGATTTGAAAAAGAGAAAAGAAAGTTAGTTAAAATTGACTAAGGGACCTCCATTACATCTCCATTAAAAATATTTAATTTTTAAATAAAAATTATACACTTTTGTTAAATAAACTACACATATTTATATTTATAAATTGACTTTATTATTTATTTATTGAGAACAATTTTTTTAACTTAAAACAAAAGTTTACTGAACTGAAAAGAATATCTGATAAAGCGGCAGTAGGAGCTTTCGAGAAAGAGGTTTACGAAAGCACCCGATACAGTGGAAGCACAAAAAGAAGAAAGCCACCATTATTTGAATAATATACATATACATACCATATACTCGTATATGTAAGAAATCTTTGGTGCACTTAGATATTTAAAACATGTTAATAAATGAGAATAAAACATCTCAATTGACTAAACTTTAGGCATTCGCAAAGTGTGTGCTCAAGTATTGCCAACACAGTCGGTACTTGCTCATCACTAACTGATACTGATGTACTCGTACATAATAAATTCTCTCTCGCTTAGTACCGGTAATTGTTTGGTCTTTCCGCAGTCAGGAAGTTCTTTCCTTTTTCGAAATACTTTTTTTTCAGCCGCGGAAATCATCCTGCATTCTTAAGCGAGCTATTATGACTTCTGTGAAACGAATTTTTGTCTTCGTCTAGAAGAAGTCTCTCCTACCATTAGCTGAGATTTCATATGACTTTCATATTACCAGAGATAGGCGATTGGAATGTGTGCTCGAAGACTAGATGGTAAGATCCTTCGCATAGCAGAATTCTCCGCTACAGCCATATAAATTGGTTTATAGAGATGACCTACAGAGGATCCTATGCAGAGTATCACATATGATTTCTTGAATGAATGGTTTCAACACATCCTCCTTCGTGAGATATATATTTATTTGCTTATGGAACTATTTATTTTCACTTTTTTTCTATGAAAAGGGTAATTTCTTTTTGTACCTCAAAAGTTCCACTTAATGATACTAACCGGAAGTAATAAAAATTGTCCAATCGATTTTCACTGGCTTTTCTGAAGGCCAATTCTTCACCAGTCAAATCATTCGCCATAGATTGGAACAGATGGTAATCACTTGGTGCGACAATCGGGTTATAAAATGGATGCATAAGAACCATCCAACCAAGCTTTCGGAGTTTCTAGCGAGTCGCTATCAATTTGTGTGGTGTGGTGTTGTCCTGTTGAAACAAACTTCCCTCCTGGGGACCAAAGCTGGGCGCTTCTGGGTTTTTGTTTCCCTCAGACGGTCTAATTGCAGACAGTACATATCCAAATTGAGAGTTTGGCCTTAGGGCAACAGTTCATAGTGAATGATCCCTTGCCAATCCCACTAAACACACAACAATATCTTACTAACCGTCGACCCTGGTCGGAAAACCCTTCCGTGCACTTCGACCACAATCGTTTCTATATGACTTTGCTGCAAGTGATCTACTTTTCATCACCAGTTGTTATCCGCATCAAAAATGGGTCCATTTTGTTAAGAGTCAGCGACGATTCGCAGATGGAAGTTCGTTCAATGAGGGTTTTTCTCGTTAAATCATGTGACACCCAAACACGTTGAGCTTATTTGTGTGTCTCGCATTTTTTAAGTGGTTCCAAACTGACTGAGTGGTTCCAGACCAATCGACACAAGGCTCGCATGGCGATCAGATCCGACGATGTCCATTATTTTATTGACATATCTGGCAACTGCTCCTTCACACCGTGAACATCGTTGTTGGTGTTAATGCTGGTTTCAAGATAGATGAATTTATCTACGACTTCAAAGTTATGAATGTCAACAGCGACGTGGGAACCGAGTCGCGAATGCGATGAGTGTTTGTTTGACGACAGGAGTTATTTCATATTGTCCATACCAATGCGATTCACGTCCTTGTCAAGACTGTAAAAGGTTGAAGTAACGCTGCGGTTGTTGAGGCCAATAATCTCTATATCATCAGCGTACGCCAGCCGCTGTACACTCTTATAGCAGATTGTAGTTTCTCTATTCAGCTTTGTAGCTCGCCAAATTTTGTCCAGTAATAGTTTAAAGAAGGCACACGATAAAGCAACACTTTGTTTGGTAACGAACGCCCCCAGAGAGGTACTTCCCGATCCTAATACAACTTTTGGTTCTGCTCAACGTCAGTTTACATAGCCGTATAAGTTTTGCGGGAATTCCAAATTCCAGTCATAGCAGCGCACAACCATAAAGAGTGTTATCTCCTTGGCGGTTTCGAAGGAATATTCTGTCTAAAGCTTGGCGCTCAGCTCAATAAGCAAGCCAATGTTTGGATAGGACAGACTATATTCTCCCGTCCTTATTTTGGGAATTCAGGTTCAACTAAGAAATCCGCTAAAGGAAGTAGCTACATTCGCAGAGTGGACGCTCGATAGTCCCTCAGTAGTGAAGCGGTTTCTTCTGACTGCGAGATTTCCCTAAAAACCCTAAAGCGATAGTACGATTTGAATTACTTCTATGAGTGATCTTGGTAACAAGGAAGTAGGACTACTTTATATCTTCTACAGGGTTTCAAGCCACAAATGGAACGGACCGTCAGGATCATGGATAAAATAAGCAAAGAAATATACACACAAGGATCGTTAGTACGAACTCTAGAACAAAATTTGACCTAATTACTGGCCACAAGTGATCAAGCTTCAGGCGATACTAATTTTAGCAGTTTAGCAGCACAAGAATATATATCAAAGTCTCAGACACTCCGGTCTGTCCGTGTTCGTAGACAGGAGTGAATAAGCCTCAGGTGACAAGGATCTCCGCAATTCAGAGGACTGAAGGCTGGCACAAAGGTACCAAAATATCAGCCACTCTCTCGGTCCTTCTGTCTTTATTGGTGAAAATGAGTAAACAAACCTCAGGCGACAAGGATCTTCGCAGTTTTAACAAAGGAATAGAGCTAACCCCATCCAGTCAATCCACAAGCATATAAGAAACCCATTTTTTATTTTAAGAATTATTCCTCTTTATTGAGTATAAAATTTATGATTACAAATACAAAGTAAAAAAATAATTAAAATACAAAAACAAATTGTTTAAATACACATATCTCTGGTAAAATCTGACTTTACTTTGAGTATAAAATTACTTTGAACTGCATCAATTTGGCTTAAAAGGCAGTGAAATCGGACCAATTTGTGGCGATCAGACGACGTACTGCGCGATGGTGTGGCGTTTTATGATGAACATTCTTCAAAATGCAGCCATATTCTAAAGTCACCTATTTATTATGAAAAAATGGAAAACATAAATATTAAAAGCTATAAAATACGAAAAATCTCATGAGAGAAGCGGCTAAAGGAAGCAAGTTGCTCTATTGGCTGTGTTGCAGGTTATGAAGCCTCAGGGAACAGCATTAAGTCATGCAGGGCGTTTGTAGAAAGCGTAGCGTACACGTATAAGCCATTCTGGATGGTAATAACTTACAGATTGCAAGTCCGTAACCTTGACGGGCTGTCTTCCTGGACAAATAACAAAGGACTCGTGTCCTGGCAATACCTTGGCACGCAAACCCCGCCCTGCTGGTGGTAGTCTTATGGGCGCAGGTGGTATTTGAGACACAGAAGTTGGTGTAGGGAGCGCCAAGTCGAGTCTGGGCAATGGTTTTGATGAAGAGGCACCCGCTTCTAAAAGCAATAAGTGAATATTTACAGTTTCTGGATCACTTGTTGACTTCAGCGTGTCCACTTACCTTTAACAATAACTTGGAATTCGCAACGTGCCGTTATGCCCTGTTCATTAGTTGCCTCATAGTAGACGGGATGTACGCCGGCATTAAAGAGTTCGCCCGGAAGCTGTTTAAGTACACAAAAAAGAGTTAATTTGATGTCTAATTACATGCAACCATGCATCAATTCACTTACCCTTGATTTGTAGAGCTTCTTTATTGGCCCCAATGTGCTCTCGAAGCGTGGCTCTTCCCACACTACCGAACGTTGCACCTGATGGGGACTCAGCGAAACCTCAAAAGAACGTGTACAGAAATTCACGTGCGGTGAGACGGCGTGCTCTACATAAATAATCGTCTGACATCTTGCACGTCTGCCCGAAATCGGATCTTGGCCGCGGAAAGTCACCACATGACGACCAGCGCCCAAATGAGCTTGCATATTATGCGTCCAAGCTGGAGAAGACTCAATGTAACGGTAATCCATATTGGTAATCGGTTTTTGTAGTATAATGTGTGCAGTACTGGCACCCTCTGCGAGGAAAACTGTGGTATTGCGTGGACATTTGATGTAGGGACGGCGTGCGGCTACAGAAACGCCAAAACCAGTTTGTGGTCGCATCTGAGGAACTATTGGTCTATCAAAGAAGCTATGGAAACCACCGGTGGGCGGTAATGCACGTGAACCGAATGCAGGCAGTTCAGGGAGTACAGGAGATCTCGACACAGGCACACAATCAAAGGAACCATTGTTGGACCAGGTCAGTTCCGCAGTGCATATGCCAACACTTAAGCCGAGCGGCACATAACCGGGTAGACAATGTAGCCGACAACTTTCGCCCGCAGATACTTTTCCAGTTGTACAAGAGGCGGGTACCAGCTGGCCATTAAGTGGTGCTGGTAGACGTGGACAAGCAATAGCTGCAAAATGGTAAAAAAAAAAAACTTATAGGAATCACCTTTTTCAATTTTCCTTTACCGTTACTTACGCACACATTGACTTTCAAAGTCATCCCAGTAGCCGGAGGCGTTACAGAAGCGATGTGTTGGACCCTGCAATCGATAGCCCTCATTACACCACACCTTGCAGCGTGTATTATAGAAATGTTTCTTCTTGTGACGATACTTCGTGCAATGGAAGTCACCGTTAGCCAGCCCAGCGAAGGGCGCACATTGATCACGCAACTCGGTTACGCGTTCGCAAGTGCGACGATCGCTCGCCAAGCGTAGACCCAGCGAGCACTTGCATTGAAAACTACCGATATGATTGATGCACTCACCGCCCACACAACCACCATTGTTCAGCAAGCATTCGTTGATATCCTCACAGTCACGTCCATTGCGTAAGGCAAAACCTTGCGGACAGATACACTCATACGAGCCGTTACTATTTAAGCAATTGTACTGACAAAGACCAGGCGTTGCACATTCGTCGATATCTACACACTTCGTGGGATCGTGTGTGCTCACTGTAAAACCAGGCGGACAGAGGGTGATACAACTTTCGCCATTGTCCACAGTTACGCCGTCCGAACAAAGACATTGGAAACCACCCATCGTGTTGTGACATATACGCGCACAACCGCCATTATTGTAGGCGCATTCGTCAATATCCACACAGATTTTACCGTCGACGGAGAGCTCAAGACCACTGGGACACGAGCAGCCAGTTTCGGGATTACAAATATGTGAGCAACCGCCATTATCACGCAAGCAAACGTCTATCAGCGCTGTGTCTTCGGAGTCCAGTTCATTAGCACGCAAATCAATTTCAACTGCCGGCGCTGTAGCTGCAATACAGTTTCTACCATCCGCGGCAAGCGTGTAGCCCGTGGGACAGTTGCACTCGTAACCACCTGCATTGTTGTCGCAGCCGTGGCTGCAACCATGTTCGCCACCTACACACTCGTCCACATCCAAACAGTTCGCTTTGTTCTCACCCAACAGATAACCCGCCGGACACACGCACTCGTAACCGCCCTCCACATTTACACAGCTGTGAGAACAGTCATGTCTGCCCAAAGTGCATTCGTCGATATCAATGCAGGTGCGCCGATCATCACCTAGTTGGAAGCCAGCCTCACAGCCGCATTCGTATGAACCTAGAAGATTTACGCAGATGAAAGTACAGTTACCAAAACCGTTTGCGCATTCGTCGATATCAACACAGCCGAACCCATTCGGCATCCGCTCATAACCCGCGTCGCAAGCACACTCAAAGCTACCGGGCGTATTGTAGCAGCGTTGGCCACAGCCACCATTCGACGTGGTACATTCATCAATGTCGAGGCAGGTGCGGCCATCACGCGCAATCGCATAGCCCGGCGGACAGCGGCAACGCGTGCCCATCGTTGGCACAAAGTCACACGTGTGCGAGCAGCCGCCGTTGTTATGCAAGCAAGCGTTCAGCAACAAGCAAGTTCGATTATCTACCGGACTCAGCACTAAGCCCGGTGGACAGGAGCACTGGAAGCTGCCGGGAAAATTCAAGCAGAAATGTGAGCAGTTGCCATTCGAGATGGAGCATTCGTCGATGTCTAAGCATGAAGGTGATGGATTATGTATGTTTGAAATGGACGGCGAAGCTAAGATGAGCGATGATAATGATGGGTAAGTGACAAATGAGTGCGTGGCAGCTGGCTGTATGGTAGAGAGTAGTGTACGCAGCGAATCATAAACTGGCGGTAAGCCTAAAGCAAAACCTGGCGGACAAATACATGTGTACGAGCCATTGAGATTCTCACAAAGCAAACCCTCGCCGCAGTTATGCAAGCCCAAAGCGCACTCGTCTATATCGAAGCAAAAGGATTTGAGCGGTCCATCAAGAAACTCAAAGCCCATTTCGCAGGCGCAATCGTACCCACCTGCGTGATTCTTGCAAACCTGATGACAACCACCATTGCCGATTTCACACTCGTTCACATCCACGCACGACTTGCCATCCGGTGCCAGTTCATATCCACTCTGGCATGCGCACGCGCCATCCTCCTCCGATTTGCAAATATGCGCGCAGCCATTATTTTGCTCACCACAAACGTCTTTGTATGCGCAGTTCAGACCATCATCGGCGAGCGACATGCCCTCCGGACAGATACACTTGAAACCTACACCTTCCGCAATACATTGATGTGAGCACTTATGTGCCTCGCAAGGATCCGCAATATGGCATGCGCCAGTAGCGGCGTCAGGTGGCGACCCATCTGCGCAAAGACACACAAAACCGCCGGGTTTATTTACACAGTTCAATATACCGCACGCATCCGGCGTTGTCGCACACTCATCGACATCGGTGCAGACGTGCTCGTTGCTACCCTCTACGAAAACGAAACCCACTGGACAGCCACATTGATACGAACCCAAATTATTGAAACACTCATGCGAACACTCGTGCACGCCAGTCGCACATTCGTCAATGTCCGTGCAGTGATGCGCCTCGTTCACATAACCCGCTGGGCATTCACAGCTAAATGCGCTGTTATCCTCATTAGGCACACACGAACCGGGTGCGCACTGTTCATAACCACCCAATGCAGTGCACACATTTTCCACTACCTCACAATTGTGCAAGTCCTCACTCAAGCGGTAACCCTCCGGGCAGACGCATTCGTAAACACCACTCGGCAAGTCGACACACTGATGGGCGCAACGGGACTTATTCAGCTGTGGATTATTTAAGTCTTGGCAAGTGTCGGCCGCACAAGTACGCCGATCATCCAGCAGATGTTCATTAGGGCCGCAAGTACAAACGAAGGAACCCAAAGTATTCTCACAACCACCCGAGCAAATCTTGCTGGCAGCAGCCTCGCCATCATCCTCGTTTTCCATAATAACTTCACATTCGTTGATATCAACACAGCTAAGCTCGTCTTCGGCTAGATCATAACCACCAGGACAAGTGCACTCGTAGGAGCCCTCTGTGTTTAAGCAATGTTCACAACCAGTTGCGCCCTCAGCGCATTCGTCGATGTCGACACAGCTGTCAGAGTTCTCACCGCCTGGCCGATAACCCGTCGGACAGATGGGCGCACTCTCCGAGATACGTTTAATGCCCTGATCGTCCTCGGCTTCAGTTTCGTCCTCATCGGCGCCTGAAGTTTCTGTTTCTTCTTCCTTCGCTACTTGCTCGTCTTCGTCGGAGTGTCTCTCTTCGTCAATGCCCTCCTCTGTCGCTACGTCTGGCGTATTGAGCGCAGGTATGCAGCGATAAGAGCCCGGTGTATTCTCACAGCCACCGGCACATTGCGCTGCCAACTCAGGTTGCGCGCATTCATCAATATCTGCAAGAGAAAGATTTAATGAGTTCAAAGTACAGCATTGATGAGTAATTAAAGACAATGGGAGTGTGATTAGCGGTATATACGATAAGCATTGAGTATGAGTTCGTGGAAATATTTGCGTTGAATTGTTTTTGTACACTTCTCGGAACAACTTTCTATCATCACCTGCACAGTTCTTGCCATCTGCCGACATCAGCCAACCGCTTGGACACAGGCAATAGATGCGGCCCATCGAGGAGAGGCACTGATGGGAGCAGCCACCATTAGCGTTGGCACACTCGCCTGCGTCCACACATGTGTGATTATCTTGGGATAATTGCGTGCCGGCTAGACTCTCGCAAGAGCAGCTGTAGCCGCGCCACTCGTTGTGGCAGGTGTCCTGGCAAGGTCCATGTCCGTTGCGTAAGAGACACTCGTTGATGTCTGGAACACAGTTTGATGTGTGTGTGTGTGTGTGTGTGTGTGTGTTCGTTTCGATTGTTGGCAAGGACATATGGTGGTATGCGTGAGAAAGAATGGATGAGGTGGCATGCAGGCGTATGAAATGAATGATAATAGAATAGAACAATAACAAAAACGTATCAAATAACGGTCATGCTAATACCCACCAACACAAGTTTTGCCAGTCACTGTATCGATTTGTAGACCTGGCTCACAGGCGCACTGGTAGGAACCGGGCAGGTTGTTACAAATCTGTTCGCAACCGCCATTATTCAGCTCGCATTCGTCAATGTCTAGAAAAAAAGAAAAGAAAGTAATAAATAAATAAATGAGAAACACAAAGAGCTCAAGGCGATAACGCTCCACTCACCGTGACAGCTGGCATAATCGTTGGGGTCCAAACTGAAGCCTTCGAAGCAGGAACACTTCAGACGTGGCTCATTTTCGCCGGGGAAGAGCAAACGTTCGCACTTATGTTCACAGCCGCCTTTGTCGGCGCCACATTCGTCGTCAAGGTAGCGCGGCGTATATGGATCTTGTGTAGGTGCGACGATGATATTGACATCGGTAACCGGCTGCACGGCTTCAGTGACGGTAGGCGCTTCACTTTCGTTCTCCTCATGATGGTTTTGTTGCACAACAGGCTCGATTTCGTTGCTTATTTCCTGTTCGGTCTCTTCAACCTGTGTCGCTACTGGTGGTGGTGGTGGCGGTGGTGCTAAATTATTATCAATGGACTCTTCAGCTGCATCTTCTTCATCGCCCTCGTCCTCGCCATCGACTGGTTCATATTCATCGTATTCTACGGTTGGAGGCAAGGATATTTTAATAGAAGCGATGTAAGGCTGATTGGGCGAAAATCTAATGAAGTATATTTTAAAACAACTTTAAAGCCTGCGAAGCTGCTAACCATCTTCTTCTGAAAATCCAATATCATCAGCTGACTCGTCAAGTTCTAGTCAAATCTCTTTTTTTTTAATTCTGTTTTAAAAAATTATTTCTAATAATATTGATCAATATTATGCATTTTAATTTATTTTTACTCGAAATTTATGCGTTTATAAAACTTAATTTGCTAAACATATTGATTTGAACGCTTAATTGCCTGTTAATTAGCTAATTGGATGCTTGTGTGAACAGTTCTTTAGATATAATTCTTAAGTTTTTGTACTTAAATTTTGTACATAAATTTAAACTATTATTCAAGTGAATTTTCAATCCTAAATTCGACTTGTTTTAGTTTAAACATTCATAGAATTTTTTTACTTCTACTAATTTTTTTTTTTTTTTTTTTTTTTGAGATATATAAATATGTAATCTTTGCACTCAGCTCATCACAATATTTACATAAATCAAGCTAATAGCTAATTAGGCACTCACCGTCTTCATCCCCCTCCGTGTATTCACCCAACGCCACACAAGTTGGCAGCTCACCAACCCACTTGCGTTGGCTACAGTAGAGCGTGGCTATTTCAGCGTCCTCCAGCTCAAAGTTATCATTACAGGCATAGAGTGCCACGAGAAAAATATGTTCACCCTTACGCCGGCGATCATATTTCTTTACATAACCATGTCTCACATCAGGCGCTACAACTTTAGCCTGTACGCAAGACATATCCAATTTGGCAGCCATCTCGGCGGAGATGTGGGTGTCTTCAATTATGTTCTGTGGTTTCTTCTTTTTAGTGTGTTCATTATTGGCACCAGTGGCGACCTCGTTTGAAAGCTCTCCTGAAAGGAAATATTTGAAGAATTTGGGTTTTAATGAAATAGATATCAGTTTCAGCAAAAGCAAGGTTCTATAGGGAAATGATGGGCTGAAGCAACCTGGCTTAATGATAAGTAACAAATGAAGTGATTTGTAACGAAAAACGGTGATAGGACTTCAGTACATTATCGGAACCGGATATGTGTGAGATCATCAATAGAAACCTGCAAGAAACAGATCGTTGTTCCAGAGTTTCTTATTCTATTGTCAGTTGAATGATCGGAGTGGATTTCAAGTACTCTAAATAAAGACTAAGGGTGGTAAGGACATAAATTCACACCCCCTAGCCAAACCAAAGGACTAGTCCCAGTATTGTGGTTGAGTGCTCTTCGTAGTCCGGTTTAGCAGGCTCTTAATTCTTAACCTGTCATATTTGATGTCCATATGTTCCGAGCTATTTGTTCAAACTTTAATTGAAGCTCTTTATTCATTATTCTATTGGGTCAAGTAAAGTCAAAGTGTGATGATCCCGACATGACTAAATCATCAGCTATTTCATTACTGAAAATTTTCCAATATTCAGTAACCCATATTATGAATAAATGAAGTGGACCAGCTAGCGAGCTTAAGGTTTTTCTAAACAACACTAGATTTTATCATGGAAATTAGACATGATGACAGGGGGATGTGCACAGAGGAACTCCACAGGGTGGAGTATTATCACTTCTGCTCTAGATACTAGGGGTTAATGGACTGCCGAAATATATGGAAGGAGAAGCTGCAATGCTTACACAGCCTGCGCTGATGTTATCTTATTCATCGCGAGCAGTAAGTGTATGGTAACCTTCCATCTCTGGCGAATCAGGCACTTAGAACCATCAACAACTGAGTTATTTCATCAAGGCTTTAGATTAATACAGAAAAAATAGAACTGCCCCGCTCTCTCGCACTGGATCTGCAGCGTTACCTGTGAGTAATCTCGCTTCATCAGACGTAGAGACTCTGGGAATCAGCCAATGGCTGCAGAAACGCGAAAACTATGTGCAAAACTTTTAATACTAAACTTACAGAGCTCTTACCAGCGCTAAAGAAACTGCAGCCTGGTAGGGCTGTTAACATGGCATTGTCGTTGGGTGGCCCATGCCCTTAATCAAGGTCTGGTAGTGCAGCACAAGTGCAACGACAATAAAAACCAAGAAATGTATGAAGAGAGTGGAGCACGTAATCTGTGAGAGTCCAGCTTTATCATGCCGGTCAATCATCAACAACGTCGTGTCTTTGTTGATTAGGTCCTTGGAATGATTGAAAATTATCCGGAAATTCAACGAAAAATCAGCTCAGCTGATGGAGTTCGTTTTCACCTCGATGGCTACGCCAATAAGCAAAACTGTAGCATCTGGGGCTGGGAAAATCCAAGGTTTATTGTTGAAAACCCACTACATTCTCAACGTGTAACGGTTTGGTGAGGATATGAACTAAAAAGCTCCTCATAAAAATCCACCGGCCGTTCGGAGGCGGAAAAACATCAAGACAAACACCACAAATTGGAGAAGGAGCTCGGCCGAACTTTTGCTTCAGCGGTTACAAAGCGCCAATAGAATTTTTTTTTTTTTTTCAATTTACATACATACCTTTAACACATATCGGCGGATCGACATCCCAAAGATCATTTTCAATGTCGCAAATCAATTCTGTGGCACCTCTTAACTCATAACCTTCTTCGCAAGTGTAAATGGCACGAACCACATCCTCTTCATCGACAATCTTTACCGAGGAGTGTTCAGCAGGGGGCGCACTTCCACAATCCTCATGACGCGCCAGTGACACTTAATTTTAGAAAGAAGAAAAAAAAAGCATTAAAATAGTAACAAAAAATAATAAAAAATAAAAATATGTATTTAATAGTTTTATGTTGATTTTTAAAAGCATTAACAAATAATCTCAAACAAATAAACAATAATGACAAAGAGAAATGTTCAAAAATAGTGCGAGATACCAAACACTCTGCACAATCATACAAATGTGGTGGTGCTCAAATATACATATACCATATACCATATACCATATAAATATATACATACATATCCTGTACAAATGTATTAATGTTCATTTTCTCTAGCCAATTTTCTTTTTGATTTATGCTCATTTATTTGTAAATTATTTAATGTTTGTCGTTAAAGAAGAAAAAAAAAATAAAGTGAAACGACGGAAGAATAAACACACAGATACATCCATTTGTATTATTATAAAGGGTGGTAAAATTGTAAGGGCCGATGTTGAATGTGAACCACACCTAAACGCCAAGTTTTTTTCCGAATTTAATTTGACATTTCTCTATTTCAGACTTACTCAATTTGAACCATGGAGAGATACACAATCCAACAACGTGTTAAAGTTATCCAGACTTATTATGAAAATTTTCGAAGAAAATCATCTTCAGTGATGAGGCACATTTTCACCTCAGTGGATTCGTCAATAAACAGAATTGCCGCATTTGGGCGAATGAGAATCCAAGAGTGATTGTCGAAAAACCAATGCACCCACAAAGAGTGACTGTTTGGTGCGGTTTATGGGCTGGCGGCATCATCGGGCCGTATTTTTTCCAAAATGAGGCCGGTCAGGCAGTTACTGTGAATGGTGTTCGCTATCGTGAGATGATAACGAATTTTTTATGGCCACAATTGGAAGATATGGATGTGGATGATATGTGGTTTCAGCAGGACGGTGCCACTTGCCACACAGCTAACGAAACAATGGCTCTTTTGCGCAACAAATTCAATGGCCGTGTTATCTCACGTAATGGCGATGTCAATTTTCCCCCAAGATCATGTGATTTGACATCGTTGGACTTTTTTCTCTGGGGTTATTTGAAAGAAAAGGTGTACGTCGATAAGCCAGCAACAATTCAAGAGCTAAAGGATGAGATAATTCGGCACATTAACGGCATAGAAACTCCATTATGCCTCAGCGTCATCGAAAATTTGGACCATCGTATGGAGGTGTGCCGCCGAGGTCGCGGCGCTCATTTGGCCGATATTTTGTTACATACATAATTGAGTAATACCAATATATCATAATAAAATAAAATTTCAATAATTTCCTAAATAGTTTGTGTTTTATTCAAAATCAACATCGGCCCTTGAAAATTTAACCACCCTTTATGTACATTTATACAATATATAGGTACATCTAAAGTTAGCTGCTAGCCGGCCGGCGTATATATGTACCTATCTACGTAAACAAGTATGTGACAATTTTATTTCCTTGCTGCTTTTCCTCGTAACATAAATTTCTTATTTTTTTTCATAAATAAAATGTACCAAAAAATAAAAAGCTAATTTTAGTTTAAAAAAAATAAAAATAAAAATAAATAAATAAATTTGAAATACTTGTAGTTCTGAACATAAAAACTATAAAATCAAATTAAAGTTAAGTGCATGAATGATGTCATTTCTGCCGAGCAAAAATGTTTTAGTTTTTATTAAAAAAAAAATTTGTCAAATTTATTTTTGCGAATTCAAAGACAACTGAGAAAATGTTCAATTTAAAATTTTATGAACTAAGACTTCTGCTAAAAAATAAAGTGCGTCATTGCACTTTTCCAAAAATTTTTATGAATCTGAGATGACAATATTTTTTAATTTATTATTCCTATTTATTATCATAGGGTGGATAGCAGATCGTATTACCATGTGGAGGGTTTGATTCCTGGCAAGAAAAATATCTAACATTGTAAAAAAAAATTTAAAGTTGATATATTTTAAATAAATATTTTGTGTGTCATCCCCAGCAACTGGTAGCTTTAAAGAAAAACTCGAAAATTCCATCTCAATAATTTCTCTGAAGGCTGCTTAAGGTAGAGATCTTTTTGGTGTTAATATGCTTACAATCAAACACAAATTAATCAAATATATAGGCACATGCAGGATGATTCAAAAATACTATAAATTAATTTCTGCTTATGCTCTGTAACCGTTGAACCGTTTTTTTTCCGAACTCCTTCTAAAACAACTCTAAATTACTATAATAAAACTTCAAGCCGATCTGAATAAAAGTTTCAGATATAGGTATAGCATTATATGCTAACAAATCGAAATTGGTTACGATGACTTATTGCTATCTGGGTCACTGGCGCATTTCACACAAGACGGTCGGGCTCGTAGCAGCCATCATCCCACCAGATATAATGGTCATGAAACCCAAAAGAAAGACCAAAGACATTTGAAGAGGGGTAACGCGAGACCCAAACAAGCTTCATAGAATGACAAAACGATGGGTTGCGGCAACGTAGAATAGATGGCGTATTGGAAATGTGCAAATGTGAGTAGAGAGGAAGCATTGTGAAACTGACTTCTATCTGACACAGTTTTTGTAGAGGATATCTCTATAAATATGGCCATAATGACAATTTGGCATACAAACTCCAAAAATTTTTGGGACTACAAATTAATTCGTTCTCCAAAGATGACTCTATCTGCAAGTTGTGGACGATTTTGGAAGCGATTACATATTTCATTGGAAATGGTCTGTCAACTTAGCGTTTGTTTCTGACACCAATATTGTTTTTGCCTCTTCCAAGATGTCTGAATTTATTACAATAATTGAAAGAATAGTGCAATTGAAGCCCATCGTATGCTTGTGGAAGCATATGGTGAATCTGCACCGACCGAAAAGTCATGCAGAGCGCGGGCTCGACGCTTCATAAATGGTGATGTTAGCGTCCAATTTTTGTCAAATCTTTACCGTTTTGCTTGTTATATTTTGACCATCTCAAAAGTAATGTCAAATTACCTCACCCATAGAAACCGTTCTCCCTATTGGTACAATCGATTTTCACAGGCTTCATATCACTCGCTATAGACAGGAGCAGATGGTAACCACTTAGCGCAGGGTCCGCCCTATCAGCTGGATGTATAAGAACCTCTCAACCAAGCTCTCGGAGCTTCTGGGATTCACCATCGATGTTTGTGGTCCGACGTTGTCCTGATGAGAAATAATTCCCCTTGTGTTGTTCAAAGCTGGGTGCTTCTGGGCAATGGCTTTCTACAAACAGTCCAACTGCGGACAGCTTAGGTCAGAATTAATATTTTGGCAGTAGGAGAGAAACTCATAAACACAATAAAGCCTTACTGATCGCCATGGATTGAAGACCGGACCAAACTCTTGTAGGACTCAGAAGAGTGATCTGGTGACGGATGTCTAGAGTATACTGAATTTATGGAGGGAACACTTATCTAACCTGCTGAATGGCAGTGAAAATGAAACAACCGGAGTTGGCAAATCCGATTCCCCAATCGTTGACGATGAACAAATGTTTCATTGTCCGAATATTAAGAAGTCCGAATAGTAATCGCCCGATTAAAAAACAACAAAGCTACGGGGACCGATGAATTACCGGTAAATCAACCACTGATCAGATGTTCACCATATGCAAAATCTTGGAAGAAATCCGTGAAAAGAGGATCGACACACACCACATCTTCGTCGATTTTAAAGCAGCCATCGACAGCACTTTTCATCGAGCTTATTTGTGTTTCCAACTTTTTCAAGTGGTTCCAAAACTCTTTTTTGTCAATTTCTATTATTTTATCGATATTTTCCACAACTGATCTTGGACACCGTGGAGCATATTTTACATCAAAACTACCGGAACAAAATCGATAATTGACATTTACAGTTTAAAACTATCGGATTTTCCAATAAGAGGTATTATTTTAATATTCAAAGAATCCTTTCCTTTAAAATATTGATGGTTTCATTGCTTTGTGCGGGACGTGGCGCCGTCTTGTTGAAAGTAAACGTTGTTCATCATCTCTCAATAGGACAATCCATAAACCGTAAAACGTTGAGGATGGAGAGGAATTTCAACAATAAATTTTGGGTTTTCCCAGCCCCAGATAAAATAGTTTTGACTATTGACGTAGCCAGTCAAGCTGATTTTTCAATGAAATTTGTATAGCGTGTTTTAATAATTTCAATGCGTTATTAAAGACATGCAGCTTTCCATTTCTATTACTGACGTAGTTCTTACTTGTCAATTGTCAAAAAATGATAACTTCAAAAGTGACATCTACCAGATATCCAAAATAACACCTCTTATTGGAAACTCCTTTACAAAATATCTAAGACCATCAAGCGTAATCCAATCTCACTTATAGAATGCGAAACACAGATCACTAAAGCCATTTATTGCAGAAATAATGGATTACTTTTTACTAAACCCAAACATGAATCATCTGCTTTCCTGGAAACAGTAGCCGCCTTTCACTTTGAATCATATGACTAATTAACCAAAAATATGAACAAATATTGGATTGCATTGCGCAATTTTTAAATTTAATCTTTGAACGCTTTCACCACACACACATTCCATTGATTGGCACACTTCATTTGACGTGAAAACTTCTGCGATCACTTACCACTCACTAAGGCGACGAGCGCCAACCAATAAAGTTGACAGCGCGCTGCCATTGCTGCTAATCCTTTGCGCTTAGGCAAATCCAGAAAGTTTAGCAAACTAAAAACCACCAAAAGTTCACTCAACAAAATACACTTAAAAATGTGCTTATTAACGGTGTTAAAACATTGTCATACACTAGAAATGTTGGCGACACCTTGAATTTGATAGAAAGAAAAATATTAAAAATAAAATGAAACTAACACAAACACATATACACGGTGAAAATAAAATCACTTTAATCGCTTGAAACTGTCAGCGTTAAAAATAGCTGTCACTGGGTTGAAAGGGGAATGAAAGCGCGCACTTAAAAAAATATTATAAAGAGGAGATATTATGTATGTATGTATGGGCACTTGTGTATTTTTAAACAAGAATTTTATTTTTAATTTATATTTTTTTCATTTTATTTTGTTTTTATATTTTATTTTTTTTTTTTTTACACAGAGAGAATTAAAATATATTTAATTTTTACAAATATTTATTTTTTCAAATTATTTTTATTCAATTTCTTATAAGTATATATCAAATTTTCACTTCCGTTTCTTTAGAATATATGACAAATTTTTTTCTTTGCTTTTCACCAGGATATTCAAATAAAATTTCTTTTTTTCGAATTTCACTTTTTTACTTACGCACAACTTTACTAAATCACGGCCGAGAAAAGACTAAAGATTTACGCTGTCTCTAGATTTTCCACAACTTAAAGTTAGTTCTTTCAAATGGCATATATTTAAGGTACATATGTACATACATACATAGATACAATCAGATCTACACACATCCACTTGATCGGCAGCCTGCCGCCGCCCTCAAAAGTAAAAGAACAAGGAAACATTGTCTCCAAAACTCATAAAAATGATTCATAAAATGGATATACACTCTCAGCAGGCCGGCACTGTCTTCACTCTCCACATTTTCATACAGCTTCCACACAGCAGCAGCAGCAGCAACAGCAACAATAAAACAAGGCGACATTTTCAGCATCACATGAAGTGAGGGCACTGAATTATTGTCTTATGTGTGCTTTCTTCACAAGCACCTACTATGTACCTTTATATACGTGGATATATAAACATACATACATATGTATTTGTATGTTTGTTTGTTTGTTTCAGCGATCACGCCAAAGATCTGAAAGACATTTTGCTATTTATGCGATAAAACTATTTTTAACACTTATAAATATGTAGGTATGTATGTCTATGCTTATTTATGTGACAAAGAAGTCTTCATATATACATACATATATATGGTACATAATTATAAGTGGTTGTCAGTGTTCGAAAAATTATGAGTGTGGATATATAAAAAAAAAATAAAAAATAATTATTGAGTACAAAAACTAATATAAAGGAAATGGTTCATGCGCTGCGATTTGCATTTATCATTCGGTATTCAGGTTTTGTTGTTGCTAATTCTGTTTCTGTTGAACCTATTGGTACTCCCACGAACTATTACCGTTATTTTTATTGTTTTAAATAATAATAATGTGTGGGAATTATAGTGATATTTATTATTAAACTTATAAATATATATATATATATATATATATGTATTGTATATATATATGTACGTGTATATGAACACACAGTACATAATCTGTAGAGAAAATAAAGTATCCCTTCTTTTTAAGAGAATATAAAACAATCTCCAACAGGTCGCCAATAATTTGTTGTTTCCGTAGTTCAATTTAATATTGAAGCCAAATTCTTATCAAAAAAATATTTTTTAAAAGATACCACCTTTCAGAAAAGTCGTCAAAATGACGGTGATATCTTGTTAATTATTATATAATATTTCTTTGAAGCCAACGGCCACACTCTGCAGCGAAAAGGCAAACTAGTATGCTAAAACTATAGTTAAACCACTAGTATTTTAAAGGTGAAATCATACCAGTTCGATATACAATATGTATGCTGACAAATGTCTAACAGCTTCCAGTTACAGGAAGAATAATGATTTTCATCACTATCCAGTAGCGTGGTTAGTATTACAAGGGGATTAAAAAAGGTTCGGTCAGTTGGTGACTTTCGATATGTTTTTGTTAAATCATAAAATACTAAATCCTTTGCAATTATTTTATTAGTCTTCCTTTCAAAGTTTAGAATAATTGGCTAAAACCAGGACGAGAAAGCACCAGATAGTTGAGGATAGATCAAACGAAATTCCACCACCAACGCAAACAGAAATTCGCCACGTGATTCTACTCGGGTTTCGGCGTAATTTACAATCAATACAAATATTCAGTGAATGGCAAATTGCTTATGGAACGATTGTACCGCCTTAAAAGACTATTTCTAAGTGGTTCCGAAGATTCCAGATCGGACTTTTTTCCGTAGAGGACGAACCCCGAGAAGGTCGACTAAAATCTTCCACTGATGATTTCACTGTAGCTCTGGTGAAGTCCAAGATTAACGAAGATCCACGATTGACACAAGAAATGATTGCTAATGAATTGGGCTTGGTTGCCATGGCGGTATCGCGTATATTAAGTAATTATCTAGGATACACGACAAAATCTGCTGGATGGATACCACGACTTTTAAATGAGACTCGAGTACATTTTTCTCAATTTTTCCTAAACAAATACGAAAATGGTCAGTCTAACAACTTTAGTAAAGTCTTTACTGGTGACGAATCTTGGTTCTATAAGTACGATCCAGAAATCAAACAGCAGTCCATGGTATGGAGCCCAACAGGAACAAACCTAACCGTAAAATCTAAGCAACAAAAATCAGCAGCAAAAGTAATGATGTCAGTTTACTACCCCACGTTTTATATCATGTCAACGCGCCATCACAAACGATCTCAGGGATCGAAAATGTAAGTCCAGCGCCGAGTTCCCTTGATATAGCACCTTGTGATTTATGGTTGTTTCCAAAAATTAAAAAAAATTTAAAAAGAAAGGTCTTTAATAGCAACGAGGAGTAGATGATAATTAATGCGGTTAATGCTGATCTTGATAGGCTTAAAACGCAAGATTTTGAAGACTGTTTTCAGAAGTGGATCTATAGGCTTAAGAAATGCGTTGAAATCAATGGCGATTATGTAGAGAAGATAAAAACGACAAAGATTACGAATAAATTCAAAAAGATTTTTTTTTCCTGGTGAACTTACCGAACTTTTGTTAATCTCCTCGTATGTCAAGTAAAAAGTAAACCATTATTTTTGCAATAGATGACCTTAGTGTTCTGTATTTCGCAAAATTACTAGATGACGCTAGAAAAATTATATTTTTTACTAAAAATATTATGAGAGAGTTGTTGCTCACTTAACGCAATAGTATTTGAGCGCATGTCAAAGATGAACACTTTCTCCTCGCTGTTTGGCGCCAATTGGAAATACCAAGTACATCCAGGTTCTTCTCTACCTGGTCAGTCCAACGGAGTGGAGGTCTTCCTCTTCCTCTGCTTCCACCGGGGGGTACTGCATCGAAATTTTCAAAGGTAGAGTATTCTTATCCATCCGGACCACATGACCTAGCTAGCATGGCAGCTGTCTCTTCATTCACTGAACTATATCAATGTCCCTGTTTATCTCATACACGTACAGCTCATCGTTCCATTGGCAGCGGTATTCGTCATTCTCAACTCGTAGACGTAGAGGACCACAAATTTTACGCAAAACTTTTCTCGTAAGCTCCTAACGCCTACTCATCAGACATTGTCATCGTCCATGCTTTCGAACCATATAGCAGGACGGGAACGATGAGGGACTTGTAAAGTTTGGTTTTCGTTCGTCGAGAGCGGACTTTACTTTCCAACTGCCGACTCAGCCCAAAGTAGCACCTGTTGGCGAGCGTGATTCTGCGTTGAATTTCTAGGCTGTCATTGTTGTTGGTGTTAATACTGGTTCCTAGATAGATGAAATTATCTACGACCTCGAAGTTTTGACTGTCAACAATGACATGGGAGCCAATCCGCGAATGCGATGACTGTTTGTGTGATGACAGGAGATATTTCGTCTTGCCCTCGTTTACTACCAGACCCATATCCTTCGCTTCCTTATCCAGTCTGGAGAAACCAAACTCACGGCGCGGTTGTTGAGGCCAACAATGTCAATATAATCGGAGTACGACAGCAGCTGTATACTCTTATAGAAGATTGTGCCTTTGCTATTCAGCGCTGCTGCTCTTATTATTTTCTCTAGCAATAAATTGAAGAAGTATCACGATAAGGAGTCAATTTGTCTGAAACCTCGTTTGGTACCGACCGGCTCGGGTAGGTCCTTCCTAATTCTGACTGCGCTTCTGATGTTATCCACAGTCGGTTTACACAGCCGTATAGGTTTTGCGGGGATGCCAAATTCAGACATAGCACCACAGAGGCAAGTCCTATTCGTTAGGTGGTGTGTCTCGATCCTCATTTTTCGACTTTTTTCAAGATTTTGCGCATTTCGTTGGGTCTATCTCTTCGCCTTCTAAAATTTCATTTTAATAATAACTATATAATATTAAATTAATTATAGTAAAAATTATACCAACTCCTTATATAGACATTCAAGATATGTATGTACGTGTATGTCACCTCTTACTCTCACTTATGTACTTCCTTCTGTGCAAAACAATACTGAAAACTCGTTTGTTATTCCTACATAAAAACCATAAGATTTTATGTAAATATTTTATTAGATTGAATTATATTTATTTAGAAACAGAATTATTATTTTTTTTTATTAGTAGAACAAATGAAGGAGAGTTGAGTTCTCTCCCGATAAATTTTTTAACAAATAACAAATATACAATATTTCTAGTTTCATCATCGGCTCTAGAAAAGCAATTCTTCCATTCAATGCTATTCTTCTTTTGGTGCCACTAAATATCGGCTAAAGTAACCCGGCCGGAAATCCAATTAATTGGCAATTTGTCGCTGCCCCTTTCCACTAACTGGTGTAAAAATACATTGGTCGATGGTAATTTGCAGGTTGACAAGTATATTAGTGGTTAATTTTTCCACCTCCGAAGGCCGATAAATTTTTATGAGGAGCCTTTTATTTCATATCAGAAATACACTCGGAGGGCTTGACTTTCCCTGCCGAAGTGCGATCAGAGTAGAGAAATTAACTTAATCTTTTTTTATTTAAATTAATTTTCTATAGGTTTTGAACGTTAGTCTGACCGTGACTCGAACCCTGGCATACCAAAGACAATACGCGGCCGCGATGTTCATATATAGTACGTGTAAATACAGAGTTTTTTCAATTAGAGTTGTTATTTGATATTCAAAGAAAAATTACATTTTTGAGACAAATGATCGGATGTTTATTTCAATGAAAAGAGAAAGATATGACATTAATAATGGAAAACAATATCTAGCCAATGGCCGTCATGGCTACGCTTACAGCACCGTATCCTTTTTATGAAATCATCCACCATCAAATCGAAAAGTGGCTGTTGCATGCCCTTAATAGCTTTACGAATTCCATGTTTGAGGTCTGGAATTGACGTTGACCTGTTGGCAAAGATCTTGTATTTCACGTAGCCACAAAAGAAGAAGTCGCACGGTGTTAAAAAACAAGATCTCAGTGGCCAATTAGGATCACCTTTACGAGAGATAACACGGTCCGGAAACTTTTCCCTTAAAAGATCAATGGTTTTGTTACTTTTGCGTCCTCTTGTTGAAAGCAAACATTATTCAGATCAAAACCATCCAAATCCGGCCTTAAAAAATCATTAATCAGCTCTTGATGGCGCAATTCATAGTCCATAACTGTTTCTCTAGCCTCATTTTCGGACAAGTAAAGTTCAATGACCTGGACTATAAACCATACCAAACAGTTACAAGGGACCCCATCAGTCAAGATGATTTTTAGATGAAATTCCGGACCGAAAAGTATTTTTGTTTTACGAACCGTCTCCGCCGGGTTTTCACCATTTTTACAGTGAATTTTAATAATTTCAATGCGTTCCATTTTTATTACTGGCGAAATTTTTATTTGTACTTTTTACTTTCTAATAGGTTAGTCTATTGTTCACTTCAAAAATTTTTTTTTGTATAAACCTTCCCAGGGACCACAGAAACAATCTGACACAATTTCACGGCAATGGGTTGGTAACTTTACAAACGAACATACCATTTTTATATACATACCTATAAGAAAATATAGCAAAAATTATTTTAATTTTAATCATTTGAGAATCACTTTCAAAGAAAGAAATTTGTTATATTTATTTACATGCTTATAAGTATGTATGCACCCTGCCATTTCGAGCAATATTTTTTTTTATTTACAATGCAATTGCTTATTAGAACAACAACATTTAAGCTGCGACTCATCTGCGCAAAAAACGATCAATGATCGATGAACGACCTTAAGTGTCGTAATTTATTCCCCATTCAAGCGTTACAAACGTTCAATAAATTGATTGTTGGTTGATTGTATTCGCTATTGCTATTAATACTGAAGTAATAGTATTTATAAACAATTTAAAGTAAGCATTTTACTCGAACACCCAGCATTTCTAAGCTTGGCGAGCATACAAAAACGAGTATATATTTTTTTAATTATTATTTTTTATTTCACATTTTGTTCCTCTATCTAAATGCGTTCTAAACATTCTCACAATCAAACCGCTTTGAGCATAACCACATACAAACATATGTATCTATGTAGGAATACCTACCCTGTAGGGAGAAGGTAGACTAGTATGCAGAAAGTCTAGTTAAAATGCCATTATTTTGAAGATGAAATCATGGCAGTTGGTGTTTTGTATATCAGTTCACCAGTAATAATAATAATTTTCACAACTGTTCATTGTTGTAATATCTAGGTCACCACGGTTCAGTACCATGTTCTGTTAGGATCTGTTGAATTGCGCAAAATGACGTGTCGATCAACGTCAGCCGAGTGACTGTAGGTTATGACTGTAACTTGTTGAGCTCACGGTTTGTATATTGCAGCAGGCAAACTAATTTTTTATTTTTATTTTAATTTATTTTTTTGATTGCAAATAGAAATTCCACATGCATATGTGAACTGGTATAAAACTAGTATAAAGCTGTTGCATGGTCGGATAAATTTGCCGTTATATAAATATATATTTGGCCGATGGATTTTTATGTGGAATTTTTTATTTCATGTCAGAAACACACACGGAGGGATTGATATTCCCTTCCGATGGGCGACCGCAATTTCGAAAGTTAATTTTCTATAATTTTGAATATGGATTGAACCAGAACGTAAACCCTGGTCTTCAGAATAGCAGTAAGCAAGAGGAAAATAGCTGAAAGATGAATTAGTTAATGCAAAATTGCATATCAATTGGTTTCTAGTTAACAACTAGCATTTTTCCCTACAGGGTACATACATATGTGCATGTGTGTGTAGTTTTATATACATATAAACGCGCGCGCTTTTTCGCCAAATATGTCGTTATTACGTTGCTTGCCTGGCGCGCCCACCTACGCGTATACGCGACTCAATTTATTTAACAAAGCAAACAATTCAAGTTGAAGGCACAATTTGTGCAACAAAAACAAAAACAAAATTGGAAAAAATATATAATGAATGAAAATTATCGCATACATACTTATACGGGAATATGTATGTATGTAATTGTTGTTATTTTAAAATACTTTCAAATAAAATATTCAATTTAATGTAATAAACGCCTCTTTCCACATTTGTGTGTTGTTGTTTTGGTATGCTTTTACGAATTAATATAATTAACTTGTTTGCTTTTGTTTTTTTTTATAATTTTGCATTTCTTTTACATTTATAGCTTTTTCCATGCTACCATTTTTGTTAAGTACAACAAATCAGCAACAACATTTGAAAATGCTAATTTATGTAATTATGAATAATTTATTGTAATTATATTTTTTTCAACAATTCTTATGTAGGCATTTTTTATTAGTTTTTATTATTATATTACTAATTTTTTTTCGTTTGTATATTTACAAATATACCTAATATCATAAGTCATGTACTAGAACAAAAGGGAAACTTGCCAATACTGTAAGGTTTTCATTTCATCTTTTTCCAAACTACTTAGTCGCGTGGTCAGAAGTACATACTACCATGCGAAAAGTCATGAGTTGAAATTCCGAACGGATCGAAATTTAAAATTCTAAACTTGTTATCGCCACTCGGCAGGGAATGTCAACTCCTTCGAATGTGTTTGGGGCGTGAAATAAAAATCTCCTCAAATGATCCCCATTAGCCGTTCGGAAGTGACTTCGAATATATTGTAGATCTCTCCATTTATTGAATTAATCAAAGCACACAAGAAAAATAAGCGCAAGAGCGCCTCAGAAGATTGTTTCAGAGCATACCCATTCATTAGAGCTACTTGTGTGATATACGGAAGCGTATTTTTTACGAATTGTTCGCTATAGATGTGGTTCCGGAGGGTCTGCTTTTAAGCGTCGATCCAATTAAATTTATGACTGAAGAAGAAGATGAATAGAAGAATTTCACATCATGGTGACGTTCTCTTAAATATACGATCGAGATCACTAGCTTACTTACGAATATGTACCTTCCAAGACGTACGAGCTGAGCATACAGTTTCTTTCTTTAACAAGGCTCAAAAATGTCAGATCACTACATTAAACTTATTCTTTTTTATCATTACTCTTCTGCCAACGATGTTTCTAAGTATACTTGGTTTCTAGCATTTCCGTAAGGGTCTGCTCTTTCAGAACACATTTCAAAGCGCTAAAAGATCTGAAGCAGTTAACAATGGCGCCTTTACAATGTTCATAAAAATCTGTGAGTTTCATCCGATCTATAAACGCAGTCAAATGTTAGCTCAAACAGCACCTTCTAAAGACTTCGAACACTCTCAACAGCGTGGACTGCAAAGAAACAGTTACTCGTGTTAACCAAAAAATAACAAGACTTGGCCATCCCGCAAATGTATCGGCGACTATGTCTAGTCTCAGCGTTCAGCCGTAAGAAATATCCTCTAGGCAGCCCTTATTTCCGGTCGTGCAAAGTTAGACACACTGGGATGAAACAAAATAAAAGACTTCGTTGAGGGTAATGATTGTTTTACGAACGCATTACTGAAACACACTGGATAGAATAGTAGGTTCATAGCGTAAGTGCGGTCTCTCTTTTCAACAAACCTACCAAACAACCAAAGTACTGAGGCTACGGGAAAAACAGGCACTTGTTAAACAAGTCTGAAGAGAGTTTGATGGTAAATAAAAGCTTCAACGGCTAGTCTATTTTTTTACCTGTTTTTTGCGAAGAGTGGCACTGATTGAGACTGGCCCCACAAAACGAATTTTCTTGAAGGAGCGAGAACAGTAGAAAGAGAGAAGATATATAAATATTATGTGTAAAAAAAATCTTAAGGTATTAAATAATGCTCTCCTGGCGTGCTTAGATAAGTCACTTCCATGGAAATGATTTTAAGTGGGGCTCGCATAAGTCGCTGAGTGGGAGCTAATATAATTTTTTATGACGAGAAGCTCATGATATAACTTATTCAAGTTGGCTTAGTTTGAAACATCATTGAGACGTCCAAACTTAGATTGCATTCCAGTTATAGTATAAACAACCCTCTAACGCATTTCCACGTTCTTTTCAACAGTGAAGTTTTTCGTAGGTGAATTTCAATGTGTTCCCAAGAGCTTGGAAGACGGTGAGCCTTCGGGACGTCCAAACAATGCAACTACCGATGGAAGCACAAAAGAGCGCTGGCCACATGCCGTATACCGTATTTGGTCCCAATTCCAACGAACTGTTGACGCGTCTTATGCACAATAAATCCGTTTCTTGGTACCATTTAATTACAGTAAATGAATCTTAGATACACTATTATATGCACGAAACATAGGTAATTACAGAACAAAAGGCGGACTTCAAAGACGGGAACCGGCCCCAAAAGAGCAAAAACTATTTTCTCGGCTGAGAAATGGTTGACGACTCTTTTCTGGGATAGACATGGAGTTAAGTTAATCGATTACTATGTAAACTACGCAACATTACTTGAAAAGCTGAAGGTATAAGCTGGGATCAACGGCCACCTTAACGGTTACCATCCGCCTTACGCATCAGTTCTAAAACCAAGGGACTTTCTTTTTTGTTCTCTCATCTAAAAATTGGGCAAGGAGGTTAGATATTTTCATGAAATGAAGAGGTAATCAAAAATTATTATGCATAGAAATACGTTGAGTATTACTTGGGTGAATTATAAACATGGGAGCATCCTTAAGGGAAGTGCTTAGAGTCACTAGGAGATCTGTCATTCTTTCCAAAACATCCTCGTACAATAACAAAACAATCAGCCGAGTCGGTTTTATGGAAAAAAAAATCAAATCGCTCTTGGTATCTTTCTCACAGCCACCAAAATCGACAATACAAATCAGTAATAACTTTCCCTTACCTGCCGCTCTCATAAAGTACTCGTAGACCGTATCAGCTGAATTTGTATGTTTCTTACCTATTTCGGCCATAACATGGTCACTTTAGTTTTGAAATGATCTACAAAAGGTTAGATTAGGTTATGATGTAGTGGTTACCGATCTTTAGTCTCGATTTCACTTAGGACCGACTGAAACCCACTGTGATGCCTCAAAAGCTTGACCATCAAGTTTCATAATATGGCCATTTTTATTCTCTAAAGAATCCCATTAGATCTATGACTTTAATGTTGGTACATTCGATAGATCATCCAGAAATTAAGTCTTAAAATTCCGAATCTTAAACCCTGCCCAACAGTCCTATAAGGGACGGGTGGTAATCAATTCCTCCTACTCATCATCCTTGCAGTCCCAGCAGCATCTTTCAAATGAATCCCCTAATTAAACAGTGGCCTGTCAGAACTCAGAACTTTGAACATGTCTCCTCTTTTTAAGGAGGGCATAACTTGTGATATCTTCTTATCCTATTCTGGCCAGGTGCGTGTGGATTTGTGGCAGGTTGTAGCATCATTCCAACTTAACGCAGTTTGTTCATATGTAAATTCCTTGAGGAGCTATTTGCAAGTGGCAAACGGCGCTTTTTATCGCACCTTGCCTAGCAAGTTCATCCATCTTACAGTTTCCCTCGATGTCCCTGAGACCAGGGACCGACGTGAAAGACAAATTGTTCTTTCTGACCATCTCCTGTAGAGATCGGCGACAGTCCAGCTAACTAATTTGGAATTTAGTGTAAGCTAGCCCATTGCTTTAATTGCTGCCTGACTATTGCTGAGAATGAAGATATTCTTATCTTTTAAGCTGTCATTATAGACCGACTCGGGTTTTTAACTACATAAAATAAGAGCTTTAATCATGATCACGTTGATTATGCAGCGATATCGCTAAGCTACCCTCGTTGAAGTTACCAGGATGAAGTAAAACAAGTCTTCGTTCCTTAAGATGATCATCTAACTCTCGAGTTGGATCGTCTACCATATTTGGATTTGCTTTCTGCATAAATTGTAGATCATTTACAAAAATTTAAAGAAACTCTATGTTCCAAAATATGATCGAAAATTTTGTTTTTGTCTACCAGTATAAAAGTTATTTTTCTCAAGTATTGAACTGAAAATTTTTTAAACTCAATATGTGTTGTATCGAATCATTATGGCAGGGATCATTGTATTTTTCGCTGAATTAAATTCAAATTATGCAGTTGAAAATACCCAGGGTTCCAGGGTCTCTCCTGTAACAGCGTGGAAATTCAGTATTGAAAAAAAGATAAAATTTTTTTATATTTTCGTATTTCGTAAACTTGGATTTTATTTAACTAATATTATTTTGATAATGTTAATTACAAAAAAGTCCACAAAATGACATTTAAATCGAGTGACATTTTATTGTTAATTTTTTTTGTTTTTTTTTCAAAAACTACTTAAACTTAACGAATGTGTTTTTATTAAAAAAAAAATAATAATAATAAAAATTAAATAAAAAAATAATAACTCTTAAACGAACAAAGAACTCTTGACAATTTAGTAGTGCGCTAAACTATTACACATACACATAATACAAAAATACGAGCACATATAAATAACAAATACAAATGCGTTTTCGTATTTTTTTCGGCAAATTTCATGCAAGAAAGCACAAAGAACAAAAAAAGAACGCAACACATACACGTATATACATATGCTAGCGTTGATTACATATAAGCATTGCGTAAAACAAAGAAATATCCTTTTCTCTCCTCTCCCACTCCCTCTCTCTCTTTCTCTCTCGCTGTCTGTCTGTGTGTTCCTTTAAGCCTCATCAGTTCTTTATGCTCAGGTATGGCAGTCCAACTTGTCGCACATACACACTCCGCTCATGCTGCGCTGGTGTTGGACACTTGATGGTCAATATGCCATCTGAGGAGAGTTCGGAGCGCACATCATTCGGATAGAAGCCACGTGGCAGTATGAAACGTTTCACAATATGTCGACCAACAAAGTTGTCACCGTCTCGTCGCTTCTCATGTTTCGCCTCCACAATCACTGTATCGCCCACTGTCTTCACTTGTATTTCGTAAGGCTTGAAAGGATGCACATCCACATTCGCCTCAAAACCATCTTTGCCCACAATCACACGACTCAGATCGGGTGAGGAGTTGAAGCGTGCCAGACGTTTCCAATATGGCAAATCCCAATCGACTAGATCCAAATCACGCCACAGGCGTCGCCGATAATCCCAATAATCCCAATCGTTGAGATTCGTATTTGATGGTACAACGGCCATTGTTGTGGGGCAGAGAAAAAAAACTGAACGAGTTTCTTAAGAAAAAAAACAAAAAAAAAACAGCCAACCCAACACAAAAGGATATGTGTAAGGATGTACGTACTGCCCTTTTTGATGTTAATAAATCGTTTGCCAGTAGTTAGAAACGCTGTGGCTGAGTTTGTATGTTTCTGGCGTTTAGCTTTCTTCAATTTTAGCGTGTTTCTTTTTCACAATTTCTTATTCTTAATTGAAATAATTTCCACACTCTGTTCACTGTCAATAATTTTCCGCTCGTTGGCGTTGGCTCACTCCCGGGGATACGCTCGAGTACGTCCGAACACGATTTCCGCGCTGTGCAAATAAACGCGACTTAGGTTGGGCGCAAGCTTTTATAGACATGCAATAATTGTTGGCATGTCGTTGTATGTACAAAAAAAGTAAAGAACTCTCTGCGTGTGTGTGTATGTGTGAAATTATTCGCTTTTGATTTCAATGTCGATTAAAGGCACGTAAATTAAGTTGCTTATCCCCTCATATGGTTATTTTATTTCATTTTATTTTCCTCCAATACATATGTACAGATCCATATATTTATGTACATAGGCATGTAATACGAGTGTGCTTTCTTTTTTGCTTGGAAAAGTTACGCTCACATTTTTAATATTTTTTTTTAGATATCCAAAACCCTCGCACTCTCGCAGTTTTCAAAGGAACTAGATCGGCTTCGTTAACTGGTGCGAGCTCTGATCATTAAGCTGCCTCAAATATGCCGTCCACCAGTCGAAGGATCAGTTGGGTTAGAATATAATTTTACTGTAGACTTTAGCCATGTTCAGTCCATTACTTATTCATGAAACATTTCCCGAAGTAGTGCTAACCCTTTAAAAAGAATATGATTTCGCTTATGAGCCTCAGCCCTGCTAACACAGGTACTACTGGGAGGATTTTGTCGCAGACATATGCGGATAGACTGGATGGCCCAGTAACTTTGTGTTGTTTGTTGTTGGGTTTTTAACCCCGTTGACTTTTAAGCTCAGTTCCAGCAGGTACTGCTTCGTCCAGCTAAAGAAGAATGTAGTCAAGAGTTTCGCAGGTAGTAGAGGTAAATAATTGTCGTCCAGTGAAGAGAAGGGAAAGATTGGACACGGAGGAGCTTACCTTCGACCAAAGGTTATCGAGTCCAGGAAAACATCTATCTTAGGATTACATACTGACATTCGGAATACTTCGAGTACTGGTTCGACCAACATCCAAATTTATAGAAAATAAATGTCGCTCCTCGGCAGGGAATGTCAACCCTTCTCCTTCTCCAACTCACTGGCCTTCGACCACGTCCGTTTTAGCGACGTCGTTACTGTAAGTAATCTACTTTTTATCATCAGAAATGAGTGGTTTTTTTACTATTCAGCCGCGATTTCCCATTTTACTCCCAATAGACTGTGAACTTCTTGTTTTCATTAACATAACGTAACATTGGTTCATGTACGAAGACAATCATAACAACATATCTCTAACCAATTTAATTTCCTTCTTTTTCATTCAAATAAAATACAATAAATATAAAACTAATGTGAAATGACATGTATGGCACTAATTACACTTTTGCAGTCTCAACTCAACCATCTTTAAAGCCACCGTCTCACACAAACTGGAGCGGAAATAGAAACTAAAAGGCAATGCGAAAAGCGAAACTTAACCACATAGAAAAATTATATTTACTAGTTTTGAACTAGAAATCAACCAGTTGTCGTTTGAACACCAACGCGTCCCCAATAATGGGTTCGAATCCCTACCTGATACCTACAATAATACTCAAACTTTAAAACACATGTCCGACAGTGGTAAGCACAAAACCCTCGGCTGCCACAGCAAAGGATAGACCACTGCAGTGAGGTAGTGGAATAACATACAACAGTGTTATTATTCACGTTGGTCGTGGACCAGCTGGCCGCTCACCAAAATATATTATATCTTGAAGAATTATTAGGTCCTATAAAAACTAGTTCACAACTAGTAACATAACGTGCCAATTTAGGACCTTCCAGCTTCAAACTTACAATTTGAATACGTATTTTTAATAAAAGACTTCATAACATGTTCTTAAAGATATTTACATTTGCTTAAGTGGTTGGGAACATAACAACAAAATAAATAGCTAACATACACGTATGTATGTATGTATATTCAACTGTGTATTTACAAGCAAATTTATTTTATTTAATATGCATATAGAGCAACAAATAAGTCAACTGTTAAGTGATTTGTTTTTGATTTCTATTACGACTTTTACACATATTTAGATATTTTTATTATTTTCATTTAAATTTACAATTCCATTTCGCTAAACAGCCGGTAG
Source organism: Ceratitis rosa (assembly GCA_037013455.1). Taxonomy (NCBI): domain Eukaryota; kingdom Metazoa; phylum Arthropoda; class Insecta; order Diptera; family Tephritidae; genus Ceratitis; species Ceratitis rosa. Next base: position 24,041,872 of record JAWMAG010000012.1, read on the forward strand.
CGTTTGTCAATAACCATCCACGGCAGCGTTACATTTATGGAACTGACCCGCCCACGGAAATGTTGTGACGACACTTGTCAGCTGTATGTTATTGTTTCGCTTCTCATACAGCGATTGTAGATACGCTGATTGAAGGTATTTTAATAATACTTTATTGTAATTGCCTTAAATATTACGTTTTAATTGTTTCATTTTTTTGCATCTGCTTGAAAATATTTATTAAGTGCTTGGGAATGTCGGAATGAAAAAATAGTAATCTACAAAAAATAACAGTTGCGCTTATTTAGCAAATAAAACTAGTTAAAATGGTTTTCAATTTATTGAACAATAAAGATCTAATAACCTAAATGACTGCTATGTTTTACTTTGTTTTGTTTTTATTTTATTTCACATTATTACTTTTATTTTAATTTCTTATATTTTATTTTATTTTATTTTATTTTATTTTATTTTATTTTATTTTATTTTATTTTATTTTATTTTATTTTATTTTATTTTATTTTATTTTATTTTATTTTATTTTATTTTATTTTGTTTTATTTTATTTTATTTTATTTTGTTTTATTTTATTTTATTTTATTTTATTTTATTTTATTTTATTTTATTTTATTTTATTTTATTTTATTTTATTTTATTTTATTTTATTTTATTTTATTTTATTTTATTTTATTTTATTTTATTTTATTTTATTTTATTTTATTTTATTTTATTTTATTTTATTTTATTTTATTTTATTTTATTTTATTTTATTTTATTTTATTTTATTTTATTTTATTTTATTTTATTTTATTTTATTTTATTTTATTTTATTTTATTTTATTTTATTTTATTTTATTTTATTTTATTTTATTTTATGTTATTTTTTATTTTATTTTTTTTATTTTATTTTATTTTATTTTTTATTTTATTTTATTTCATCTTTTTTTATTTTATTTTATTTTATTTTATTTTATTTTATTTTATTTTATTTTACTTTATTTTATTTTATTTTATTTTATTTTATTTTATTTTAATTTATTTTATTTTATTTTATTTTATTTTATTTTATTTTATTTTATTTTATTTTATTTTATTTTATTTTATTTTATTTTATCTTATTTTATTTTATTATATTTTAATTTATTTTATTTTATTTTATTTTATTTTAATTTATTTTATTTTATTTTACTTTATTTTATTTTATTTTATTTTATTTTATTTTATTTTATTTTATTTTATTTTATTTTATTTTATTTTATTTTATTTTATTTTATTTTATTTTATTTTATTTTATTTTATTTTATTTTATTTTATTTTATTTTATTTTATTTTATTTTATTTTATTTTATTTTATTTTATTTTATTTTATTTTATTTTATTTTATTTTATTTTATTTTATTTTATTTTATTTTATTTTATTTTATTTTATTTTATTTTATTTTATTTTATTTTATTTTATTTTATTTTATTTTATTTTATTTTATTTTATTTTATTTTATTTTATTTTATTTTATTTTATTTTATTTTATTTTATTTTATTTTATTTTATTTTATTTTATTTTATTTTATTTTATTTTATTTTATTTTATTTTATTTTATTTTATTTTATTTTATTTTATTTTATTTTATTTTATTTTATTTTATTTGAATTTATTTTATTTTATTTTATTTTATTTTATTTTATTTTATTTTATTTTATTTTATTTTATTTTATTTTATTTTATTTTATTTTATTTTATTTTATTTTATTTTATTTTATTTTATTTTATTTTATTTTATTTTATTTTATTTTATTTTATTTTATTTTATTTTATTTTATTTTATTTTATTTTATTTTATTTTATTTTATTTTATTTTATTTTATTTTATTTTATTTTATTTTATTTTATTTTATTTTATTTTATTTTATTTTATTTTATTTTATTTTATTTTATTTTATTTTATTTTATTTTATTTTATTTTATTTTATTTTATTTTATTTTATTTTATTTTATTTTATTTTATTTTATTTTATTTTATTTTATTTTATTTTATTTTATTTTATTTTATTTATTTTATTTTATTTTATTTTATTTTATTTTATTTATTTTATTTTATTTTGTTTCATTTTATTTTACTTTAATTTAAGTTTATAATTAGACATTCTTTATTTTTCATATATATAGTTCAATTTTTTTTTTTGTTTTTATATATTTTAATTTTTATTTTTGAAATATTAAAATATTACGACATAGTTAGTGTTAGTCTAAATTTCAGCTGCTTTGTACATACAAACATTTCCTACAGGCCATGTGTTTACCTATAAACTATATCAGATCCAAATGTGGCGAAAGTATATGCGCATTGCTATCTTTACTTTTATCTTTGCATAATCATGCGCTCAATGAAAATTCCTTAATTGTAATACTAACAACACCCACTTTTACACAAAAGTGAAATAAGTAACACCGCCCAAGTATTTCAATTGCTAATAACACGCGCAATAATAAATAAAAATTTAAAGGGAAATGAAATTAAAAAAAAAAAATCATATCAAAAATTTCTTTGTTGATAAAGCAATTTTTTGAAAGGAAAACAACTCTGTTGTCTTATAAAATTAGCTTCAAAACGCCCAATATAGCTACGAAAAACAATGACTTCGAAGTCTACTCTGATCGGAAATTCGAGATCAATGTCTGTTCAGTTTTCAATGTCAATACATCCGAATGTACTACTGACATTACTATAAAAAAATTAGAGTACTACATAGTTAGAAGACAAGCTAGAACAAAATCGAGCTGCCCGTGAAAGGACTTATAACCATGATGCAGCTAAAAAAAATATTTTCAGGCATTCAAGCATTGGAATTTAAAAAGGTATTATGCAGATGCATAAGAAGGGGATCATGTGTAGAAGATCACGCAAGTGAGGAAATCTCTTGACTACGTTACCAGGTGGTCTGCTTGTTTTCTCTGCACTGCACTACGACACCCCTCAGAGTTACAGCCCTTTTTCTGGAACTGTGGAAAACCAACTGCTACCGAAGCAGCATTACGTAGGAAATTTGAGATCCAAAATTTCTTTATATCGAATTGTTGATGAGTGCTCTCAGAAAGCACGTGAGCAAGTCGAAAAGAAACCCGTTCGCCTGTCCTTTGTGATTGACGTATAACATCGCTACGAAAGTTCCTTCAAAACTAGGACACTTTGATATAGCGAGACACTTGCTTCAAGATCGATGCCCCCTTGCCACTATACCTCTGGTGATCAGACGCTGCCAAAAGACTCTACAGTGCCCTTCTACCGAATACGCTCACGTTTCGAGAGTACGTGATGTGGACGTAAAAGTAGGATTTGGGTATAGTTTAACGATTGTAACTGCACATCTCATACTTGAGAATGAATTAAAACGATATTTCCATCCATTCTGTACTATCTCTGTGCTTTCTTCTGATCATCGAATTGACCAACTCCCTTGCTTTTTCGTTACGAAAAATGTTCCAATGGCCGTGAACCCGGATTACGCCATCAACAATGTCTGACTCCGCAAGTATGCAGTCCCTTCTTTATCTAACTGTAGTTTCTCAAAGATCATCAAAGGTTCTAAAAGTGGCTTTGTAAGAATGTGATTTCCAAGAAAAAATATAATTTAATGTTATAGCCAAGAATTTAGCTTTATTATAAAGAAAGCTGCGGCTGGCTCGAATAAATTCCATCCGAAAGGTCCATCTTTTGACCACTTGTTGCAGTATTTGGCTCCATATATTAGCAGTAAAGCGCCAAAAAGTCTGTTCCAAGGTATCAATCGTCTTGGGCAGACAAGAGACTTCACATAGACACACAAAAATAGTCCAGTGGTGTCAAATCAGGCGAGGGGATGCGCCCACCAAAAGTTTCCTTCAATAAATTTACTGTTTCCTTGGCTGTATAGCATGTAGCGCTGTCTTGTTGGAACCAAAGGTCGTTCACATAAACAAACTCCAATTCAGGCATGAATGAGTTATTAATCAGGGTTCTATAATGTTCCCCGTTGACTTCATTTCTGAAGATGTATGGACCAATGATTTGAAGATATGATGTCGTCCAAATAATGGATTGTCGATTATCAACCCTCCAAAGCGATGATTTTGTTTATTAACATACCCATTCGACCAAGATAGAGCTTCATCACTGAACAAAATTTTCATGTGAAAATCGGTAGCGGTGGCCATCTTGTTTTGGTCCCAACGTGCGACGCGCTTGATGATCATTCGGCTTCAATTCTTGCACGAGCTGGATTTTGAAAGGTCGCAAGACAAGATCCTTCAGCGAAATCTTCTATAAAGTGGATGAGCGCAACTGCAATTGTCGGGCGCGTTCGCGGTTGAACTCTTTCGGGCCTTCTCCGATAATCGTTTTCGGTACACACCGAACGACGTCCCTGAGAATGAGCATTATCCACTAGAGTAAGCATGGTGCGAAAGCGAGTTACCGACTCTGCTAGGCGATTATGACGACCGAATGTTGGGCTCAGCACGCGATGCATCGTACGTGCCAAATTTGCATTGTCCCGATGAAAGACTGTTCATTATGAAATTGCAAACCAATCTTAAAAAAACATCCTATATATGTTAAAATTGGAAAATGCCGCCGTGTACATTCTTATATTCAGTTCCTGTAAAGTGTCATAGAGAAAATTTTCTTCAATCACTTCTCAATATTCAAACCCCAGCTAATTTTCTGCAGAGCCCAAGGGGATTATGGAGAAAAACACATAGCTCCATAAGATCGAATAGTTATTTGCAGCGCATTAAAAATAATAAAAATAATCAACTGAACCACAAGCGACAAGCCATTAAACATAACAACAACTTTAAAGAACGATTACTCATCTCACGAGTCACAAAGTAGGGGCCACAGAAAGGCAGCATGCAATATTTATTTTATTGCCATCGTCCTTTTACTACATGTCAAATTCCTTGCACGCCGCTTACATTGACTTACTAAATGTTGACGACATGTGCTCTAGTTGCTGCTGCTCTGTTCCTGTTGTTGTTATTGCTGTTTCGCGCCAACATTGTCAAAGCATGTTTGTTCCATAAAATTTGTAACAGATCGTTTTTACTATTTGTTACTTACTGCCTCTGTTGTCACCGCTACAAATTAGTCATATCGATGGCAAAACACTCACACTTACATATGTACGAGGGGATTAACAAAAGTTCGGTAAGTTGACAAGAAAAAAAATATTTTTGTATTTATTCGAAATCTTTTCCATTTTTTATCTTCTCTACATAATCGCTATTGATTTGAAAGCATTTCTTAAACCATTTTGCAGTCACCGTCTGATTCTTTTCCCGTGGAATAGCAGCTACGATTTTAGATTGGGTGAAATAAGCTGACATCATTATCTTTGCTGCTGAGTTTTGTTGCTTAGATTTTACGGGCGGGCTTGCCCCTGTTGGGCTACATCCCATGGACTGCTGCTTTCTGGATCGTACTTATAGAAACAAGATTCGTCACCAGTAACGACTTTACTAAAGTTGGTAGACTGATAATTATCGAATTTGCTTAGGAAAAATTTAGCAAAATGCACTCGAGCCTCATTTAAAATTCGTGGTACCCATTGAACAGATTTCTTCGTGTTTCCTAGATAATTACTTAATATTCAAGATACAATCGTGGCATTTAAGCCCAATTCATTAGCAATCATTTCTTGTGTCAATGGTCGGTCTTCATCAATTTTGTACTTCATTAGAGCTACAGTGACGTCATTAGTGGAAGATTTTGGTCGCCCTTCTCGGAACACGTCCTCTACGGAAAAATGTGCGGTCTGAAATCTTCGGAGCCACATGGAAATAGTCTTTAAAGACGGTGCAATCGTTCCATATGAAATTTGGCATTAACTGAATATTTGTATTGGCCGTAAATTACGCCGAAACCTGAAGAGAATCACATGGCGAATTTCTTTTTGCGTTAGTGGTGGAATTTCGTCTGACCTATCCTCAGCTGCCTTGCCTTTTCTAGTCTCCATTTCAGCCGATCGTTCTAAAGGAGAACTAATAAAGAAATTGCAAAGGATTTGGTATTTTTATATTCAACAAAAACAAATCGAAAGTCACCAACTGACCGAACTTTTGTTAATCCCCTCATATCACATACACATATGTATATCGAGAGCGTTTGTATCGCTGATTTGCTGAGTGATTGTGTCCAACTGGCGGCGCTACTCTGGGCAAACTGCCAAGGTGGCTGGCAATAAAACGGAAGGTGGAATGAAAGAGCATTCACGAAGAAAAAATTGGCCATCAAAGAAAATTAGGAAAAGTCAAAATAAAATATTTATGTATATATGTGCATATGTATGCATATGAATGAGGCGCCCTTCGTGCCCTTTTCGCTCTAATAATTGCTTGAAAGGCGCTATTAATGAAAACAAAAGCTATAAAACAAAAAATACATCATGTGAACACTCGATACACACATACCAATATGCACATGTAACTATGTCGCCGTTGTGGGTGGGTGTGCGATTTATTTATGTATATATTTATTTACAGATTTGTCGAGCGCATTAAGTTATTGACACGATGTGGTATTTTTTTTTAATGCCTTTGGTAAATATCTCTACACAGTTTTTATTTTATTATTTTTTATTTTATTATTTTTTATTTTATTTATTTATTTTTTTTTTTTTTGTTAGTTTCACTTTGCTAAATGTTCTTAACAATTTATGGCCATTAAACTAAAAATTATTTTTGTCAAATTATTTTTTATTGTTTTTTTTTAATATTTTTATAATGCTTTAGTATATATACGAGGGTTGCCCTTCATATTTCGGGATTAGAGAACAAAAACAAATATTCCTTCTCTTCTTCTTCTTCTTCTTCTTCTTCATTGGTATGGGCACTGCTTACGTGATTATAACCGAATCAACAATAGCGTGCCATTAATTCATTCTGTCCGCTGTTTGGCACCAATTGGTGATTCCAAGTAAAACCAAGTCGCTCTTAACCTATTCTTTCCAACGGAGTGGAGGTCCTCCTCTTCTACTGCCTCCACCAGCGGGCACTGTATGTACTACTATGTACTTTCAAAGCTGGAGTGTTTTTATCCATTTAGGCGACATAACCTAGCCAGCGTAACCGCTGTCTCTTCATTCGTTGTACTATTTTCTCGAAAACTTCCAAGACCGACTCATCGGATGTCGACTTCGTCCAGGCTTCTGCACCTTGTAGGAGGACGAGTATGATGACCTCAGAAAAATGTTACCTGTTGACCTAAACGGGCTTTAATCACCGAAAGGGTGACAGCCCTTGGTCGGATAAAATCCGGGTCAACTCCGGTGCGCAGAACCGGCTGTCGTGACAAAATCTTTGGCTATCCTCTGCACCAACTGAACGAAAAAGTACAGGCACGAACTCGATGTGAACGTCAATGGCGGCAAAACTCCGACTACAAACAACACAAAGTTACTGGGAGTCACATTCAATAGCCTGCACTCCTTCACTCCGAAAAACGACCGCTAACAAAATCCTCAAAGCGCTAGCCAGCAGCACCTGGGGAAAAGACAAAGAAACTTTGCTGACAAAATACAAAGCAATTGTCCAGCCGATCGTAAGCTATGCTGGACCGATCTGAACACCCGGAACGAGCGAGACGCTGTTGAAGAAGTTACAGGCATGTCAAAACACTGGCATTAGGACCGCGACAAGGAAACCTTCTGATGTCGCCTAAGCATTACTTTCACAGCAAAGCATTTGTGCTACGAGTTAAACATCATAATACTTTGCTGTGCAAACAATTTCTACTGGGATGCTATTGTAGGAAGTATACCAACAGACATCTAATAGAGGCCGAGACACATTAGAAAGGTAGTACTAGACCTGAAGGATACAATCCAATCGTACAGACAGACAGGCACTAAACGTCATTCACCAAGAGTCACTCAACATCTTCAAAAACTCTCTTCCTGTGAATGGCGTCCTCGGAGTCAAGTCACTACCCACAGCAGATGAAGAGCTCGAGCTACCTCGAGTGACCAGCGCAGTACTGGCACAACTCAAGTCTGGATATTATAGCAGGTTAAACTCTTACCTATCCAGGTAACCATTCCCTTGAAAGTGTTTCGTGCGCGAACAACTTTTGTTGGATTCGACTCATCTTAAAATATCCATACACTCGACCGCTCTTTACTTTCGTATTTTTTTTAACATTTCTCTCGACCAATCACAACACGTGCCTTATTTAGAGAGACAAATTGTGTGGGATCCAAAGTTCGTGCAATATCAAGATATGCTGCTCGCCCGAAACAGAACTAGGTATTTACTCAAGACCTCCCATAAGCATAACAACTCGCATAATAACTGGACAGTATCTTATGGGAACTCATGGTGGAAGAATGAGCTGCTTCTCGAAAGACTTCTGCCGCTGCCCAGCTCTCAGTGCGGTCCGTTGTCGTTTTCTCGGAAATTTCTACTTCGATTGCCTTGCAGAGCTTGCACTGTAGGCATCACTCATCTTCTGAATAAGACACATCTAGTGGTTTGAGCATTTGTAAAAGTTGGAGGCATCTCTTTAACAGAAGCAATATACCTATTAGGGTCATTAGGGCTAACTACGGTTGATCAGTGTTCCACGTACTACCTAACTTAGTTGTCTCAAGTTATTTGTCTTGGAGTGAACTAGGACCTCGCTTGAATTCACCATACCATCGATCAACGCTAGTCTCCGACGAAGTTTCATCGTTGCTGAGTAATTCTACGTCGAAAGTTGTAAGTTTTCTAATTGTGGTCGCCTTCCCGCATGGGCTGCCAACTCCTCCGTGTGAATTTCTGACTTGAAATAATAACGCCTAATAAAAATACATCGGATGCGGCTTAATATAAGCTGTAAGTCCCTCCATTTCTTGGAGAAACATCAAGGCACAGGCTACAAATTGGAGGAGGGGCTCGCTTCAGCGGTATGGCATCAAAAATTTCAAACTTTAAGATAAAGTTGTCAGTTGTCAGTAGGGTTGTCAAGTCCCGATACATAAAATGTAGCCCTCGTACATTTATGAGAGAGTGTATTTACCACCACAATGTCTGTATAATATCTACACCATTATGTTGTCACATAAAGTAGCTAAATTCCAATTTATTTGAAATATAAAAATCATTTTCACATAATTATTATTTGTGCCAGAAATGTCAAATTATGTCATTTCTTTTGGAAGAAAAATTATAAATTTTTTATGCACACGCTCTATCACATTTAAATGCAATATGAAACTACATACATACATATCGATGTACATATCGGCATATCGTGACATAAACAGAGACTGTTTCTACAACATGGAAAAAATTATTATTATAATAATCGCCTCATTGACACATACATATGTACGTATAAATATATTTATAAGCAGCGTTATTTGTATTTCCAACATTTCGCAAATCGCTTAGCACCACAACTTTCGAGTTTCACTTCGTTGGGCTTAAAGCTGTATAGGGGTAGGGATGTAGTCTTGTTTCTCTTGCGTCCACATCGTGCAGCCCGGCAACGTGAGCAACCCTTGTGCAAGAAGCGAGAAGCAACTTGTGTGATGCCTTAGGTCACGACTAAAAAACAGGAAGATAGTGTGGAGACACTCCAACATATCGGTTTGAGGGTACGCTGAAGTCTAATTGTAGCATCTGTATACCAAAGAGCAGGTCTTGGTGTTGAAACAAGCGGCTTGCTATATAAATTTTTAAATTTGTTTCAACTGAAATATACCCACGCTGCTCACCTGATGAGGCTTGTGCGCTCGATTTGAGATCCACCACTTGCAAAACTTAACACAACAAACTTATTGGGCACTATGATTATCAATCTTGCACCTTGAAGGATTGTCGGTCCCTTATTTGGTAAGATTCCGCTGCCCAACAGGTTGATGTCGTTCAGAATATGCAAAAAATGGTGAAAGAATGGAAGAAGCCTTTGTTACTGAGGCGATATTAAGCAGCGTAAGTTTGGTATTGGATTTATGGTAGGAGAGAGACGCAAACATCGAATATTTATTATCGTTCACCCTAGTGAGTGAACATCATAATTTGCATCAAAACGTCGTTCTTCAACGTCCCGCCAATCTGAATCCTGACAAGGCTTTTGGTGTTACTATGAACATCAGTCTGCATAGCCGTATAGGTTTTGTGGGGATACCAAATTCAGACATAGCCGCATAGAGGTAGCTCCTTTTCGTGCTGTCGAAGGTATTGGATGAGTGCATAAGTTCGTGCCCGGTTTCTCCAGCTGGCAAAAGCTCAAAATAGATCACGCCTCGGATATCCCACCAAATGCACAGCAGTACCTTCATCGGATGCAATCCACCTTTCGACATCGGTTCCGCCCCTTCGTGTGCCTGTTTCCATGTTCTTTTGCGTTGAACATTGTTGTACAGGACCCATTTTTCATCACCAGTCACGAGCCGATCCAAAAAAGGTTCGTTTTTGATCCGTCGAAGCAAAGAAATTGCTGTTGACATACGGTCCACTTTGTTCTTTTCACTCAACTGATGTGGCACCCATGTATCGAGCTTCAAAGTGTACCCAACCTTTTTTAAACGACGAAACGCAGTTGATTTGTTGACGTTCAATTCACTGGCAACCTCTTCCGTCGAAATACGTGAGTTATTCGCAACTAAAGTCCTTAGAACATCGTCATCAAGCTCAGAAGGCCGTCCACTGCGAGGTTGATCTTCGAGGTTAAAATCTCCAGAACGAAATTTCGCGAACCATTTCTTTACTGTGCGGAGTGCTGGAGCACGGTCCAAATAAACTTTGCAGCGCCCACTGTTTTTCCTTTGCGGAATTCGTATAACATAATATGACGCATATGATCTTTTTCGTTGTTCATCTTCCATGCGTCTTTTCACTAAGCAACTCAAATCAAAATGAAGCTATTTTATGCTTGATTTACAGTTCGGACTGTCACCTTTCCAACGATATATAATATGTATATAAAAGGTGGTTAAATTTTCAAGGGCCGATGTTGATTTTGAATAAAACACAAACTATTTAGGAAATTATTGAAATTTTATTTTATTATGATATATTGGTATTACTCAATTATGTATGTAACAAAATATCGGCCAAATGAGCGCCGCGACCTCGGCGGCACACCTCCATACGATGGTCCAAATTTTCGATGACGCTGAGGCATAATGGAGTTTCTATGCCGTTAATGTGCCGAATTATCTCATCCTTTAGCTCTTGAATTGTTGCTGGCTTATCGACGTACACCTTTTCTTTCAAATAACCCCAGAGAAAAAGTCCAACGGTGTCAAATCACATGATCTTGGGGGCCAATTGACATCGCCATTACGTGAGATAACACGGCCATTGAATTTGTTGCGCAAAAGAGCAATTGTTTCGTTAGCTGTGTGGCAAGTGGCACCGTCCTGCTGAAACCACATATCGTCCACATCCATATCTTCCAATTGTGGCCATAAAAAATTCGTTAACATCTCACGATAGCGAACACCATTCACAGTAACTGCCTGACCGGCCTCATTTTGGAAAAAATACGGCCCGATGATGCCGCCAGCCCATAAACCGCACCAAACAGTCACTCTTTGTGGGTGCATTGGTTTTTCGACAATCACTCTTGGATTCTCATTCGCCCAAATGCGGCAATTCTGTTTATTGACGAATCCACTGAGGTGAAAATGTGCCTCATCACTGAAGATGATTTTCTTCGAAAATTTTCATAATAAGTCTGGATAACTTTAACACGTTGTTGGATTGTGTATCTCTCCATGGTTCAAATTGAGTAAGTCTGAAATAGAGAAATGTCAAATTAAATTCGGAAAAAAACTTGGCGTTTAGGTGTGGTTCACATTCAACATCGGCCCTTACAATTTAACCACCCTTTATTTCTTTCACGAGCGCCACTCTCAAACGATTCGTACGGCATCCAGCGGAATCGGGCACGAACTTATGCACTCATACAATAGCTTCAAAATCGAAGACGAGATGTTGTCTCTCGGCCTGCTTTTCACGGGTATTTTCCAAGATTTTTGTCATCTGGTCAATGGAGGTTTTACTACGGCTAAAGCAACACTGATAAGGTCCAATCAGTTTGTTGGGTGGTGGGCCTTAGTCTTTCGCACAATACGCTCGATGGGACTTCATATGCAATTTTGCGGAGGATTATCCCACGCTAGGGCGGTGCAGACCCTAGGGACAGCTTCTTTGTGGATTTGGACAGAGCACACTTAGGCTCCGATCGTCGCGCATACTTTCGTCCGAGCATATTCTAGAAATAGCTGATTCATGCACCTTGTCAGCTCTTCGGTGCCGTATTTGAATAGCTCAGCCGGTAATCCTTCGATCGCCAACGCTTGATTATTTTTTTTCAGGTAGGCATTTGCTGTTCAAAGTTCTTCATGTTCTTTCGCCATCTCTTAGTACACCATAATTACCTAAGCCAATTGAGAAGAAGAAGAAGAATAAGTTTGCCCCGCATTGGAAATAATAGGCAAGTAATAAACTGAAAACAATTTTCATTATTTCCTACAGTGGTTGACCATAACTTGAGTGTGTCAAAATAGTTACGCCTAAAATTATGCAATCATTTTATTTAGTTATGAATTATGAATATTTAACCGGTTATACTACATACGAGTGTACATGTAGGTATGTATGTATGTATAAAGCTGCCAGTCAATTTTAAACGATATCTTCGATAATCTCTTTCAGATGAGAGCATTTTCTTTAAACTTGAAATCAATGTGTATGTATAGTTCGGTCGCGACGTCGTCTTCATGCAAGCGATTTTCGGCCGAGCTCCTCCTCCAATTTGTGGTTTTGCGTATTGATGTCTCTCCAACAAATGGGGGGACCTACAGTTTATACTAAACTGCCTCCGAACGGCTGATGGTTTTTTTACGAGGAGCCTTTATTCCATGTCCGAAATACACTCAGAGGGGTGAACATTCCCTTCCGAGGGGCGACCGCAATTAGAAAATTTAACTTAATTTTTGATTTAAATTAATTTTCTATAACTTTTGGATGTTGGTGGCAACGGGACTTGCACCCGAGCCTTCCGAATGTCAGTACGCAATGCTAACCACTCGACTATTGCGCCCTCCGTCTAAGTAACAATCTTATGTACATAAAAAGTGCACTTCGTCTATTTCCATAACGAAAATTATATAAGAAAATACAAGTACATATCTAAATTATCGACCCTTGTGAAACTTCTTGAGAAAGTAGTCAAGGAAAAAAATTTTTTTTTGCTGTTAAAGGCATCATTAGCCCGCACTAACATGTTTTGGTTTTGTTAGCGGTGGTTCTACTGTCACAAACTTAGCCTGTCTTTCTCGTTACTGCACTGCATATTTTAAGAAGGTATACCCAGTAGATGTCATCTATGTATATCGATTTTTCGAAAACCTTCAATATTGTCCTGTATATATTTTTTTTAAGAAAGCCAGAGTTTCACTCCTCTTTTTTATCTTGGCATAGATCACAACTCTCCGATAGATTATCTTTTGTTCAAAATAGAGAATATGAGATCTTTTGCCTTTAAGGTTTCCTCTGGGGTACCTCAAGGTAGCATTCTTGCGCATTTTTTATTTCTTCTTTTAATAAATGGCATTGGAACATGCAATGCACAACAACAATGCATTTCGATTACTTCAGAGCATTCATAGTGACTTTTTCATGAAAGCCAAAAAAATATAAAAAAAGCTTCGTGTAAGTCAAATTATTTAAAAAAATGATCGGTTCAAAGTTCATTTTCCGGGAAATCGTTTCTTATCGAATCCTCACATAAAATGCGCCCTCAAACTTTCAGATCTCTACGATCAGTAGTTGGCGAGCCAATTATTCAGGATAAAGCCTTTTATATACATATACGAGGGGATTCACAAAAGTTCGGTAAGTTGACAAGAAAAAAAATTATTTTTGTATTTATTTGTAATTTTTGTCGTTTTTTATCTTGAGAAAAATGCACTCGAACCTCATTTAAAATTCGTGTTGCTCATCGAGCAAATTTCTTCTTGTGTCCCAGATGATTTCTTAATATTCGCGATACAGCCATGGCATTCAAGCCCAGTTCATTTGCAATCATTTCTTCTGTCAATCGTGGGTCCACGTCAATTTTGGACTTTACCAGAGCTGCAAGGACGGCATCAGTGGAAGATTTTGGTCAACCTTCTCGAGGCTCGCTCTCTACGGATAAATGTGCGGTCTGGAATCTTCGGAACCACTTAGAAATAGTCTATAAAGACAGTGGAATCGTTTTATATGCAGTTTGACATTCACTGAATATTTATATTGGCTGTAAATTTCGCCGAAACCCGAAGAATCACATGGCGAATTCCTGGTTGCGTTGGTGGTGGAATTTCATCTGATCTATCCTCAGCTGTTTTGCGTTTTCTCGTCTCCATTTTAGCCGATCATCCTAAAATTTGAAAGGAAGATTGATAAAGTAATTGCAAAGGATTAGGTATTTTTATATTTAACAAAAACAAATTGAAAGGTACCAACTGACCGAACTTTTTTTAATCCCCTCGTAGCCTACGGATTCCCATGGAGAACTTCAAGTCAAAGAGAAGTCTGTGGCTGCAAAAAAATAACTCAATTTTTAAGCTTCCAAAATAACTACGTCTGATCTCTACAGATTTTTTGAAATCTGGTTTAAAAAATCCATTTCCAATTTATTATAAAAATCTATACTCGAACTTCATTTCAGGTTTGCCTCGTGCAAACGTGAAGCAACAATTAAACCCGCCCTTTAGTACTCGTGTGTCAATAGTGATTTGTTTACTTGCCTTCATTAGCACACTCTGCTAAATACTTACCCACACACGCCAGTTGGAGAGTCCATAAATTTCGTTGACTCACCTTCCATACTTACTTCTGCAATGCAGCAAAACAAAAGGAGAAGAAGTAGAAGAAGAAGCAGAAGAATCACACTCGCACCATACACTACAAACAAGTGCTGTAATGAGTACACCAATTGAGCTTGCCCCAAATACCGCTATCATCAACACCAATTGCCACACAGAATAATGGAAGCGGCAGTATCAGCCTGGCTCGGTGAAGAATAATGGGGCATTGAGTGCCAAACGTGTCTAATTTGCATATGAGTTAAATTTATTTATAAAACTGCATACGCCAATGCACAGTTACATATGTATATGTACATATGTATGTTTAGTTACAGTTGCAGCAGCAGTTGCAGTGCATGCAAGGCTGGTAAGTGGCAACTTTATTTGGGAATGTATATGTGTGTGTGTGTGTGTGTGGAGCGACATTAAGGCGTCACAGTGTCTAATTGTGGCACATTTATTTTTAGAGCATTTAAACTGCGAGCCAATAGAGTAATAATATAAGACATATGTATGTATGTTCCATTGTAAAGGCCTCTAAAGTGCAGAGAAAATTTATTTGAAGGATATTTTGGGTATGCAGTTATATTTGGTGCATGTCCTTAAGCCCACCGTGGGACAATAAGTGTTTGTTTAAGTTTAAGCTAAAATATTATTAAGGTTAGTGTGAACTGCTCTGGCATCTCATATTGAAATCACTTCTGTGGTAACTCAGTCATAATCTTCTTCTTATTATTTGCTGGTGATGAGACACCGCTTATACGATTAAAGCCGAGTTAACAACAGTGCGCCACTCCTTCCTTCTTTTCGCTGTTTAACGCCGTTGATATCTTTCTCTACCTCTGCTTTCACCGGCGGATCCTTCATCGAAAACTTTCAACAATGGAGCAGTCTCATCCCTTTGGACCACATGATCTAACCGGCGTAGCGATTGTCTCTTGATTCACTGAACTATATCAATGTCACCGCATAACTCGTACAGCTCAAGAGGGCCATACATCTTATATAAGCCTCTTCCCTCGAAAACTTCTAACTCTGACTCATTAGATGCTATCAAGGTCCATGCCTCCGCATCATATACAATAGTAGGACTGATATGATGAGCGACTTGTAGTTTGTTCTTTATGGGTCGAGAGAGGACTTTACTTTTCAATTGCCTACTCAGTTCAGAGTGTTTTCTGTTGGCGAGAGTAATTTCTTAGACGGATTTCCAGGTACACAATGTTGTTGTGGTGAGTTGAAACTCGTTCTCTTCAGTAGGATAACAAAATTTCGTTAATTACTCCACGAGTTTTAAACGTTTAGGTCAACTAAGTCGACAGGGAACTGAGCTGGAGTGATCTTTTAGCTCAGAGATATAAGAAGTCCCCCACCTCTCTCTATGCCTATAAAAGAGTTATCCGCAAAACAAAAAATTACTTTAGTCCTAAAATCTACCGCTGAATGTTTGTATCCGTTGTTAGGCTAAGGTTATGTTAGAGGGTCACCTTCCTCAATCGTGAAGGAGCATACATTGACCAGTTCGGTTAGACTCAAGAGACAGTACTGATATTTATTAGTGGTACACTTAGGATCACTCAAAACTAAGCTCTGGACGCAATCCCTAACATAATGGCATCTTCAGTCAGGTAGCAATAAAAACTCGGGACTTGATCATGAGAAAATCTAGAAAATTGATAAATTGAACAGAATAGACTATCTCTCGTTGGGTTCAAACAGCTACAGGATCACAGACAGGCCGCATTAAGATAGCAATAAAATTGAATCTATCGCAAGTCGAGACATGGCCGGAATGGGAACGGAACGAGTCGAATAACTCATCTTCTCTGAAAAGAAAGAAAATTTTAAAGAAAATTGGAATCCTGACAGGATGTTGCCTCATAGTTAAGCGGACCTTTCAGACGATGCTGAGGGAAAAACGACCAAAAAATTGATTTTTCAACTGTACCCTACTCTAAATATATGTATGTAGACCCGGCATTTGGAGTATACTAAAACGGCAATGTTTGCCTTAAGTGTATTAGGAATCGCATATCTGCAACCTCTCCTACCTACCTAGCTTAAGTTTAAGTTTAAGATACAGTTAAGTTTAAGTTAAAGTTTAATTCAAACTTAAGTGCAATTATAGGTTTAGATTTAAGTTTAAGTTTATGTTAATGTTAAGGTTTATGTTTTTTTTTTTTGAGTTTGGGATGAAGTTGAAAATCAATTTGAAATTTAAATTTAAGAAGTTAATTTTCTGGTTATGTCTAAGTGAAAGTCTAAATTTAAGTATTTTATTGGTTTTGGCGACCTGTCTTATATTTTAAATTCGAGGTCGATCAACTTCAGCCTAAATTTAAGTTTAAGGTAAAGTTTATTTTTATGTTTGAGTTCAATTTTAGGTTTAGGTTCAAGTAGATGATCTTCAATTTCGATTTCAATATCAATTTCAAATTAAAGTTTATGTTTACGTCAATGTTTATAATTACATTTAAGTTTATGTTTAAATTACGTTTATATTTTCTAAGCCTTTGTTTGAGTTTGATTTCAAATTGAAGTTAAAGCTCTCAAGTCTTAGTTCAAGAATATTTTTAAGTTTACGTTCAAAATTATATTTACGTTTAAGTTTATGTTTATGTTGATGTAAAAGGGTTACGTTTAAGTTTAAGTTTATGGTTACGTTTAAGTTTAAGTTTAAGTTTATGGTTATGTTTAAGTTTAAGTTTATGGTTACGTTGAAGTTTATGGTTACGTTTATGTTTACGTTGAAGTTTAAGTTTATGGTTACGTTTATGTTTACGTTGAAGTTTAAGTTTATTGTTACATTTATGTTTACGTTGAAGTTTAAGTTTATGGTTACGTTTAAGTTTAAGTTTTTGTTTACGTTTAACTTTAAGTTTATGGTTACGTTCAAGTTTATGTTTATGTTTCAGTTTATGTTTATGTTTAAGCTTGAGTTTATGTCTACGTTATATTTGCGTTCAAATTTAAGTTCAGCATAAATTTAAGTTTAAATAAAAAAACTTTCTACCAATAAATTCCACCACATTTAAGTCGTATTAGAATGACATTTTTCTTAAGTGGCAATGACATATCCTTGGTTCTCACTTGCTTGCTGCCACTCGCCAGAGCACTCTTACAATAGTGAGAAATAATAACTGGACACTTGCACTTGTTCAACCTATGCATACACTTAAAGTAGATGACGCTTATAAAATCGCACTGTCGTCTACAACTACTAACCATAGCTTGACTGCAAGGACCATTACTCGGTCTCTGTGTATGCGTGTGTGTGTGTAGTGTAAAATTATTGTTTGCTTGCAAACTCATAAAATTTTATTTGCAAGTGTCATTGAGTGTTTTACTCATTATACGCAGAAAGTCGAAAGGACATATTATTTTAACTATAGTATATAATATACTATATATGTATGCGTATGTATGGTATATGTATATGTGCATATATATGTATATCGTTTCGAGTGCTTTTTGGCGGTCAACACAAGGACTGCAGCAACCGTTGATAAAAGTAAACATTTGCAATTGTATCAACTGCAGTTGGTAATATCCTCCTCTTTATGTGTGTGTGTGTATGTGTGTATCTAGATGCTTACTGCCTGCAGCAGCTTCAGCTCTTTAAAGACACATCAAGTGCTATTGTTGATGGCGTATGTCGACAGCCAGTCAGACAACTGTTTTCTTTAGGTGCACTTGAAATCTTTTTCGGCCGGATGTGGCAAAGAAATTTAACTGCTAAATACCTGCCACCTGCACAATTACAAGGACAGCGTGTAGTGAATTTTTTTTTTGTTTTTAGTTTAAGAAAAATAATTACAAAGTTTAAAGTTTTTTCTAATTTTTTTAATCTCTTTTTTTAATATTTTATTTTAATAATTTGTGACATTTTAATCACTTAAAACATACACTTACCTACATATAATACATATTATATATATATACATACGTGTGTATGTGTGTATTTTCGGTACTTTATTTAATATGTATATATATCATATATATATGTTATGTTTGTGTGCATATGATTATAGGAGAGGTATAAGTTCTCTATGGCATGAGCTTAAATTTGTCTAATTTGTTTTTTTCTTTCTTTTTGAATATTTGAAAAATGAATTTATTTATATTTTAGTTTTTATTTACTTATATTTTTTCGTTGAAGTGGTATGTATGTATGTGTCTAATTGATATGCATGTTTTTACCTTCAAATATTCTTGCCGACAATGCTACAGTATAGATATTAATATATATATAATAGTGGAGCTAAAATTTAACACTTTTTTCCTTAGAGTTTGTTTGTTTTTGTTTTTGCTTTGAAGTAAAGACTAACACTGAAATACTAAGCACCTTTTTACTAATCATATATGTATTTATATGTATATCTTTTTTCAAATCATTTATATTATATTTATGAATACACAATATATTTATACATATGTATAACACGTTATATTTATATGCATACTTACATATATTTAAGTATAATTATTTAAACACTACCAAAAATTTAAATCTCGTCAAAAAATTATTTTTTATAATTTTTTTAAATTTTTTTAAATATTTTTTTTTTGCAAATTCGATTTACCAAACCAACTATAGCAGACGCTTTGTAACGGTAGTTGTAAACGCTTTACTCAAGTTTTCGCATTTAATTAATTAAAAATATTTTTGTTTTATTTTTTTATTTTTTTTTAATTTTTATTATTATTTTTTTAAGTTTTAAAACGATTTAGATAAACACATATTTATATGCAAATGTGCTTAAATATTTATTTAGAATGCATTTTAGAATAGTAAAATTAGATTACAAAGGTTTTTAGAGACACTGTCAGCTGTTCTTATTATAAATATGTATGTATGTATTAGAATATATATATGTAATATATATTTTTTTTAATGAAATAACCATGCTTCCGCTCCCTGCAATTAAATATATGTTCATAATATTTTTAATTTAATTTATTTGATAATTTTTTAAATAGATTTTCAAATTTCTCGTAAACGTTAACATTTTTTCTATCAAAACCAAATCATTATTTCTATTTTTGAAAATATTTATGTACTTATTAATGATATTTTAGGTATTTTTATAAGCTAGCCAATACTACTTTGGTGTATTTGCCTCTAAACATGATATGAATGTGGTATGTATGTATTTGGTATGAACATTGCAATTAAAAATTTCGGGGTTTTCTTAAATTTTTTAAAAATAGAATTTCTTAAAGAAAATGCAAGCTGTGGTGGGTAGCATTTTTAAACCTAGTCACCCCAAAGCATAAATTATGAGAACGCACCTGCGGCTGTGAGAGATGTAGCCTTGTGAGCGTAAGTTATTCCACCGATCATTCGTCGTAAATTTCTAAAATTTTGCCTTGAGCCTAAATCAACATCCTTCCAGTGTAAGCTAAGTCTCTATCAGTTCACCCAGAACCTGCCATTTTTAATGCCAGAAAAAGAGCTGATACGTGTTGATACCATAAGCAATGTCGACCACAACACATGCGGGTTGATATAGATACATGCAAAACGCATATAAAAAGCTAAAAAAAAAAGAAATAGCTCGAAATGCGTGAGTACGAAGATCTCTAGCAGGTGGCCGTCAAATGTAGAGCTCGAGAATTCTATGAAAAGATGCGGTGATTCACAGAAGGTTTCGAGACCGGAGCACACACATGTAAGAGATGATGAACTCCAAACCCCAAACGATGTTGATGGAAAAGGCGTTCCGTTTCCCAACTATAACGAGGGTCGAATAGCGATTGTCCGACTCCAGAACAACACAGCGGCTCGAGCCGATGGCCTACCGGTAGACCTATACATGACGGTGATGAGCTGACAAGGTGCATGCATCGGCATAATATGTTTGGGCGAATGCATGTCAAACAATAGGTACTTAGGTGTGCTCTGCGATCTGCACCGTGGGATTAGCCTCCTAAGTATCACATGTAAGGTTCTATCCAACGTGGCTTTAGATCTGGTAAATTCACCAATGACCAGATATTCAACATGTGTCAAATTTTGGATAAGATCCATGATCGATTTCAAAGTAGCCTTCGACAGCACAGTGAGAAGCGTCCTCTATACCGCTAAGTTTGAGTTTGGTACTCCTGCAAAACTTATATGGCTGTGAATCCTCACGCTGAACTACATCAAAAGCGCAATCAGAATGGGGAAGGACCTCTCCGAGCCGTTCGTTACCAAACGAGGTTTCAGACAAGGTGACTCAGAGCTAAATAAACAAGGTACAATCTATTACAAGAGTGTCCAACCACTGGGGTATGCCGACGATATTGATATACTAGGCCTTAACAACCGCGCTTTAAGTGCTGCTTTCTCCAAATAGAATAAGGAAGCGAAAGATATGGGTCTGGTAGTGGTGGAGGGCAAGATGAAATATCTCCTATCATCAAGCAAAAAGTAATCACATTCGCGTTTCGGCCCCTACGTCACCGTTGGCAGTCATAACTTTGAAATCGTAGATAACTTCGTCTATCTTGGAACCAGCCTTAATACCAACAACAACGCCAGCCTTGAAATCTAACACAGAAACAGTCTTGCCAAACTGGTGCTACTTTGGGTTTGGATTTTGGGCAATTATAAATTAAATTCTGTCTCGGCGATCTAAAACAAACTATACAAATCGTTTATCATATCAACTCTACTATATGGTGCAGAAGCGTGGACGACGCCGAATATCGCAGACGTTGGAACGATGTTATACGATGATATTGACATAGTTGATCGAATGCTGGCTAGGTCGTTTGGTACGGATTGAAAGCTTTGCACAGTACTCGCTGGGGGAAGCAGAGGAAGAGAAAGGCCTCCACGCTGTTGGAAGGATCAGGTGGAGAGGTTTTTCCAACAGGCCAGAAACAGCGAAGGGAAGTGATGAAAGGCGTGCTATTGTTGAGGCGGCTACGAGTATAAGCTCGGAAGCGATGCCTATACTAATAAAGGAGCAGAAGAAGAGAAGGAAAACCTGCAACCAGTTGGAAGATTGCAAAAGCTTGGAATGAATGCACAATGTGGCATAAAATCGTTTGAGTAGATTTTCGCAGAAGTGTACAGTCATTCCGGAAGAGATATTAAAGAAATATTCCCTAGAAAATTAAGCAAAACTTATGAACCCAATGAATGATTGAAAGGTTATTATAAAAATTTTCCGAATTTTTCATTTTTTTTAATAATCGTATTGATGTAACGAAACACAACTGATTACCCCTAGTAAATTAGTAATATAAATAATAATAAATAATAATAATAATATTAGACTGCTGTCGTTAGCTTAAGCTTAATGGTTTTAATTTCAAAAAAATTTTGCAGCATTTTTTTTTGTTTAAAATGAACATGCGTTTGATATATGAGCTACCCTAATGCTTTTTCATTTAATATTTGTTTAATAATATTTTTCAAAAATTTTGTTAACATTAACTTTTCATATGATCCTTATTTAAACCGAAGCAACTACTAACCTTTTTCAGCTGAGACTGGTTTTATTACTAATGATTTTATGTCTTCCTTGGTTTTTTTGTTTATATATAATTTATACTTTTTGTTTATGCATGCAGACATGCATTAATACACACACATAAATATCGTTTGTATGTACTCGTATATGCTGCCGTTTTCATTTCGTTCAATTATTGAAAACTACAACAATTTGTTTGTTATTATAATTTTTAAGCACACTTTCCTTTACTCTCTTCTGTGCATATATTAATGTCATTTAAACAATAAACATAACTGTATCATAACTGTATCATGACATATTCATTCTTCAAAGGAATGCTTGTATTGTTTTTTGGTATTTTCATTAATTTTTTTTTTCTATATCGTTAATATAAATGTGATATAAATGTATGTATGTAGGTATATGTTAGCATAAATGTATTTGTATTTCTATGGATGTGTGCATTTGTTTATACCGTGTTAAGCCGGCTTTAAGCGCTTTTGTTTTGGCTTGTTTCTTTTTTGCCTTTTATATTCGTCCTGTCTCGGTATCATGAAAGCCACTTTTGTTTGTTTGTATATACACATACATACATATGTATGTATGTACGAGTAAGTATTGAGTGGAATCAAGTACACTGCCGTTCATAATTAAGGGCTTGGAAACATTTTTAATATAAAATTATTTAAATTTTAACATTGAATTTCACTTCCTCAATTATTTTCCCAATGATAATTCACCTTAAAAGTGTATTCGTATTTTCTTTCATCAATTTAACTAGTTAAGTTTGATTTCCAATAGCGAACTTGGGTTGTTAAAGATATGGGAGCAAAGGTGTTTAAGCTTTAGTCTATCAAAGGCAAAACAATCAAGGCGTTAAGTACCGAGATGAGCTCTCTTTACCATCCCCCAAGCAGCTAATACAATATATGTATGTACAATATGTTGGCTTTCCAATAGCTCTGAATCAGAGTGATAAAGCTATCTTCACGGATGGTTCTAAACTCGATTAAAGGATTGGCTGTGGAACTCACTCACCAACGCTCTGAACTCAATTCTCTCTAATTCTCTTAGATCGGTTCACCATCAATACCATAACTGGCATACTAACTGGATACTGTTTAATGGAGCTTCACGGTAGAAAAATGGGAAAAGACTCTCGAGCACTACCTATCTCTAAAAGCGTTAGTGTAACTTGGTGAGTGTTAGAAGATCCCTCGATCTTTCACAATCCATTTTCAGATGAAATGATCTAACGAGCGTTGTGATATTTGTTTTGCTGATATGAAGCTCATCTAGTATAAGTGAAGATCGCAAATTACTAGAGGCACGGGGTGATAGAGCGGGCACATTATGGCATTGCATATATATAACTAATTGTGTTAGTTTGAAAAGTTCTTAATCACAGAGATAATATGTATTTATACATATCAAAAAGACGAGTTTTTCTATGACCACCCCTACATACGAGTGTAGAGTAATTTCAAACTTAATACCTATAACTCGGTATTACAAGCCGAGATCATAGACATAAGAGAAGCCCCAACAGAATTTAAAGGTACGAGTATATGTAGCGAAAATACGAAGTTTTCTTGTATAAAAAAGGGCAAGGGAGTAATAAAGCCTACAAAGGAACTTTTAGACACCACACCAGCATCTGGTTAATATACTTTTACCCCACAGTGTATCACTATGGTATATGGTATATAATAAACAATAAACGAGAACTCTTCGCGGTTTTGCAGAGTCCGTTTAAAAGACAGTTTTTGATGATACAATTTTTAGCTGTTCTCAATGTTGGATTTATCTGTGTCAGTGACTT
Organism: Ceratitis rosa; assembly: GCA_037013455.1. NCBI lineage: Eukaryota > Metazoa > Arthropoda > Insecta > Diptera > Tephritidae > Ceratitis > Ceratitis rosa. The sequence goes on from JAWMAG010000012.1 coordinate 24,065,942, forward strand.
AGGTCGCACATGTTTTTATGGGTTCGGCGAATTCGAAATGAAATCAAAGAGTATCAGACTTTGCGCAAAATGGAATAAAAATGGTCCTATGAGTAAGTCAAAATTTTACGAGTGCTATTAATGTTACAAAAAGGGTCGTGAAGACGTTGATGAAAAGAGTGAATTCCCTGGAAGTCCCCATTACACTAGCAATCAATGAAAATGTAGAAGAAGTGAATGGAAGAATTGTTTATGAACGATCACCGAATCTCAATTAGAGAGGTGGACAACGATTTTGACATATCGATTGGATCATGTCGAGATATTCTTCATAATGGTATTGGGCATGAAACGTTTGCAGAAAATTTTGTTCCAAAATTGCTTCTACTCGCCAGACATGACACATTCATATTTTCAAGAATAAGAAAGAACTAACGGCTGTCTAAAAAATTGAGTTTTGAGGAGTATTTTTGAAATTTGGAAGAAGCGCCCCCTCAAGTTCATAATCCATAGTAGGAATTATTTTTAAGAAGAGAATATTCTCTGACGCATCCTTTTTGGTTACCGGCCAGAACGGACCACTGTAGCATATATAGGATCATAATTTGGGTCATAAATTTATCAAAAAGGCATCTGAAATCATGATTTAAATGGCGTATCTATTGTGGGCTACGCTGATGATTCGTATATATCGTAGCTGATGATCTACAGTGGTAGCAAAAGACTTGGCTGCCGTATTACGAATATGTAATGAAACCATAGTAGCGCCCGTAAAAATGTATCTTCTAAAAGCCGGATTGGAGTTAGCAGACCACATAACATCGGTTTTACTAGTGACAAGTAAAAGTAGGTGGCTGCACCATAGACTCCATCAAATATCACGGACTTATTCTTGATTGCGGACTTAGCTTCATTGAAATACTCTAGCGAGTATAGCGAGAAAGCGAGTAAGGCCGGCGCGGCTGTTGCAAAACTCATGCCAATTACCAGGGGACTAAGAAAACAAAGAAGAAAACTACTTGCGAGCATTCTAATATTACCGGCACCAATTTGGCCTAATGCCATACTGATACCGGCGCACTTGAGAGCACCAGCTTCGGTACATAGATTGACATCGCTAAGAGTATGTATGTGGTGCAATCGTGGCAGTGTCAGATGAAGCCACAAGCCTACTGGCCGGAAGATGTCCAGCATATATGGTATAGCAGCCAGAGCTGCTTTAGAAGAAATCATGGAAAAAATCAGAAATGAGTGACAGAAAAAGTGCACTTCGTCTCTAAAAGGAATATGGGCGAAGAAGCTGATGCCAAGTGTAAGCAAATGAATCGAAAGACAGCACGGTGAAACTGATTATTACCTCACACAGTTCCTTACCGGGCATGGCTGCTTTCATCAATTCTTGCTTAAGTACACGCACGAGGACAATCCTTATTATTTTCATTGCAAACGCAGAGCACATTCTTTAATACTGCAGCTTATCTGACGTTGAGCGCAAGCAGCTCAAGTAATGTATAAGATGCACTTTGACTCTGGAAAGCCTATTGAAAGCAATGAATTTATCTAATCTCTCAGAAAGTATGATGCTAAAATGCAGTAACGCGTTAGAGTCATACTGCATACCAGCCCCGTGAGCTGATACTTTATTGATAGTTCCGCGTGAAGAGTGGTTAGTGAGGAGGTGCAACTGTCAGATTTAAAGAAGTCATGCGCACTGTTGTTGTTGTTGTTGTTGTAGCGGTTCCTTAACCCCGCTTAGGACAAGCTTAATCCATCTAAGTCGCCGAGGTCATCTAAAGGTAGGTCCAGGAAACGTGCTGTTTCGACGGGATTAGACCAAAGGGAGAAGGGGGTTAGATGAGTCGGTTTAAGCGGACATGTGAAGAGGTGGTTAGTGTCGTGCGGAGACTCTCCACATGCAGGGCATACAGCCGGTTCTACGCACCGCAACTCTCAAGACAGCCGGTTCTATACACCGGAGTTGACCCGGATTTTATCCGGCCAAGGGCTGTCACCCTTTCGGCGATCTAAACCCGTTTAGGTCAACAGGTAAAATTCAGTACGTATGTACTGTTATGTCGGTATAGCAGTTTCCAAAAAAAAAAAAAATTACTCAAAAATTCATGGAAATCGGAGATATGAGGTATTGCATGTACATATGTACATACGTATTTTCCACCAAAAACACCGTCGTCATATGTATATGCAAATAAAAATAGAAATTGCAATGCAGTGTAGCGTTGGGTCAAAAATTGTTAAAAAAAACATCTAAAACCGAGAAATTTAGTATGGTACATATATATCCACAAATAAACTTTGATACCGAAAGTCTCCGAAATTGGAAAACTTTATTTGATGAACATTGCAATGGGCCAACGTTCTCTGCTAATAGTAAAAAAAAATCCCTATAAATTCTAATGATCTTTTTATATGAAAAATTTTGTGAATTTAAAAAAAGTATTAAAAATAAGCCCAAAAATATTTGTAAATATTGTAAATAATGAATTAAAATATTTTGTAAAGTTGTAACCAATTACTTCTGAATGAACGCCAGTGTATATATGTACAACCACATAGTGTATTGTACTTAGCCAGATTTGATTATCTGAAAGTACTTAAATATATATGTACATTTGTACATACATATGTGTGTTTATATATTTTTAGTTTAATTATTTATTTTTTTTTTATTTTTTTGGTGTTTGTGTCTCTTATAAATTTTTCATTACTTCCCTTTTGCTTTCGATTTTGGTTTTCAATTTCACTGTGATTTACTCTAATTACTTAATTCACTTTGTGTAGTAAGAGTACACTTATTTATTATGCATTGTTTCGTATCAAGCCATACATACCTACATACATACATACGTACATATGTATGTATGTTTGTAAAAAAAAGTTTATTTTTGTAAATAGTTAGCGACATCGATGCCACTGTCACCATATAACCAGATATACACGAATATGCACATACATACATACATATACATACATATACAGGCGAACCACTCGATTGCATGCCATTCGATTCGATCGCTAAATTGCACCGCTTCACTGCATACTCTAAAAAAACAACAACAATACAAGTAAATTTATGAAATATTCATACATTTACTTATGCGCATATGTGTAGTATATATGTATGTAGGTATGTATGTAAGTTTGAACGTGAAAATTTTCGCTTGAATGAAGGAAATTGATTTCGTCAAATCACAATTTGAACTGCCATTAAATCAAACAAACGTCAATGTTGTTGTCAGACTATCGCCTGAATGACTCCATGACTGACATGCATGCATACATATGGTACATACATATGTACATATTTTATACGGATCGACCGAGTTTTCAGGTGAGTCACTACAACGCTACATTGCAATTTCTATTTTTATTTGCATATACATATGACGACGGTGTTTTTGGTGGAAAATACGTATGTACATGTATGCATACATATGTATGTGTATATAATTTTCTAACATTTTGTCATGCGATTACCGTTACAACTACTGCTGTAAATATTACTTATTAGCTCATACTAAATATATGCCCATATAGTACTTAAATACTTGCATACATATGTTTGTCTCTAAGTATGTATGTATGTACAATAAATGGAACAAGGTTAAGCGCCTATGGTTTCTTTTGTCTGTTTGCCTGCCTGTCTACGCTATATTTTAATATATTTTAATATATTTTTAATTTTTTGTTTTCTTCCTGATACCTCACTCTCTCTCCTTTTTTCTCTCTCTCACTCTCCCTTTGCTGTCAGTTTTTATAAAGATCTTCATTATTTAAATTTATAATATAATATATTTATAAATATTTAGTTGGTAAATATGTGCGTTTTCAATTGCAATTTTAGTAGTTTAATCTTAATATTAATTTCCATTGAAGCTAATTTTCTATGTTTTTTAAATACATAAAAGTGTTTATTTTAATTTCACTAACTTCGTTTTATTTAGTTTTTAATTCCATTTCGTTTTTTTAAGCACAATTTATGCTTCTTATAAATAACTGGCTTATTATTATTTATTAATATTTTTCTTTTGTTTTTTTTTTTGTTTTTTTTTTTTTTGTTTTTTTAGTGCACTTAAACTTGGTTTTAATATGAGTAAAACGTTTGCTATAATATGCTATAATTTGCTATAAATTCTTGTATTGGTATAAAAACAGATATATCTGGTTGTCGGTATAAAAGAAGGTACAAAAAATATTGTTATTATTGTTACTTTTTATTTTTTATTTTTTTTTGTTTAGATTTTCAATTATTTCTGTTTTATGTTTTTATTAAAAATTGTAATGCGCCAAATGCGCTCTGTTTGGAAAATTCTTTGATATTTTTTTCTTTCATTGCAAGTGTTTTGCAGGCGTTGTTTTGGGCGAAATGGAGAAAAATTTCCTTTAAAATACTTTAAAACCCTTTTGAAAACAAATTATTAAAATTATATTAAACATTAAATTAAAATTATTTAATTTTAAAATTTAATTATTTAAATAATTGAATTTATTAATTTTTCATTAAATCTTCTAGTCCATGGTTATAAATTTTCTTTAAATTAATTAACTCCCGATTTTTAGCAAAGATCTAATATTAATTTAGAGAATAAAGTCCAAAAAATATTTTATTAGCAATTGACATTCTTCAATAGCAGCAGTAGTCTGCTTGACAGGCTTCCAAAATGCATTTTTTTTAAATCAATTCTAAAATTATCCAAGATGTTTGTCTTCAAAATTTCAGTTACCAATTCGACATAAACATTTTAGAAGCTTAAATAGTTTTAGCGGCCGAGCGTCGATCAGGTTCGTATGCTCTGGAAGAATTTTGAAACGCGCTTTCTCGAGTTTTCATTTTTACAAGTCTTAGAAATCGGTGCCGGTGACGACATGATAGTATTTTCTTCTATTTATACTAAAAAAGTTGGACAAAGGTATTATTTAAACTATTTTTTTGCAATTTGAAGTGATTTTTTTTTAAATGATTTTTTTCAAACTTCAAAAAAATTTGGAATTTTCCAAATTCTTCGATATTTTTTTAGTTCATATAGAAGAGACACTCATAAAACTAAAAAAAAAATTGTTTCGACTGTTTCAAATGCTTCGTACGATCTCCATGACCTCCGTTCCACAAGTTCAGACTGCGGCCGCATAAAAAAACTCATCAAAACATTGGTAAACTTCATTAGTTTTTAATATTAAGAATGATTTTTGAAGCCTAAATATAGTACATTCTCGTTTTTTACCGCAATAAGTTCCTTCCAACTTAAAAAAAATGCCTTAAAACTAAAGCAATAACACAGTGGAGAAAAGTTACATTTTTTTTGTTGCATAAAATTTTATGCTTGCTAATATTAATTTGAGGTTACTGTTGTCAAATCAACAACGATAACCAATAGCAAAAAAGATTTGCTGGTTTGAAACAAGCCGAGAATGGCAAACCGACCGATTGCCGATGAAAAATCCCGACTGAAGATTGCCGGAAAAATCTGAAAAGTGCATTCGACCAAAAGAGATATATGAAAAATCTTTTATCATAATTCTCTTCTAACGCTTTTACTAAGAAATTGCTATAGAAAGCTAGTAAGAACTTTAAGCCGTCAGCAAATATTGAAACGCCATTGAGGCTACGTTAAAATTCGTGGGTCAAAACTGAAAAAGAAAGGGCGACTTATTTTGCCGAGGATCTCAGCTCGGTATTGAGAGGAGATAATGCAATTTTGCCACTAAATCATTATGTTGCAAGATATACTGTTTTTAGCGAAACATCTGCACTGGAGCTAAAGAAAATTTTTGCCAACCTAGAACCAAAAAATTCACCTGGATACGATCCCGGATACTGCCAAGCATTGCTCTCATACTTATTACAAAGCTTTTTTTTCAGTGGCATGTTAAAGCTAAAATATTATCCACAAATATGGAAAAGTCGCATATAATTATGAAAGCTAAAACAGATAAAGACGCCGTACTCATATAGACGGTTTTTCTTGATCTGACACAAACATTTCACAAGGCATGTCATAGTGGTCAAATTCGTAGAATTAAAAGAAAACATTATTTATCTCCTTCCCCAACATCCTTGAATCCTACTTATCCAACAGACAATTCACTGTCGATGGAAAGGAGTATGTAACAGATCACGGCAGGTGTTCCACAAGGTACTGTTACCGGGCCATTATTATACATTCAGTGACTAATTAATTACTTCAACTTTTTCGGATGCTTAACTGATATTAAATTGATGTTGTTACACTTCCAGCTGCTTGATTGTAGTATATTCATCAAGATGCACTACCCCACACAGCTAGTTAGACCGTTTTTCTAAAAATCTTGGTAATCTGAGTGAGTAACAAGGGAACGGTTCCATCAAAACATTCATCACATGATGACAGACTATTGTCCTTCGTGAACTAAGTCAAGCAAGAAAATCTTATAAAAGACAATTTTTTGATAAGTAGTGACAGATTTTCTCAATAAATTTACATAAAAACCACGCTTGAATTATATCTCAAAACCTGAAGCTGATACAAACAAAATGGCTTCCCCTCTATTGTATTTATTTCCTGTTCGGAAGCAGCTTTGAAAAAAGTGTATGCCGCTCCGCAACCAGAATTGATGTAGAAGTTCGGCTATAAAACTCTTAAGCGGTTATAAAGACCTAATTATATATGTATATACCACACAGATTTTTCAGATGAAAGCTGATATTACACTTTTACGGGTAAAAAACACTATAAAATCACCTTATTAGGCAGCATATACTATATGTTGAGATTGAGGTTATCAACGTTTTTCACTGAAGCACGAGAAATAAAAAAAATCATTAAATTTTGATGAAATAATCTAAGCATGAAATAATCTAATACATATGTTCAAACAGTTTTTATTTGAAAAAATATTAATTTCACTTTCAGTTCATAATAAAAATATGGCTTGGCATACCTATGTATATATGTACGTACACGTATGCTCCACATTAGAGTTAAAGAATGATTTTTTTTAATAACGCTATTAAATCAAATTCACATTACGGGGTAAATAATAAATAATAAACCATTTTGTTATTTATTTAAGAAAGTTATTTTAATTTTATTCATAAGTATATTTATTTTTACAAATAATCTGAAATTATAATTGCAATAAATCTTAAATTGAAAAAAATTATTTTCTTTTTAACATTTAGTTGTATAAAAAGGGATGATGTTAATCGCCAATTTATTTTATAATATTTTATGTATAATAATAAAAAATACATAATTTAATTAAATATAAAATATCGACATTTTACTCAAGATAAACAAAAATTATTTCACAGCTAAAAATTAGTTATAAATTAGTGTAGTTTTTTATTTTTATTTTTTTGTACATAATTAATTTCAATATTAAAATTTAAATGAATCAATATAAAAACTTTCAATTTTAACAAGCAATTGCTTTAAATTATAATACATATTTATTTATCTAGCTGAAGGAAGAATTTTTCTCATGCAATTAGTAATGAAATAAATTATAAAATTCAAAATTTAAGATTTTCTTCTGGAATAATTTTAATTACTATAATACGAGTTTTAATAAATGCAAAGGGTTTTATCATATATTAAGCAATAAAATATATGTAAAAATATTTATTTATTTGAAAAATATGAATTAATTAGAGGGAATTCATACAAACAAACCAGGCCTTTTAGCCCACCATAAAAATAACAAACATTAATAGTATGTATGGCCGCAAAAAACAACTGGAAAATATTTTATTTTTAAAAAATAATATTTAAAACAAGAAGGGATACAAATATTAATTTAATTAATTCATTTTTAATATTAACGTAATTTTTTTAGGCATATTAAACTTTTCTTAATTTTTTCCATTAGTAATTGCTTGCACATAATGCTTGTTTTATAAATAAAAAATTATATTTAAAACAAGAGCAGATACAATACCGGATATACATTTTTTGGCTTGTTAAATTTTTCGTATTTTTTTTATTGTAATTATTTTTTTACTAAACAAAGATTTAATTTGTAATATTTTGAAACTTTTACATTAATTATATTACTTTTCATTAACGTTTTAAATCATATTTTGTTAGAGTTTTTGCAAACTTATTTTCTTAATAAAATAAAAATTTATTTTAACTTATTTTAAAACTTCTTAATGACTTTTTGACTAATATTTTTTATAAAAGTTCCAAATTTAATTTTTTTTAATAAAGTAAAGATTTATTTTGAGTTTTTTTAAACTCCTTAATGGCTTTTTGAACAAAAATTTTTTATAAATGTTTCAAATTAATTTTTTTTTTATAAAATAAAGATTTATTTTAACTTATTTTAAAACTTCTTAATGACGTTTCGAATAATATTTTTTTATTAATTTTTAAATTAATTATGTTTTAATTTAATTAATTTCGTTACTTTTTAATGACTTTTCAAATAACGTTTAATAAATATAATATTTATTGATTTGTTAAAATTATTTTGTCATAATAAAAAAGATTTATTTAAAAAAAAATTTAAATTTTTAATTAATTTTGTTTGGTTTAAATATTTTTTTAAATAATATTTCATATGAAGTTCTTTTATAATAAAATAAAGTTTTCTTTTAAAAATTTTAATTAATGTCTTTATAGTTCAATGACTTCTTAAATAATAATTAATAATAATAGTAATAATTTTTATGAATTTTTGAAACTATGTTTACATAAAAAATATTTTAAAATTTTTAAGTAATTTTGTTTTAATATAATTTTTTATATAATTTTTTATGAATATTTGAAAATTATTCGTACATAATAAAAAAAAAATTTATTTTAAAATATTTTAAAGTTTTTAATTAATTTTGTTTTATTTCAGTGTTTTTTTAAAAAATATTTATTATGATTTTTTTTTAATTGCTTTTTTTATAATAAAATAAAGATTAACTTTAAGTTAAATTGTTAAAAACATTTTTAATTAAATTCTTTTTATTTCAATTACTTTTTAAACAATATTCCTAGAAATGTTTTAAAATATTTTTTTTTTATAATAAAACAAAGATTTATATGTAAATAATATTTTTATATGAATTTTCTCAACCAAAAAAGATTTAAATTGTTACTTTTTTATTAAAACATTTCACTTCTTCCATTTTCTTGTCTCTTTTGCTCAGACACCAAAACACCGCCCGCCACAAAAGCACTTGCCTTATTTTTTAACAAATATTTTATATGCAACTTGGTCGGCTCATGCAATATTTCATTAAAATTACCGCTAGTTACACATATATAAATATATTAATTAAACATTTATTGGCTAAAGCTTACTAATTTATTTTCTTCAATAAAAAAAAACAATACCTCCTCAGCCACTTTATATTGTTAATTTGAATTTCCATGGCCAATGAGGTTCATTTACTACTACAAAACTAACATTTAGGCACCAATTGAATATTTTTCATCATCATCATCAACATCGTCAATCACTTAACACTCACTAATTATTAATTTTTTAAATTTTTTATTTTATTTTTTTTTTTTTTATTTTCACTTACAACTAATTTTAAATTTTCATTTACTCATAGGTATGTATGTATGTGTTAATGTTTGTTCAATACCGTTTAAAATTCATATTAAATTAATATAGATTAGATGTGTATGGCTCTGGGTGTGTGTGTGTGTGTGTGTGTGCGTTAAGTGCACACGCTCAAATATTAATATGCAAAATCTTGAAGCAGCACTTTAGAACGACGCATTTCATTTACAACAACAACAATAACAGCTATGGCACATTGTTGTAATAATCCCTTAACGCTCGCAAGCAAACTCGAAGTCCTTGCAATTCATCCTTGACAGCTTCGCAAACTCATTGCCAAACAAAATGTGTGATACATATGTATGTGTGTATGTATGTAGGTGTATATATATGTGAATTTCTTCGGTTCTCTGTTATGTTTACATTGTTGTTGCTGCGTTACAGTCTTGCAACCGCGTGACTGCGCTGCGTAAATCATCCATTTCTACAGCTATCCTTCGCAGTTTTATCCTTCTAACGTCGCTCATCAAACAAGCGTTTTCCTTCACCTGACCTCAGCCGTCACTCAACGCTTCATTGACTTTCAATCTCACCGCAGCAAGTACTGCGCCAACAACTCAACCAACCCCGACCCGATCTGCGCCCATCAACAGCACCATACTCAAGCCCATGCCTCTTCGACACCGCCGCCTGCGTCACATCCGTCACCTCCGACTCTTCGCCACCACAAAAACACATTCAGAAACAGTGGCTTCTACGCTTGGAAACCGTATCCTACGACGATTTCTTGCCACTGCCACCACTAATGCCCGCACCTTTGGGTGTGCGCGACTTTTTCAACAGGAAGCACGTCAAAAACTCAATGGATGATGTCGGTTTCTGCAAACTCTCGTCCGATGACGAATTGGCGCCCTCCATGCACTTGGCATGTAAACGATAACTGCCCTCAGTTGATTTCTCCTTGGCCGCCAACGCGGCCGACGTTGGCTCATCACCACGTCGATAATAGTTCTTGCAGCATTTCTTCGACAAATTATACATTTGCACCGTATTATCGATGGTATCGCCACCATCAACACCACCAACACCACCAACACCACCACCACCACCAGCACCCTTGGCGCCGCCATCATCATCATTCGAATTCAGCAATGAAGTATACTTTTGACGACTGGCAGCTGCAGACGTGCTAGCGCCACTGCCATAACGATCTGTGTACGCATTATCTGCGCTACTGCCATCTAAGGCAACACCACGGCCACCACCGCCATTGCCAGCCTCATCGGTGGCGTCTGTCTCATCACCCTCCGCTGTGGCGCTTAGATTGTTTTGTTGTTCGAAGACGAATTTATGCGAGCGCCAGCGTTGTGAGCGCTCATGCTCCATCCAATCGGTGCTAGCGGGCAGGCTCAGCTGGATGGTGGGTGTGCGGTAATATTGACGATGCGGATGGAAGCCCAGTCCGAAGTCGTCCATGTACGACTGGGAGTTGATGTTATCGAGCTCATCGGCGACGCTCAACAAAAACGGAAGTGTTGACATTTTTAAGCGTCGGTTGTTATCGTCGCTGCCGTCGTTGTTGCTTGCGTTGGGGTTGTAGGCGCTTTTCCTGCTGCTGCTTATGGTGGTTTTGCTGGCTGGCTCTGTTGCCTGCTAACACAATAGAGCCTTGTGTGCACAATTCCTTTTCGGAAACTGTTATTTGTGTGTTTACAATTTCTATTTACTTTGTGGAATATTTTCAAGCATTTAAAACATTTTCATTAATGCGGAGAAAATTTAATTGGCATCAACAAAGGCTAAATTTCTTAAGGACCCAACTAACTTTTCTAAAATTCAACAAACTTCATTCAAATATTTTCCCACATGGAGGAGCTTTTCAAACACTGTTTTCAATATTTTTCACTAATTTTCAGTTATTTTCCTTCCAAAAAGAAACTTTTCTAGGAGAAAACTTTTGTCTGTATCCGTAATAAGATTTGCACTATTTTCTTCCAGCCACACATTAGTTTTTGTTGTTGTTTGTATACAACATTCACGTTGTTGCTTTTATTGTTCTGTACAACTTCCTCGTTCTATATATTTAAGTTATGTTTCACTTTATGATTTTTTTTTTTTAATTTCAAAACATCCTTTTTGTATTTTTGTATGCTATTAACTTCAGCTACTTTGCTTGCCTGCCTTGTTGTTGTTGTTTCTACATTTTCTTCCTTTGCGCTCTCCGCCTGCACTTTTGCTTTGGCTTGTCAGCTTAGTGCAGCAAGTGCTGTTGTTTTTTTTTGCCCTAGTACTTTGTTGTTTTGAATTGCAATAATTTTAACTGCCCTTTGATCCGTTGCCTCGAACTGCACTCGTTCGTTGGTTGCCACAAACTGAAAGTTGCCACAAATGTTTTGCTCCAGCCCAATATGTGGCGCAAGCTTCACACGACACACACAAAACTCCTTCGTAAATGCACGAAGCGACGAGCGACGAGTCGTGTCGCTTGGCATTGCGGATTGTACTCCTGTGAGACAAACGCGATTGCAACGATTTTTTTGTAAACAAAAACAAGAGAACTTCGTGGAGAGGTACCTCGTTTAGTACAACAATGATTTCGAATGCCGCACACATCACAAATCACAAAAACAACAACAGTTTTTTTCGTTTTGTAGTAGTATTTCATGCAATCAACTTTCCAAAGGCGTTTCTCAAATTTTTGAAAATAAAAGAAAAAAACTATATCTCCTAGAAGCTGAGTCTTGTACGCCTTACATAAATATTTCCTGCATTCTTCTGCTTTACTGGCGTAGACACCATCTACGCGATTATAACGGAGTTGGCAACAGCGCGCCATTCATACCTTATTTTCGCTGTTTGGCGCCGTTTGGAAATTCAAAATACAATCAGGCCTTCCTACACCTGGTATTCCCAACGTAGCGGAGGTCTTCTTCTTACTCTGCCGCCACCGACGGCTACTTCATTGAAAACTTTCAATACTGAATTATGCGTTAGCTGCTGGACCACATGACCTAGCCGTCAAAGCCGATGTCTCTTTATACGCTGAACTAGGTGAATGCCGCCGCAAATTTTGTACAACTATTCGTCGCACAGACCTTTCTCTCGAGGCCGACTCATGTGCTGTTGATATCGTCCACGACGCCGCACCATAAAGCAGGACGGAAATTATGAGTGACTTGTAGAGTTTGGTTTTCGTTCGTCGAGAGAGGACTTTGCTTTTCAATTACCTAGACAGCCCAAGTTAACACCTGTTGGCGAGCGTAATTCTGTGTTGGATTTCAAGATTGAAATTGTAGTTGATGTTCATACTAGTTCCAAGATAGACGAAATTGTCTACGACCTCGAAGTTACGACTGTCGATAAAGACGGTAGAGCCGAGTGCTTGAGATGACTGTTTGTATGAGGACGGGAGATATTTCGTCTTGCCCTCGCTCAGTACCAGACCCATTTACTTCGCTTTCATATCGAGTCTAGAGAAAAAAGATCCCACTGCACTTGTGATGTCAATATTATCGCCGTACGCCAACAGCTGTACACTCTTATAGAAGATTGTACCCTCCTTATTCAGCTCTGCTTGGTATGGAAAGGCTCAGAGAGGTCCCTCCCGATCGTGATGGAGCCTTCGGTATTGCTTAATACCATATGGGAATATCAAATGCAGACATAACGGCGTGGATGCAAGCAGCTGGTTTCATGCTGTCGAGGGTTGCTTTAAAGTCGACTAAAAGTTGGTGTTTGTTGATTCTCTCTAACCGGCTCTTTTTCAGGATTTGTCCATAGTCAATTGTAGATTTTTTCGGGTCTAATGCCACACTGATAAGGTGCAATCGGTTTTTTCAAGATAATTCGTTTTAACCGTTCACATAATATGCTCGATCGGACCGTATATGCGATATCAAGGAGACTTTTTCCAAAGAAGTTGGAGCACATTGTGAATTGGAAAGAATCGTAGGGTATACCTACGTTTGACCATATTTTGCAAAGAAGCTGATACATACACATTGTCAGTTCCTCGTGGGGTATTTGAATTGCTCGGCCGGCAATCAATCCGCTCTCGCTACTTTGTTGATTTTCAGGCGGGTAATTGCTGCACGAACCTCGTCTTAGCCGGAAATTGGAATGTCTTTTCCATCATCATCGATTGAGGTCTCGGGTTCGGCTGAAGAAGTGTTTCTTCCATACAAGTATGTTCTGGACATCGGTCACCAGATTTCCATATTGATTCCTAAATTAGTATCCCAACTTTTCATAAAATTTTCGAGCATTACACTTGTCTGCCAGCTTGTCTAGTCCTTCATACTCACGCATAATGTCATCTGCATATTTTTGCTTGCAAATGCGTCTCCCTTCCCGCTTCAATTCTTCCTAGGGAGATAGATTGCCACTTGTGTTGTGGTCGTAGTGTGTTTTCCCTCCACAACTGTTCTTTTGATCTTCCCTAAAACCTGCAAATTCTTTTGCAACTTTACTCATCTACGAGAAATGATCATGAGGAGATCGTAACTATTGCAATAAGAATCTTTAAGTTCCTTCCTTTTGGGTTTTTTAATTCAAAATTTTTAGGAGTGACCGTTAAAGAGTAATTCCAAGAAATTACATCAAAAGAAAAATTTTCAAATTTGTTGTTATTTTTTTCGATCCACGTGCTTGGAAAACAGACTCGCCTGCTTATTCACGCTTAATTTTTTGTCTTTAAATTCTTTCTACATGTTTTGTGCCGAAGACGTCCTCTTTTGGCTACAAAACAATCCTTTCGGCTTTAACCATATTAAAATATCGAACAGAAAATTGTAGTTCTTTGAAAAAACAAAAATTTAAATAAAAGTTTGATGAGAAAAACATTTTTCTCATCCACCCTCCGACCGTCCTAAGTCTAAGTAAGTAAATTTTCAATCTACCCATTTACATGACATAGCTTATTTTAGATCAATTTCTAATTACAGTTTTCCTTCATTAAAGTTTTTCTTCTCCTTCTGGACACTACAAATATTGTCATATCAGTATTTGATATTAATTTAATGGGACGCTCAACAGAGAAAAAAACGTGAAGGGTATAAAATACTACTAAAATCAACTGCAAACAAAAAACAGCTGTAGCAATATACATACACACATACATATGTCACAATAACATATTTAATTTCCACTCTCCAGCGCCTAAAAGAATACTACACTGCCTCTCTGTCTTTAGCTCTCATTTCGTACTCAATTTTTCAAAACGAACCTTGGTTTTTCACACACGCATTTACTATTTCCATATTTTGGTATCTTCGCCCTGTGAAAATAATATTAACAAACACATATACGTATGTATATCTCCCTAACCGCCCACTCGCAGCCTCGCATCGGAAGCGCTTTCAGTACAGTTAATTTGATACAAACGGTGCACACGAGCGTATACGTTACTTGCCACGCGAAGTGCTCTCAGAAGAGAACTCTGCTTGTCACTCAATTTTAACAAATTGTCCACTCTCTCGCACTCTCTCTCTCACACTCTCTCGCTGTGTGTGTCGCTCTCATGCCACATCGTATTCTCAACTTCGCGTTGCATGTGAAGAAAACGTGTCCAGTAGCGAATGCGTTTCAGCGCAACACCATTCTGCAGATTCATTAATTGCAACACGATTGGGACTAACTGTGTACATACACGTATAGCAAGCGTGAACAAGCGCTAGCGGGGTGCCGCGGGGTATTGTTTTGGTTTTTGCTGCAGCCGCAACAAAGGTGCGGCACATTGGCGGGAAGCGCGTGACTCGTGACTGAAGGACGTTGGGACGTGGGGGTCACCACCAACAGTTAATGTGAATACCATGCGCGGTCGGAGGGGGGGAAGGAAGGGCAACGCTGGTAATAAGGGCGAGTGCACGAAAACTATTATGTATACTGAGTATGGTGTGCGTGACTGTTTTCTAGTATGTGCGTGTATGTGTGTGTGTGTGTGTGTGAACATTTTTCCCATGAATGCACGATTGCCATGTGTGAAAAAGTAAGTCAAAGCAAATACGAATACACATGCAATGTATGTATGTATATTTATTTTATGAACTTTTGATGAATACTCGTTTTTACCCAAAGACATTTACATATGTACATATGTACATATGTAGGTAAAGGCGATAGTTCTGCATGTGTATGCGTTGAAATGTATGTATGTAAATATGCTTTAATGCATTTAAGCCCAAAATATGAATTTTGCTAAGGACAACTATTTCGCCTTTATATATGTATAGGTACATATATAGGGCGGTCCTGGTTCTGCCAACTTCCAAATTTATAGAAAATTAATTTTTCTACTTGTAGTCGTCCCTCGGCAGGGACTGTCCAGCCCTCCGAGTATATTTCCGACATGAAAATCAAAGTTCTTCATAAAAATCCTTCCGACCTTCGGTGCGGCTGAGAATAAAGTATAGGTTCCTCCACTTGTTGGAAAATTTGAAGACGAGCTGTGCCAAAAATCATCTTAGCGGTTACAAAGTGATAATTATACAAATATAGTTATGCAATTCGTGCTTTAAGAGAAGATTTCGGTGTACCACATAATTGCCCAACTACTCAAGTAATTGATAAAATTTTATAGAAATTTGAAGATGTTGGACCGGTTACAAATACTGTAAGACGTGTACATTATTATTTTTCTCGTTCCACCCCTAATATCGAAGATCCGAATGTGCCTATGTCTCAAAAGCTCTAACTTCCTTAAGGTACATTATGACATTCAGCTCACACAACAACTGTAGCCAGCTACTACTCACAACGCCGCATATACAGCCTTGGTCAAAAGTGTTAGACACCCCACCAAAATACAAGTATTCTCAAATGTGGCAATCAAAGTTACCACTTATTTTTGTAAATGTCTTACATAGGTGTTTAACTGTTGATTAAACGAATAAATTGTGTAATATTAAGAGTCATAGCACTCTGGGTAAGCTAAATATAAAATTTGTCAGTTTGAAGAAATTCATAAAAAAAGCATCTAACCAGTAAACGAGAAGACCGAATACTTATAAGCGAGTCTCCCAAAGATCGCAAAAAATCTTCTTCTGCCCTTGCAGCTGCCCTTTCGGATGAATTTAGTAAACCAGTTAGTGCTCGAACAGCTAGAAGAAGACTTCTGGATGAAGGTTTAAAAGGATGTAAAGCCCGAAAGAAGCCGTGACTCTCAGAAAATAATAGGAAAAATCGTTTGGAATGTGCTCGCCGATACCAACATTTCACGGAAGAAGATTGGTCGAATGTTCTGTGGCCTGATGAATCAAACTTCGAGGTAAGCTTAGTTAAAATCGTCTTAAAGCCTTATTAGCAGCCACAGCTTCTTATCGTAGAGCAATTTTGAAGACATAAAACAAATCTTAGATGAAAAACTGCCTTAAAGAATGCCTTAATTAACGAGTGGTACGCCATAAGTGCGGACGAATGTGCAAAGCTTGTACGCAGCATGCCTAAGAGAATTGCTGCTGTTTTAAATCGAAGGGTGGACCTACTAAATATTAATGTTATTATCACTAATTCATTGTATTTTCACTGTTTTACTAGTAAAACTTCATTACTTCACTTGTTAAAACAAAAAATTCAATAATTAGTGGGGTGCCTAATACTTTTGGCCAAGGCTGTATGTCAATTGGTTGGTTGAACAACAAGCAGTGGATAGCGATTTTTCAAATAAATATTTCATCAACAACGAACCACATTTCTGACTCCGAGCATATGCGAAGAAGCAAAATTCTTCAACGATATGGTGCCGCATATGGATTTATGGCGAAAGAAGTCGCGGAATCTCTCGTCCTGGCGATGTCAATTGGCCACCGAGATCGTGCAATTTGACAGCGATAGACTTTTTTTGTGGTGCTATGCAAAAGACCCTGCTTATATATATTGTAGAAGCCTTTAACTCTTTTGCACTTGAAAATCAACATTTGTTCAGTTATTGGGATAAGATACCGTCCAATATGTGCCAAAAAGTAATCCAAAATTTCCAAAAACGAATTGAAATTTGTGAAAATTCCCGAAGCGGTCATGTGAATGATGTCGTGTTTCGCATATAATCCCAAAATTCAAGTTTTATAATAAAAAAGAAATTTCATGAAAAGAAATTATTTTAAAAGCATTTAATTTATTGCGCAACTTGATATTTTCTCAGATAATTTTTCAGCCTATACCTTCGAACGGCCGATGAATTTTTATGAACTAGGCTTTCTCTCCCGATTAAATATTAATTAAATAAGTTGGTCTAGCTATGATTCGAACCCACGACCATTCCCAAAATAATATGCACTGTATGTTATTTCACAATGAAAAATATAATGAACATTCATTGTTTTCATTTTTCGCTTTCATTGGAAAGTCCGATGACTTTTGTATGATTTTTGGGAAATCTTTATGACTCAACAGAACTTTTGCAGAAAATTCAATAATTATACATATGTATTTTGCGATGTACTCACATTATCATATGGTGATCAAAATTTTGTGTTTTATTATTTCCGTTTTTTTTTTTCTCTCTCGACATATATATTTATATATATATATGTATATATGTACCATACATTCTGATAGTAAACCATAGTAAACCATTTATACATATTATATAATCATATAGCTCAGCCAAGAGAAGCTCGTGAGTCATTTCTTCCTTGAGCTTCTCATAGCCAATAGTGCGCATCAATTAAAACTTCTTTCCTCTGCCGCCTTTAGTATCATTAGAGTATTCTATGGCTAAAGCCTCTTGTTTAGCATCGAACGGCTCAAAATGGTGCATCTGGCTGCGCTTATGGTGAACGTCAGTTTATATAGCCCTAAATGGTTTGCAGGGTTACTAAATTCGAACATAGCCGCGTGGAGGTAGCTCAATTTTCAGACTGTCAAAGGCAGTTTTAAAATCATTGAAAGGATGGGGACACATTTGGTTGACACCTGGTGAATATCTGGTTTGTAGTGGATTTACCAGGTCTAATGCCATACTAAGAGACACAATCATTTCTCTGATGGCGGGCTTCTCTTCTCTGGATACTGCGCTTTAACGGCGGCTTAGCAGACTGGAAATATGTTCCCAATTCAGTCTACTCCGGACATCAGTCGCAAGGTCACCTCTTTGGGTCTTACATGAGCATGATCAGGTCTTGAAACTCGTCTAACTTCCTCCCACACAACGTGTATCGCGATCAATCTCAGCGTTGCAAGGTAGGCTTTTGTTTTCTCTCCACTGCGGTGCGTTAATCCTCATTGTGAAGAACCAATAGTTTCGTTGACATCTGTACGTCTTATAACGAGTTGTTGTTAAGTGCTCTCAGAGAGCAAGAGTGCAAGGCGAATCTAAAACCGTTTGGATGTCTGTTATGATTGAGGCTTTTCGACGGGAGCTCTTTCTTAGCTGCTACAAGATATTGGTGCCAGTCAATACTAGGCTGCAGAGTTATAGCATATGCGGATGATCTGGCGGTTATAGTGAATGCCAAATTCACTATTATTCAAATTCTCTTGAACTTGATGCGGATATGAAAATACTTTCCTTTGGAATAGAGAAAAAATTAATTATTTGTATAGTTCAAAAAGTGCAAAGGATAGCATTCATCTTCCAGATGGGAAGGACTACTGCATTACTTTCACTGACTTTCGGAAAGACTCCGAGGTTGTTATTCCAGATAGAAACCGATTGAACAGGTATATTCCAGCATCTCGTTTCATTTTTTACTCGGATGGGTCAAAACTGGAAAGCAGGGTCGGTAGTGGAGCCTACTGAAAGGAACTTGGGATCAGCAAACACTTTCGAGTACCGAACCACTGTAGATTAGTTTTCAAGAGAACTGGTGCCCATTCATGAAGCTGTCGATTGCACTCTCGTGAAGTGTATCCATATTTTTTTCGATAATCCAGGCAGCCAGGGTAGAGAACTGCGCCAATCGCTAGTAAGGATATCAGTGCACAATGGCATACCCGGTAACAATATGGCAGAAAGCGCCCATCCCTTCCACTTTCGTCATCATGGAAGAGTCTATATATGTTGCTCTCTACTTTTTAGCTCATTAGCGGAGAGTCATTCATTGCAGATGCCAACTCAATATGAAGTCTCAATTAAAGTGTCTAAGATAATGTGGCTGATTTGAAACAAGAAAAGGTCGGGTGACCTTAACTCGAAAATTGTTGTTGCCCATGATTATGAGTCTACGAAGGCGTCCCGCGCCTTCTTTTAGGTAGGCACGCCGAAAGACTGGGTATACCATCAAATGGCTTCTGCAGGAGTTATAAAGAAAAGGAAGAAACTGAGACCGTAGACACTTTCTTTGCGAATGTCTCGGACTTTACAGGAGTAGGTTCAAGTCTCCAGGTTGGCAAGCTTTGTAGACTTGAGTAATATACCGAGTGCCATGTTACGTCGATTGTTCTGTTTTGCTAACTCCACACATAGTTTTGACTAGCGGGTGGGGGCTAAATGAGATCCTCAGCGATACCACAATGAAAGCGTTCGATGCCCCAAATGTGCTGATGCCCAACGGCTACTTCAACCAAACCTATCACCACAAGATCGAGATTTTGATCCAGGTAGAGTAGTAGCTTCATGAATTTACTTGTGCCAGAGCAACAGGCAATCATTTTTCGCCCAATTTTGACATCGTGGCGAGGGTAGCGCTCATAGGAAAAATCTTTGCTCACCTCTTTTTATTCTTGTTGTTGTTGTAGCCGCAAAAATATTTCACAAAGGAGTTTTTAGGGAATATTGCCAAAATGAGAGTCCTTTGCCGGAAGAAGGTCCTGCTCGTTCTGATATAAAGATCCGACTCTCGGGGGAAACTTTTGGCTCTTATGACAGATATACCTGCTTTCGTCCTTCTTTCTTCTTTTCCGTCGGAGCGTGAACGCAAATTGGCAATAATTCGAAGAACACCACTTTGATGCAGATTGTCGTGAGACTTTCATCTACTGGGGTAAATAGTAATGCTCGGCCACTGAGCCTCTCTGTCACAACGAATCCGACACCAAATTTGGACTTCGTTATGTGGCCACCGTCGTAAATGCCACAAGGACCTTTTCGCTTCCGTCTTTCCGTCGCAACTCTTGAAGGGCGTTGACGTCAGCCTTTAATCTTACGACGACATCAACCAACTGGGCAGTGGTAACTTCCTTATTAAGGGATCGGACACTCCAAATGGAGTCGGCATCAATAGTGGGTTTCGATCACTCCCAGGTGAATAGCAGTCAAAAACTTTCCTAACTTGCGTGGACTACTTTATGGTAGATGGCTCAGCCTCCTAGTAAATTCAAACAAATATTCTATCATTATTGGAAGTGATTTTTGAACAAGGCAAACAACTGACACATAAAGTGATAAAGAGATCAACTATGTAAAGCCGTGAATACGCATGAATATGTATGTATGTATGCTGATGAGTAACGTGTGAGTACCAGATAAGCGTCCAAGCGAAAGTGCACAACACAAAACGACCAACGAGCAAATGCACCCATAAACTGCATTGCACTTCCTCTGTTGCAACTACTGCAACAACAACAAACAAAAGCATAAAATAGAGATACAAAAAAAGAAATAAATAAAATGGCATAAGAACAAGTCAACTCACTTTCAGTCGCCACACTGTCTGTCATACCGACCAAGTGAGTACTTAAAATAGAGAAATCATTGTGACACAATACAGAGACAAGCTTTCATTCAGACTAACTTACCTATGTACGCCTCAAGCCTCATCGAAAGCAGTAGAGGAATATACTCGTCCATACATACATATATATGCATTCACTTATGTTGTTAAGCCCACATGCAACCGGACTATCCAAGCGTATGTCCGAAATACGCCGAAAGGCAAAATGCAAAAGGCAAAAGGCAAGTGAGGTGAAGGGAAGTGACATAAATCTTTCAGAATTATTTGACATACTTTACGGGCATTGTGCCGAATGACGATGGTGGCAAAACGCTCCACAATTGTATGAGTATTCATACGAAATGCATGCTCACACACACACACGCACACACAGACACACTCAAGTCACTCTAGAATTCTCTAGTGAAACTAGAGTGAAGTAAAGTACAGTTGCACTGAGGACGGTGCACCGATTGCTCCAAGTCTTCAATGAGTGTCATTGTTATTGTTATTGTTATTATTGTCATTTTTGTTGCTAACTGTCAAATCGTATGCCAATTGTTGTTGTCATTGTTGTTATACTGATGCGTGCCACCGAGTTGATGTCCCTTTAAGGATATTATATAAACAAGCAAGTGTCTATATGTATGTAAATATGCATAAGCATATACCTATGTATTTATGCATGTGCATATGTATGTCTGTGTGTGTGTATCTCAATCCTCATAAATACTCACTTGCCAGTCGCAATTGTGTCCTGCGGCCGCCACACTTTGTTGTTATAACTTTCTCTATTATATTTGTCTGTCTGTCTTTCTGTCTGTATCTCTATCTGTCTGCCTGCCAGGCTGCCCAACTGCCGATTTTGACTGTGACTGTAATTGTAGTGGCATAAAAGTGCATGAATGAAAGAATGAATGAATGAATGAGCGAATGCGTGCGTGATCCACTAACATCTCCATATACATATACCATATATGTATGTATGTATGTCTGCATGTTTATGTGCTGAAAGTGCACTTTGGGCGTTACTTGCCCCCAATTCCATTTTCCATGCATTTATTTATATGCCCGAGTAGGCAGATGTGCCTCATATGGTATATTGCTTTACCTCGAGCTAGCCACGCGTAAGACTGGGAAAAGTAAGAGAGAAAATTCGACCGAAACTGCTTAATTGTTGAAAATGTAATTGTATTTTGTGTTGCTGAATTTCAATTGACTGATTATGAAAATTATTGGAGCAGCAATGAGACTCTCATTTCTGTAGTTGTTTTGGTACTTTTCTGATGATCCATCAAAAGCTGTGCCTTATAGGTGAACATGTGTAAAACAAAAACAATAAGCAAGTCCCAAAACTCACGGCCGCACCTCTTGTGATCAGCCAACGCTATTGGACTTGAGCGAACCGCTAAACCGTATATACTCGTATATCAAGTGAATGACTTTTTGGAAGGTTTCAAGACTGAACTATACTCTTGCAGAACCCAAAGCGGTGATCTAGCAACAGATGCTCAGAGTGCACCGAATTTTTGCATGGAACACCTCTAGAGCCTGTTGAATGGCAGTGAGAGCATAACATCCAGAGATGGTAGACTCGAGATTCCAATCTATGATGATGTGAAAGAGGTTCGATTACCCCACATGCACGAAGTTCATAGATCGATTGCTCACTTAAAGAACAACAAAGCTGCTGGGGTTTACCAACAGAGTTATGCAAACATGGCCGTGAAGAGCTGATAAGGTGCCTCGTGCATCATTAACTTGCAAAACATGGCCGGATTGGAAACTAAGTATGCTCTGCTCAATCCACATTAAGGGCGGCCCCACAGTCTGCGCCAATTATAGTGGGATAAGAATCTTATCGATTGTATTGTGTGAAGGACTAAAGCCCACCGTCAACAAACTGATTGGACCTTATCAGTGCGGCTTTAGACCTGGTAAATCAACCATTGGACAGATATTTACCATGCGCCAAATCTTGGAAAAGACCCGTGAAAAGAGAATCGACACACACCACCTCTTCGCCGATTTTACCATAAAGCAGCCTTCGAAAGCACGAATAGGTACTGCCCCTACGTCGTTATGTCTGAATTTGGTATCCCGGCAAAACTGACCTTAAACAAAACTTAAAGCTCCGTCAGGATTGGTAAGGACCTCTCTGAGCCGTTCGATACCAAACGAGGTTTCAGACAAGGTGACTCTTTATCGTGTGACTTCTTTAATTTAATCTTCTTCTTCTTTCTTTATTGGCGTTGGCACCGCTTACGCGATTATAGCCGAATCAATATAGGAGCGCCATTCTTCTTTTCTTTTCGCTGCCTGGTGAACCCAGGTCACTCTTCACTTGATCTTTCCAACTGAGGTCTTCCTCTTCTAAAGCCACACTGATAAGGTCCAATCAGTTTGTGGACGGTGGGCTTTAGTCTTTCACACAAAACGTTTGATAGGACCTTATATGCGATGTTAAGAAGGCTTATTCCACGGTAATTGGCGCAGACTGTGGGATCGCCTTTTTTGTGGTTTGGGCGGAGAATACACTTAGGTTCCAATCGTCGGGCATGCTTTCATCCGACCATATTTTGCAAAGAAGCTGATGCATGCACCTGATTAGTTCTTCACTGCTGTATTTGAATAGCTCGGCCGGTAATCGGACGACTGCTATTCGGACTTCTTCATAGTCGGGTAACGGAACAACTTTTCCATCATCATCAATTGGAAATTCAGGTTCATCATCTCCGGGTGTTTCCTCTTCACAGCCATTCAGCAGGCTGGAGAAGTGATCCCTCCATAAATCCAGTATACTCTGGGCATTTGCCATTAGCTCACTTCCCTGGGTCCTACAAGACATTACATCTTCAAAAAGCCACTTTTTGATGTGATCTTTGGGCAGGGGGAATCATTGATCCATACATCATCAGGAATGAAGTCATTGAGAAACATTACAGAGCCAATGAAAACCAAACAATTTATTGAAGGAAACTTTTGGTGGGCACTGGATTATTTTTTGTGGGGTTATGTGATGTGGTGGGAAATTTGGTGTCTTGAAAGAGAATATTTTACGCATTATTGCTGTCGTACGATACAAATAGAAAGAAATCAATTTATATTTTTAGATGTATTTTTTAGTTTATTGTAAAATCAATTCCTTTCAAAACAATATTATTAAGCAAAAAAAAAAAAATACCTGTGCATATACACTGCTATATATGTATGCCACTTTAGATAGCCTGATAAATATAAATTAATTTCAAATAAAAGTCAAATATATACCGACAGATGGACAGGCCGACACTTAATTTGGCTAATAGCCTCTCAGTGGGATTTCATGCATTTTTAACGACGATTTAACTTACCCACACACACACACAAACACACATACAAACACACAGTACTTGCTTTAAATTCTATCATAAAAACAAAACTCAGTGAGAAGGAAAATCGAAGGAAGGAAATTTCAATGCAAAACAAGAATGAATGGAAAGTGAACGGAAAGTGAAAACCACCAACCGCCACAAAAACCTTGAGCATTGAACGGCTGAGGGTCATTAAACGAGCGGCGTAGATAAATAACAAAAACAAACAAGCAACAACAAAGACAACAGCAGCAAGAACTATAATAAGGCAAACAATAACAAGAACAAGCATGTTGTAAACCAACAACCCACTCATCCACCCACTCACCCACCAGGGCGTATACTTAACATACCTTTGGGCGATGGCGACGACGAAGGAAGCAGTTGAAAGGGAAACCAAATAAAAATTCGCTAAAACAAAATTTTTCGAAATTTGTGTAAACAATAGCAAGGCGAAAGTAAATCAAGCAACTACTACAACAACTTGTGATGATTTTATAAATATTCGTACGTACGAGTACATTAGAGTGAGCCAAACTTGGATGGGAGAAAAAAAACTTTTGCGTAACACGACGCAACATGACTTTTTGGTAGCGAAAAATTTTCAGTAGCTATCATTCTTGGAAAATAGTTCATTTTTGGACTACTGTAATGTTTGTTTATATGTCTATATGTGTGTGTTTAAAATTTTTGAGGCGTTGAAGTGTCGAAAGTGGAAGAGCAAAGTAGTCGCTGCGAATGTTACATGCAATGCATTACTTACAACACACACACACACATACCTATCAGTGGTTGTCTACATGCACATATACATTTCTAGCAGAGTATACTAACACTAATCTTGACCTAAATCGGCGTTATGGCGTTTGAATGAGTAAAAAAAAAATTTGGGGCGACGGAAAAGTTAGCGTTTGCATCTTAAGCCCAAATATATTTACAACAAAAAAAAAAACAGAAAGTGAATTATGCGAAGGCCATCGTAAAATTGGAAATATGCTTAGATCAATACGAATTTAAATATGAACAAGCCGCATAAACGTGGAATGATACTAAACCCTGCCACAAATCGAGGCACACGTGGACGAAATGGAGTAAGAAGAGATTACGAGATATGACTAGGGCTTCCTACAGAAGATGCTGCAGAAGTTGCAAGGAGTATGAGGAGGATGAAACGATCGCCCATCACTGTCCGGCATTTTGGAATCCTACTATTGGTTGGTCTATCGAAGATAGCCGATGTCAAAGCCATGGATCTAATGAGCTTCAGTAGAGAATCAAAATGACCGGATAAGGAAGCGTGATGGTCAAGTTTTTGTTGCATCACAATGTGTCTTAGTCAGACCTAAGTGAATCTGGCTACCAATCTAGCCACCACAACCTAACCTCCTTCTTCTTCTATTTTATTGGCGTTGGCACCGCTTACGCGATTATAACCGAATCAATTATAGCGAGCCATTCATGTCTTCTTTTTGCTGTTTGGCGCCAGTTGGAAATACCAAGTAAAACCAGGTCGTTTTCCACCTGATCCTTCCAACGGAGTGGAGTTCCTTCTCTTACTCTGCTTCCACCAGCGGGTACTGCATCGAATATTTTTAAATTCGTATGCGCTGTCTCTTCATTCGCTGAACCATGTCAATATCATCATATAGCTCGTACAGCTCATCGTTCCTTCGGCTGCGGTATTCGCCACTTTTCTCTCGAATACTCCTAGGACCGACTCATCAGATATTGATATCGTCCATGCTTCTGCGCCATATATAGTAGTAGGACGGGTATGATGAGCGACTTGTAGAGTTTGGTTTTCGTTGCGGGGGCAGCGCTCTTTAGTGCATTCGAGGCGCTCGTAAAAGGTATCGTTGGTCACTTCGTCCTTCTCTTCCGTCGGGCGAGTGGTGAGACGTTCATCCACCGGAGTTAATGTCAGTACTCGGCGACGGAGTCTCTTTCATACCACGAATCCGACTCCAAATTTGCGCTCCTTTATATGGCCGCTGTATTAAATTTCACAAGTACCCACCTTCTTCCGTCCTTATCTCGTCCATCGCATCAGTCTTTAATTTTCTGAGGACATCAATCAGCTGGGCAGTGGCCCAATTAAGGGACCGGACATTCCAGGTACATGCCCTCAAATCGTAATCGTTTAAACATTTGCGGGGGTCTCTCATCCGAGGCTTAATTTGATTTTTCATTAGTTTGCCTTTTCATGTGGTGGGTTCCAAACCCTACGCACAACCGCATGGGATTCGCCTTCTCACTTTGGCTACCCAGGGAATACTTGGTCTAAGACCGGAAGCCAAAAGAATCGTTTCTGGCCACTCTCAGGTGAATGGCAGTCAAAAACTTTCCTCACTTGCGTGAACTTCTGCACATGGCCCCATCTCCCAACCTAAACTAAGTAGATATTTTCACATTCGAGCTGAACATAATTATACTGATACTCACAAACTCAAAAATCGTCAGAAGTACATATTAGTATAAGTTGCGGGAGCTTGAAAAAAAATTAGCTTGCCAGTTGAGAAAAATAACTTTTGGTCTTTAAGGGTTATATGCTCACTTTTCAACGATGGAATAGTGTCTCTTCAATCCTACTGGTAGGCACTTTAATTCTTTGATTTAGACGACTTTCTTAGTTGCAATGATCCACTAGTAATCGGGATTTGAGAACTGAGAATGGAACTATTTAAATAAATAAATGTACCAGATACTTGGAATCACATTACCGTAGAACTATCTATGCAAGTGCCACGTCTATAGGCTCTTATGGTGATCTTAGCGCCAGTCTTATGAAGTAGACTATGTTTGGTTGAAACGAACTCATAGTTGAGATACGCAAGTGTACAGAATTGGCCGACTCAATAGCTCGGCAAGGGTCATCATGTGGAAGATCGCGCGCACGATTTCTGGCGAGACTAACACCTAAATAATAGCAATATATTTTTCTAACTCCAGTCGCCCCTTCTCAAAGAATGTTAACCTCTCCGAGTGTATTTGGAAAATGTCTTCTTCTCTGTGTTCCTTCTTCTCCACATGCACATGAAGGGTGTGCTGGATAGTAAGTCCGACAAGTTTCTCGTTTTTGGTACTCGATAAGTTTCCTACAGCCATGAGAGCACCGAGTTCCGTTATTAGCTCTAATGTATGACGCATTAGCACATGCCTTCAAAGCTCATGACACCAGGGTACAAAATAATCAATCAATATTAAGAAAATTCTGCTATCTTAGGTAGTCCCAGCCTCCCAGTTCATCTTGGTTAACCATGTATCCTGCATTGGGATGTTTGCCTACGTAAACAATCTTCAATAGCAACCATCTATCGCTTGTCGTGGTTGGTTTTATTTGTATCTCCTGGAAATCTATTTTGGCAGCATTGTAACTAATCCTTGACATCGGTGCCTCGGTGCCTTTGCCGATTTATGTATCTTCGCAATACCTGTATCTGGTTTATTTCTTCAATGGAGAGAAGCATCGAAGTGTCGTCTCGTAAAAGTCACCTAGAGGATGATGAGATCAAGCTACCCTATCTCCCATATCTCGCAGAGGTAAACAGCCTTAGAAACTAAGAGGTAGTTCATTTTACGAATTGCTCCTAGCGGGTGCCACTCATTGCTTTGGAGAAGTCAGTTAGAGGCAGGTGACAACAAACGATACCACTCCCTTTTAACTTTTTTTGAATAGTCTTTGCAGCTAGATCTCTAGTTTAAACCTTATGGTGCAAAATTTAACGAAGCGCCAGACGAGAGTTCCAGTTTTCATTATGGAAGATTCAGTAAGATAATGACGATAAAAATCTATCTGGCCTCCTATTCGAATTTCGTAAGCAACCGCAGAAATTAAATTTATCGCATGAACTGAGAAGCAAAGTATGCACCGATGTATATCTAGTGAATTCCAGTCATCGTCTCGAAGCAGTCCATTATGGTGCTAATCATGCCTGGTAAGCATTCTCAGATATTTTTAAAGGCAATTGACGTCTATGACTGTAAGTCATATTCAGAGGCAACACGTTTGGTTATTTAAGCGCTGTTAGACTTGCAGTCATCTCCTCATTGGTTGCGTTCTTCTATGATCCAGACTTAGGAAAATTTCATTCGAACAATTGGTTCAACGCCCACTGGAAAAGCTGTATCCAAGTGGCTTATCAACCCCTGTGAAAGACCTACTATTTATATATTTCATATTGGAGAGCCCTCCGGTGCTATGCTACTTGGAAGGTGGATCAGTAGAGAACTAATTGGTATATGAGAATAGTGCTAAAATAATATATAAATGTATATTTGCTCACTGTGGCCACAACAGCCAAGTAGTTAGTTTTGCGACTAATGGTCAGGATTCAAGTCCTGGTTCGATTAACCTCCAAATGTTAAACAAAATTAATTTTCCTAACTCTGTCCGCCCCCCACAAGCCCACCACAATATATAAATATGGCACACCTCTTTTGTCAAGGACTATCAATCTACCCGTCACGGATGAAAGGATAATGAGTGCAATAAAAACTGTCGGCCCATTCAAAGCACCTGGACCAGACGGTATTATCCCTGCATAGCTACAGAATGCATAGCTTGGAGCTATCCACAAGATGACTCAAAGCTATATATGTGACCTGCTTAGAATTTAATCATATACTATTGGCATAGAGACGGGTATCAGTCGTCTTCATTCCCAAAGCAGGACAAGGCACTCATAGTTGCCCTAGGACTTCAGGTTTATAAGTCCTACTTCCCTCGGGCTAAAAGCATTAAAGAGGATCATAGTTAACTAGCTTTCTCGAATCACTGATAAGAGGCTACTCTCAAGTGATCAGCCCGCCTATCAGGATGGAAAACCACCAGAAGCTACGTAGACTAGTTAACTTTATTGAAAACCCTCTCTATAATAAAGTATTCTGTCTTACTGCCTTCCTAAATATAGAAAGTTTTTTCAACAACAGTTAGTGCACAGAATATTTTTATGAAGGATGGAGCAGGAGAGAGGAGAGTTGGCGGAGGTGTCTTCTCAGGGAACCGTCCGATGGAACTCTCTTTTAGGTTGCCTGACCATTGCAGTTTTTTCCAAGCGGAGATATCTGCTTTCATGGAGACTGCCAGCTTTAAAGATAAGGATATTTTTGAATTTTCAGTGACAGTCAGGCAGCAACAAAATCACTGGGTTCGCTTACACTAAATTCCAAATTAGTGCTGAACAGACGCCGATCTCTACAGGAGATGGCCAAACAAAACAGACTGTCTCTCACGTGGGTCCTTGGTCACAGGGACGTCGAGGGAAATTGTAAGGTGGATGAACTTGCTAGGCATGGTACGACTAAGCAGATTCTTCTCGATACAGAACGCATTGGTATGCCTTGAATCACTTGCAGACTGCTTCTCTAGAAATTTATATATGAACAAGCCGCATCAAGATGGAATGATACTACAACCTGTCACAATCCACACAAACTTGTCCGAAATGGGATAAGAAGAGATCATCAGATATGTACTCCTTAAAAGGAGGGGACATATCCAAAGTAATAGGAGTTGTGACGGGTCACTGTCTGATAGAACGACGCCCGGAAAGACTAGGTGCTCACTATGGAAGATACGGCATATGTTACAAGAATGATGAGGAGGTGGAAACGATCATCCATCTTTTGTGAGACTGTTCCGCTTTAGGTACAGGGCTAGATTTCGGTAGTTTGGGACCCTACTGCTGGTTGATCTATTGAAGATAGCCGACGGCAAAGCTGCGCATTCAATGAAATTCATTAGATAATCAAAATGGTCGGACAATGAAGCCTAATCCTCAAGTTTTTGTGGCATCATCATGGAACTTAGTCTGGCCTAAGTGAATCCGCTACGATAGATCGGTAGCCACTACAATCTAACCACAATATAGTAAATTTAGGTAAAATTGTAGGTTACAGAGTGAACAAATGAATTTTCTTTTCACAATTTCAAAATCCAACCACACCGGCCGGCTATACTCGTATATATATATATATATATATACCATATACAGCAGTTAGAATTTAAATAAAATAAAAACAAAAGAAAAACACATTGATGTGAACATTTATTTTTGCCTAACATATAAACATATAACGAACCTACATACACAGCACTTAACTCTACTAACACACCCTCGCAGCGCTGTCCTTGTGCCATATTCTCGCGCACACAAACAGCCACTCACTACTCAGTCTAACGCTATGTGGCACAAATGTATATATGTATGTAAATATGTATGTATGTAAAACATTACGCCTTTATATGCCTTGTTTTGCTCATCGTCGACATTTTATCGAATTAAATTTATTGTCTGTCGGCGCACGACAACAACATGCCAAATAGGCGCGATTGTACAAGAGGCGAACCTCACTGCTGCTGCTGCCTTCGGGCAACCAACGCCTGCAGTCTTAGATATGTTCTAGCTGCTGCCTTTACATACACGTACATAAGTGTGTGCATGTTCTTGCATATATATGTATGTATTAAGCAACTAAGTGCATCAGCTTTAGAGTTCAAGTCAGTTCATTTGCAGTTCAAAGAAGTAAAACAAAATCACAAAAAACAAAACACAATTCTAAGTAATCCACCGTTTATTCGTCCGCCTCCACACCCGCCGGTTGGTTGGAAGTGCATTTGTATTTATGTAGAAAATGCATGTTGACCATCAACGAAAATTTCTTTTATTTTAATGCAATTTATATCAAATATATATATACATACATATATGCATGTGTGTCAGTGTGTGTGTGTGTGTGTGCTTAATACATCTATTTTATAGCACTTATTTTCAAATTCATTTTCGTTGCTAATTCCAGCTTTTATACTCGCATTAAAATAGCAATAAAGCAAATACTTGTACACCTGTAGCCAATGTCCTGCCGCCGGCGCAGCACCAAAGCCCTCCTCCTAAAATACTGATGTAGGTATGTAGGTGTCTCTATGTAGGCTACCGGCTAACTACCGCTGCTGGCTACCTGGCTGGCTGGCTGCCTGGTGGGCTGGTGGGCTGGTGGGCTGGTGGGCTGGTGGGCTGGTCGGCTGACTGGCAAAGCGATTGCAATCAATTTGTTCACATTTGCATGCCAAGTTTTAATGCAGCAGCAAAACTGCCAAAGATTCAAATTGAATTCGTATTTATTTAGCTTCCATTTCACTTTTATTTATTTTATTACTACATATTTGTTATTGTTTGTTTATTTGTTTTGTTTAGTTTCTTTTCTCCCCACTTTTTGGGGTCACATCGTTCAAATTTGTGGGCGAATAGTATTTAACAATAAAAACAACAACTGTTTTTGCTGTCACTTGCATTTGCACGCATTCACTGTACGGTTGACTGGCTAAGTTGTTGCTGGTGGTTTTGTTATTTAAAAGAAAAGCAAAAGTGTATTAAACTAAAACAGTCTATTAAATGTTTTAAAATTATTTAATTATTAACCTGATAAGACGACAAATAATATTTCGTGGAAAATTATATAATTAATTTTTTTTTATTTTTTTTTTTTCAAAATTTCCACTAACAAATATCGCTTCTAATGAGTGATGAAACCCCCTTCTCTTTGGCATTCGATTTTCTAAAAACTTCAAACAAAGTCAAAAGCTCAAGATGAAGTTCGCACATTTTCGATTAATTCAAGCATTTGAGAACAACGAATCGTCGTACACTTGCATTCAGGAAATTTTAGAGAAATAAAATTTTAAATTTCTTCTGCTGTTCGAATCATTTAAAAGCCCGAAACGCTGTCATACACTGTTCTATACTCGAGTAACTAGAACTTGAAAAAAAACACAAAAAACGAAGTCAACATCGTATTATTTGTGAAAAATATTTTCTCGGCCACTTATTAGGTCTAGTAAAAATTAATCCATTATTTTCAATATTAAATTTAATGCCCTTTTTACCGATAGCCGCCATAGTCGAGTGGTTAGCATTGTAAGCCAGGTATCCAGTCATGCTTGGTCGAACCATCCATATAGAAATTTAATTGCAATCGCCCCTCGGCAGTGATTGTCAAGCCCTCAGAATATATCTCTGACATTAAAGAAAAAGCTGGCCGAGCCGAGCGGTTAGCATTGCGTACTACCATTCGGAAGGCTCGGGTTCAAATCCTGGTGCGACCAACATCCAAAAGTTAATGCAAATTAATTTAAATAAAAAATTAAGTTAAATTTTTTAATTTCGGACGCCCCTCGGCAGGGAATGTCATCCCCACCGTAATGTATTTCTGACATAAAATAAAGGCTCCTGATAAATAAACCATCAGCTTTTCAGAGGCGGCTTATTATTGCCTCCATTTGTTGGAAAAATATCAAGACGCAAAACTACAAATTGGAGGAGGAACTCTGCCGAAAATCGTTTCTTGTCATTTTGAAGGTAATGCCACTATTCCTCTCTCATAGAAACTTTCGTCTCTATTGGCAAAAATTGGAACCATCGGTTTTCACCGGCTTCTCTTGATGCCAATTCTTCACCAACAAAAACATTCGCCATAGACATGAATCTGAGGGGGATTACTTTGAAGGAGACAAGATAGTTATTGATGAACAAATAAATACTTTTTGAAAAAATTAAAAATAACGGTTATTTTCTGATTATGCCTCGTATATAGATAGATAGAAAATTTTTGAAAAAATAAGAAAAAAAATATTGTGAGTTCAAATTCAAACTTCTCTAGAATTATTCTAGAATAGCAAATGTTACTCATACGACATGTCGTGCTGCTGCCATGGAATCAGTCAGCCTAACAGTATTATAAAAACTGAAAAATTAAACAATCATATGAAACAACATAATCATTAATCCATTCTTTTTTTTATTATCCACTATTTTATCACATTTCGCTTTTCTTTTTCTATAATTTTGTTGTTGCTTTGACCGCTGTCTGCAATGAGAAAAAGATTAAACACCACCGGCACCAATCACCCACATCTCTTTCTTTGCTTTGAACTCATTTGTCTTCTTTATTTTAGCTAAACCTGTTTATGATGCGAATCGCCGATTGTACTTGTAGGTATGCATGTGTGTGTGTGTGCCTGAGCCCGTCAGCGTACAACACGCGAGCCGGCTATAGTTGGATTCAGGTCAACGGTGTATTTGTTTTATTTTATTATGAATTCATGGGCACTTAAAAAACAGATTTACGAACACGTACGAATTTATGTAAAGTATTAAAATAATTAAAATGTCATTTTATAAAAAAAATAACAAAAAAGTTTGCATTTACTTTAAACTAAAAGATTGAAAGGAATTGCAAGGAAAGCAGCGATTTAAATCGACAATTTTTAACAAAATTGAAATTAAATTAATTCACAAGTCATTAAGTTAATAATTGGCTCTTTTCATGACCTATACAAGAATATATAAATATATTTTTTTACTTTCCCTATTATTAAACTATTCTTCACGAAATTTCTCTATAATTTGAGGAAAATGCCTTCAATTCTATTTAAATTCACATAAACTCATATATACGTGTATATACGTGTATATACATATATATATTTATACCGCAAGTATTTTTGTAAATAAATGAGATGCTGGCTGCCAAGATATTTTGATCTCGTGATCTCAATTCGTAATCGCACATTCCGTTTTCCACTTTCGATCTTTAGCTTAATATGCTATGTAATATTAAAAATAATTTAAAATAAAATAAATACCCAAAAACTAAATCAAATCATATGAAATAAAAAAATTAAAAATTAAATAAAATAAAATAAACTAAATTGAAATAATAAAAAACAAAATTAAATTGAATTAAATTAAGTTAAATTAAATAAACTTAAACTAAATTAAATTAAATTAAAATAAATTAAGTAAGATAACACAAAAAAATTAAATTAAATTAAATAAAACAAAGAAAATAAAATAATATAAAATAAAAATAAATTAATTTAAATTTAACATTTAATTTAATGAAAATAGTAAAATAAAATAATCTTTTAGAAGAATATAAATAAAATAAAATATATAAATACAATACAGTAAAAAGAAACAAAAATATGTTATAAATATAAAATAAAAAAAAAATAAAAACAAATTAAAAAATAAACTATTGAAGTAATAAATTAAAACAAAAGATATTAAAATAAAAAAAATAAAATGAAATAAAAAACTATAATAAAATAAATTAGAAAAATATATATAAAACAAAATAAATAAATAAAATACAGTAAAATGAAATAAAATAAAAGAAAATAAAAAAAACTAATGAAATGATAAATTTTATGAAACAAAATAAAATAAAATGAAATAAATTAGAAGAATATAATATATAAATAAAATAAAATATATAAATAAAATACAGTAAAATGAAACAAATCAATATTATAAATATAAAACAAACTAATGAAATAATAAATTATTATAACGCAAAATAAAATAAAATAAAATAAAAAATAATAATAAAATTTATAAATAAAATACAGTAAAATTAAACAGAATAATGTTATAAATATAAAATGAAATATTTTAATAGAAAATAAAAATATAAACGAATGAATTAATAAATTAATATAAAACAAAATAAAATAAATTTAGAAGAAGTGTAATAATATAACATAAATAAAGTTAACAAAGCTAAAATATAAAAAATATATAAAATAAAACAAATTAATTTAAAATAAATTAAGGGAAATAAAGTCATATAAAATAAACAAAATTAAATAAAATAAGAGAATATTAAATGAAATTAAATTAAATTACATTAAATGGCTTAAAATAATATTAAATATAGTAAATTTAAAACTTGTTAAATAATATGATCTTTCCTAAATCTAAATAAAATGAATAAATTAAATACAAAAATAAAATGATATAAAATAAAATGATTTAAATTATAATTAAATAAAAGGAAACGAAGAAATTAAACTAAAATAAAATAAAGTAATATAAAATAAAATATAATAAAAACAAACAAACTACAATATAGATAAAAAATTATAACTTAATTAAATGGATTGAAACAAAATATAATAAAATAATAAATAATAAAATATAATAAAACA
This sequence comes from Ceratitis rosa, assembly GCA_037013455.1. Taxonomy (NCBI): domain Eukaryota; kingdom Metazoa; phylum Arthropoda; class Insecta; order Diptera; family Tephritidae; genus Ceratitis; species Ceratitis rosa. The sequence continues at coordinate 24,101,350 of JAWMAG010000012.1, forward strand.
ACATAAATTAAAATAAGCAAACTGCAATAAAGACAAAAAATCATGTAAACTAATAATAATAAAAATTAAACATAAGTTCAAGTAAATTAAATAAATAAAACAGAACAAATTATAATTAATATTTGTTGTTGTTTTTTTTTTTGCTACAAAAACAAACAGGTAAACTTATATTTATATATGTATATAAATATATGTATGTATGCCATATTTAAGATCAGCTTTGATTTATTTCTGATTATATCTCTGTACGCTTCTATTTGCCTCCCTTGTTTACCTATAAGCTACATATCTCGATCAGCTGCTTATTAAGCCGCCGACGCCATCAGCACATGCACCGACCTACAGCTGAAGGTCTCTAAGCATAAAACCAATGGGAAATTCACTATACTCATTTATAGCGCTTGAAAGGCTAAAAGTAGTCGACATAAAATTACAACAACATCAACAATAAACGCGTCATAAAAATAAATGAAGCAAAAGAGATATGAAATAAACAACTTAACCAACAACACCAATAACAACATATGAGACAAATGTTGTGATAAATTTGTGATATGTAAAAGACTGCAAACTGATCGAAAATGGCAAAAAGCTGAAAATTCGAGAGACAGAAAAAAAGAGAATTGGTCGTAAAGACTCAAAAAGTTGCCACTAAGAGCCAGCCGGTGAAGTGGTCGAACAAACAATGCAACTCAATTGTATGTATGCATGTGTGCGTTATATGCATACATGCATGGTATATACAATATATTTATTAATGTTTGTGGTTGTGCGACAACCTTTAGGACGCCAAAAAGAGGCGAACGCTGCACAAGTACCATACGCCCGCTGACGAGCGAAGACAAGCGACGCTGCTCTATGCTCGTACAATGAATTTTACCCATAGAGAGCTACAAAATTATAATATTACCATTTATATGTACGAGTATGCATGTATGTATGTATGTATGGAAGGGTGTATGCGTTCGCCTGCTGATGATGATTTGCAGTATTGTTGTTATTTCGGGCGCTTACAACACAACACATACATACACATACACACATAAATATATGGTATTTTTTCTTAGCAATTTTTCTTTTACCTTTCGATATTATTTATTTTTGTTTCTTTTTTCATTTTCATTTTCGGCACTTTTTGACATTGCCATGCATTGGCGGTAGCTGCGCTGACAGCGTCGCAGCCATCATCCGATATATGGTACCTATATGTATACATACAGCCGCTGCTCAAATCAGTTCAGCTTGGCTTGAATATTTTTTAGTTTGGCAGTTTTAGTTTTAATTGAAGCTCAAATCTAGTCGCACACAACATAAATGTTTATTGTTAATAAAGTCTTGAATGTCGAAGAAGTGTAAGAAGAAGAAGAAGACGTGGAAATTCAGTCTCAAAGTGACGAAGTGGTACACATACGTACATAATTATATATACGAAAAAAAACAAAAAACAAAATAAAACAAGTTAATAAGCAAAACGGTATGCAATCAAGTATTTAGTACTGTATGTGCGTTTGTTTGTGTGTATACATTTTTATTTTAACGAAAATAACATAAAATCACAAAATAAGGTTAATTAGTGTAAAAAACAATCACAGAAAAAATGTAAAAAAAATTAAATAAAAATTTAAAAAGGTGAAAAAAAATAAACACGAAATAAATGAAAATTAAAAAAGCGAAAATAAATTAAAAAATTAAAAAGAGTATAAAAACATAAAAGTAAAAAAAATATGAATTAAAGAATCGAATAAAATAATAAAAAAAATAAATATATAAAATATATAATGTTAAAATGGTGGATTTATATTTGACACAAAATTTGCATGTAAACACATATATTTTCACACTTCAGCCACAACAATGCATTCTACATATTCGTGTTTATGAAATTATTATGTGTATTTTAGCATTTATATTCCCCATGCGAAATATATAAATTTGTGACTGAGTTAGCATTGTGTACTGCCATTCGGGATGCCAGGGTTCGAGTCCCAAAATTATAGAAAATTAATTTAAATAAAAAATTAATTTAAATTTTCTAATTGCGCTCGCCCCTCGGCAAGGAAGATCAAGCCCTCCGTGTGTATTTCTGACATAGTATGAAGGCTCTTCATATATATTTTTGTACAATTTCAATTCACTTTCACATCACTTAATTGTTGAAAATTCTCCACTTTTCGAAATTATTTTTATATGAGAGGTGGGCGATCCGAATTCACGCCGCGTCCATATATTTGAAACAAGAAATGTGTGTACTAAGTTCCTTCAAAATATCTCAACCCTTATTTGATCTGTAATGTGCACGGGCGAATGGACGAACGGATGAATGGTCGAACGGACGAACAAAGGAACGGACGATTGGATGAACGGATTAACGGATGACTGGACGGACAGTCAGGCATGGCTAAATCAATTCGTCTTGTCATTCCAAGAAGTTTGATATACATATGTCTATATCTATCTCGATTATTTTGTGCCTTTAAATAGTACCGTTAGCTGAACAAATAATCTCTGTACACAAAAAAATCAACAGAAATTCGAAATTTTTTTTTTTAGTTTACTAGAGTCGACAAAAAATCGATCAGTCATAGAAGAAATGAAAATAATCAAATGAACCGGTTGCATACACGTAAATGTTGCAATGTGTACTAGTATGTATGTATGTACATAACCAAAAGCTAGTACATATGCAAATGTTTGCACGCGGTGAATGTTGTTGTTGCTGCAGCTGTTTTTCTAGTTGTTTTTGTTTTTGTTTTTTTGTTATTACTGTTGCTGCGTTGTTGTTGTTGTTATTGTTGTTGTCATTTTTGTTGTTGTTTTTGCTGCTGTTGTTGTTGTTGTTGTTGTTGTCGTTGTTGTTGTTGTTTAAAATTATTATTATTGTTATTATTTTGTTGTTGTTGTTGTTGTTGTTTAAATTATTATTATTATTTTGTGTTTGTTGTTGTTTAAAATTATTATTATTATTGTTGTTATTATTATTATTTCTCTTGTTGCTGCTGTTGTAAATTATTACATATTTATTTCGTATGTATGTGGCAATTTATGCTTGGTGGCCCTACACACACACACAAATTGCATGCAATTAATCACCATTGGGTCAGCTAATAATATATAGTACAACAACAATAACACGACGCAGAAATGTCGATAAAAAATGACGGTCAATAGATTGATTAATAAACAAAAACAAAAAAATAAAAATAAAACGTATAATAAAGCTCAGAAACCTATGTAATGATGATGCAAGATTATATCGCATACATGCATATGTATACCACATACATACATACATATATAATATAATAATTGTTGCATACCACATGTTAGAGCGATTGAGCAACAACACGATATCAGATGAATATCTGTATTTTAATTTATAAATATATTGTATGAACATATGTATGTATCCGGTAACTACTACCGCACAGAGAAATGTACGTACATACGTGTATGTAGGTTTGTGCTTTGGTCAATCGACACACGCCACCCTCTACCGTACACTTTTTTTTTGCTCTTTTCATATTTTAATCTGATACTTTTATACATACGTATGCACATATGTATGTACATACGTGTATGTACTCGTATGTATGTCATGTAACCACATAATTTCACAAGTCAAGTTCAATTTCCATTTCACGCGGCATTTCAGTTTCATCGGAAACATGCAACTAGCGAGCCATAATTTTGTGCATCATAAACAAAGACGCTTTTCGATGCGTCAACAACAACAGCAACAACGCGCGCAACCACAATTTCGTCGTATATATGTACATGAATTAGATGTAGCAACAACAATGGCTGCAGCGGCGTCGGGGGCAACTCAGGTCAATGCAAATGCAAATCAACGTAAGCAAAGTGGTATTGATAGAAAGCAACAAATAAAAGTGATTAGCGTGATGGTGCAAAAAAAAAGCATAAAATGATAAGAAATTAAGAAAAAATGTTTTAAAAGTTGAGAAAAAAATTAAGAAAAAATTGTTTTCCCAAATTTCCAAGCCTAAACTTTTAATATTAAAAATAAGTTTAAAATTAAACAGCTCGTCTTTAGCCTCTAAAACTCATAACCGCAATAGGAGAATGACAACACGCAAAATTTGTAATTTTCGTGTCACTTTTGTTTTATTTAAATTTAATAAATTCTCAAAAATGGCATTATCGGTCATGGCAAAATCGAAAAGCTCTCACGCGATAAAAATGTATGCATGGAGCATTGATTTGCAAAAATAGATATTTTTTACAATCTTTTTTAAACAAACAATTTGCAAAAAATCACCATCAAACTGTCGAACTCTACTAAAACAGATTTTATTTCGAGAAAATTAAGAATGCCTAATTTGAGCAATTGATTGAGTGGTTTTCAATGTGGAAACTCTTTTTGCCGAGTTAATTGATTTATACTCAGTTGGGTTTCTTATTGAACCTTTCATAATGAACAGACTTACTCTAGTGAATAATTCAGATCCTCAGAAACCCCGTACAGTGCGCAACGAAGACGCCATTGCTGATGTGAAGCAAAGTATCGAAGAAAACCCAAATGAATACATCCGCCATCACCCACGATAATTGATCTATATAATATCTAATTGGCACTTTGTAACCGCTGCAGCGATTTTCGCCCCAATTGCTGCAAAAAATTGTCGAAAATTAGGCCTCTCGGCTGGAATTTATTTGGGCCAGCCACGGTGGTCATTTGCTGGATATTCTTTTTTAAAACTTAGTGGCAAACACATATTTTATATTGTAATACGAGATGTGACAACTAAGTAATGATTGTGGCAACTGCGACCTTGAAACTCTCTTTCCCTTCTCCCGTCATCCTTGTCCTCTCCATTGATATATTTGCCATCGCTTTAGCTTGTCGGAAACATACGCTAAAATTGTAAAAGTACATGGTGATTGTGCTCTTAGTCGTGCCCAGGTGTTTCGATGGCATAAAGAGTTTAAGTTTAAGTAAAGCTCGCATGAGCAAGTCGAAGGTGAAAACGAAGATTATTGCCTTTTTTGATAGCCATGGAATCGTCCACAAAGAATTTCCTCCACCGTGGCAAATCGTAAATCAAGTCTACTATCGCCAAGTACTCGAAAGATTGCGAAAACGAAGTCAATAGGGTGCGCCCAGACATCGCTCGTAACTGGACCCTTCATTACGACACCCCGCCGTGCCACACTGCCCTCAGCGTGTCCCAGTATTTGGCCTCTAAAGGTATCGCCATGTTGTAAAAACTGCCTTATTTGCCCGATATGTCACCCTGTGGCTTTTTTTGTTCCCTAGAACAAAACCGGTGGTCAAAGGAACCCATTTTGAATCGATTGAGGACATCCAGGCGGCCGTGACGAGGGTACTGAAATGTTACGAAGGATGGAAAACGCGCTGGAATCGTTGTATACCTGCCCAAGGGGACTATTTTGAAGGGGATGGCAGAGTTTTAGAATAATTTTGAAATATACGGTTCTTATAAAATCAGTCTCATTACTCAATTATCACACCTCGTACAGCTAAATCGTTGGCAATAACATTAATTTATAGGCATCCTATATCCTCTTGACAACCACATGTCTAAAAATCACCCTTTATTTGTCTTCTGTGGTTATTGGTGAAATTTAAATTTTTTACGGAGCAATACCACTTTATGACGTGCGTATCAATGTGTTTCTAAACAATGGAGGGATCTACGGTTAATTCTAACCCGCCTCTGAATAGCTGACGGTGTTTTACGAGGAGCTTTGATTTTCGTGTCAGAAATACGCTCGGAGGGCGACTGCATTTAGAAATGAGAAATTAGAATTTAGAATGAGTTTTCGACCATTTTGAACGCTGTTCGGGCCAATATTCGAACCCTGGCCTTCCAAATAGCACTTTCGATAAGTTCGAGTGATAGAAATTAATCATATTTTTTTCCAAAACGAAGCTAGAAGGGATGTTCAAGCTTTAATGCTTACGCCCCTCATCAATATCAAAAGCAGATTGCTTTAGGAACGCCACACTGATTGTTTTTGATGTACTCAGCCAAATTGAAAAGATCTATATCGATAGATATATGTATTTGTTAGAGTAGGCAGAGTAAAACGGCGTGCGTACTTGGTGTGAGTATCAAAAATAAGGAAGGAAATTTATTAATAGTAAACTTAGCTCTTATTCATAATGACATCTGTCAATAATAAGTACGAGAAATAATAGAGTGTTTCACAAAATTTAAATATACAAGTTTCTTCTCAACAATATTATTTGCCAATGAAAGAGTGACTCCAGCTTAGTTGGTCAGTTTTGCTAAAACTGCTTGTATTTGAATTGGAAATACTTGTACAAAAATTTAAATTTTAATATAGACCCTGTGAGTTTCAAGTTCAGGATTAGTACAATTCAGTATGTTCGGAAGAAATTCAAGGAATTAAGGGGTTAGGGGTAGTCAGAGGCACGAAAAAATGAGAATTTTCAGTATTTTTTTTGCTATTAAATAATTTTATTTTACAAAAGTAGTGATATGGTATTATTAAACAATATTTTGACTTGAAGTCACGAAAATTTCAAAAAAAAAAAATTTATTTCCGAAGTTACAGCTGTCTGTGTTAACCCAGTTCCAAAAGAAGTCCTTGCGGTGACAATCATAAGTCCTAGTTTTATAAATAAATAATCCTGGGCCTGATCCAAAGATTTTTTTTTTTCAAAAATTAACAAAATGGCGGCCTCAGGAAATTTTTGTGTATTCTAAAAGCTGTACAAATTTCATTAAAATCAACTGAGCGGTTTTCGAGTTACAGTTGTCACCAGTTCAAAAAACATAGTTTTGAGAAAAACGCGTTTAAAGTTTCACACTAGCGCTTTGAAAGGCCCGAGCTCTCTTTGTTATTTGTCGAACAACTTAAAAACGAATTATCGGATTAACTTGAAATTTTCAGAGATTATTTTTAAGATAGTATACTTAACGAAAATGCAAAAAAAACTGATTTTTTGAAAATTCTGACTACCTCTAACCCCTTAAGTACGAGTATATGCTTCACCAGAACTCCAAGCGTAACTGGTAAACGTAAAAGTATGGATTCAAACATTTCACCCAAGCACACATCCAACACAAAAATAGGACGAAATACGAAAGTTCTTAGTCATTTGGTTAGTTTTGGCTAGTCTTTCTCAAATCATCAAGACCACAAAATTCCAATCTAGCAATTTCGAACTAAATAAGGGTTAGCAATGGCAGCAGTAGTACTTTACGGACGTCTCCTCATTTTTGTTTCTTTAACTGCGATCGAAATCATAACCGAAGTAGAGTAAAAAGCTAAAAGAGCGCGAGTTTAAGAAGAATAAAGACGTTATTTTCTTCTCTTCGATATATGGTTACATCTGTCTGGTTATATTGTAAGAGTGTTCCTATTGTTGCTTAGGAGCAAGTAAAGCTAGTGTATATCGTAGAACCTACCTAGCGGGGAGCCCAAGGAACAAGCTGTTTCGAGCGGTTCGAACCAGAGGGATAGGACTGTTAGACAAGTGGGTTTTAGTGATAGGAGAGTCCAGATAATTAGGAGTTGAATGTATTACAATATCCAAAGCATAATAGTGTCAATACTACTCGGTTCTGGCCATGCAGCTTGAAGTCTTCATCCGCTATGTGATAACGCCATTCACAGGAAGATAGATAATTAAGATGTTGACAGCCGCTCTCTGAAAGGCATTTAAAGTCTGTCGGTAGCTGATCCGGTCCAGCAGCTCTGTGATAGGGTCAATAAAGTTCTGATATTATCCTCAAGTCGATGTTTAAATAAGCTTGTGGCATATTTGTGTGCGTCCAGCCAGTCAGTTTTCAACACCAATGCTCTCAGGAAAGGAGCTACGCATTACTGAGTGTGCAAAATATCTGGGACTCATCCTGGACAGGACCAATAGGCCGGAAATGGGGCAAGTAGTGAGTTGGTTTTACATTGCAGTTGATCGGCCTATAGTTTTCTGTGTTGTTATAGTGTGGTTGCCAGCTTTTCAAGCGGAATTGGAAGAGACTGTCAATTGTCTCAGCTCAATGGTGCTCTCAGAAAATAGTATCCATATTTTTTCGGAGAGCCAAGCTATATTAAGAGCCTTGGAATCTGAAACAGTAAAATTAACTATGTAATGTTGTGCCTAAGCAGTTCTCTTTGAACCTGTGATGGTTGCCTGGACACGGAAGAGCTTGGAAAGAAACGCACTTCCCTTCCACTTTCACCATCATGGAAGAGTTTGAGCATGCCGCTCGCCACTTGTAAGCTCAATAAAAGAGAGTTATTCATTAAAGATGTTAACTCAAGATGGATAAGACTCAATGCGTGCCATGTGACCAGGGCAATATGGCCAGAATAAAACAGAAGAAGGTCACGTGACTTTATGGCGCTAAAACGAAAGGAGATATCTACAGTTATAGGTCTTCTTACAGGGCATATTCTATTGGACAGGCATAAAGAGAGGGTAGTCGTACCATCTAATGACTTCTGCAAAAGCAGAAGAAGCACCTGAAACCTTAAGGCCAAGTAGGTTGAAGTCTCTAGAGGCGGCAACCTTTCGAGATATTTAAGATGCGGTGGCTGTTCGGTTTTGCAAACTCCACACATTGGTTTGATTAGCGGATAGGAGTCATTAGGATCCTCAGTGGTATCATAAAGGGACCTAGGTAACCACTTCAACCAACCAACCAATCAATAGTAGCTTTAACATGTCAATTTCAAGTTCACTGAGAGTGTCTTTCTATAAAATAATATTAAAATCTCTTGCTTGTTTGCTATTAGCTCCATTTTTTTTAACTCAAACTTCTCTTTAGTGTCTTCTTTTCTTTTATTTATTATCATCTTATTCATTTTATTTCATTTATTTTATGTTTTATTCTGTTATTTATTTTTTATTTTGTATTTTTCTTCGTTTACCATTACACACTCTCTTTATTGCCCACCTCTTTTTCATCTCTGAAAAACACATCTGTTTAAATTCAGTCATTTGTTTGTGTTTTCTCTTTAGTCATTTTACATTTTCTCCTATTCGCACCTTTTTTACTAACACATATTTCTATTGTACTTCGACAAAGTGTTAATACATATAGACATTCAAGCCAACATACATAAATTATGCTCATTGTTTGTGTATTTGCAACCGTGAAATAAATACGAGATTCCACAATTAGTTTAACGGTGTCATAAATAAACACAAATTACGGTTAACAAATAAAAAAAAGGGTGTTCGAAAATTTTTTTAAAATAATAAAAAATATGTTAAATGATAAAAAAAATTAAAACGTTTAACTAATATTATTTAAAGTGCGCATATTCAAAAGTAAATCCACAAATAATTAACAGAAATAAGAAACATAATAGTAATAATAATTTTTAAACAAAGCTCTTTTAATCAATCTACTTCTTATCACCTTTTTTTATCTCTTCTCAACAATTTCATCTCAGTGTTTGTGTTAACATATCTACATGCTGTCATATACGGTACACTATACACACACGCTCATCTCTACATAGTAATTTGATTCTGTGTTTTTGTGTGTAAATTATATGGTGACACCTTAAGTCAGCCAATTTAAGTAACTTTTCATCATTCTGCTTCCTCTGCTTCTTCTGCTGCTTCCAAATGACTACAGCTAAAATCGCTAAGAGTCTCTTCCCCGCCACTGTGCCTTGGTATTCATCGAAGATGATTCATTGGTCGTTGATTGTGAGCTTTATGGGCGTATTAGTTGCTGCATTGGGCGCTTACTGCGGCTGGTTTCTATTTCCCAATATGGTCGATAAAAAGGTGGAAGAGGTGAGTATGAATTGGAGGTATTATTATTATATTTAGATATTATTTATACGTTTCATGGAAGGGCCTTAAATGCGTTCATTTGCAACTGGGTACTATCAATGACCCGTTAGAAAGCAATGGGGAATATTTATGAGCCAAATGTCCGTAAGCCGGTTTAACAATCGCGTGTCAGACGCAATCAGTCGTTCAATATTTTCGCAAAGGCTAGCCTTCCCATTGCCCCCATGCTTCTTCATTTGCACCAATAATGCTGTGTCTCTATTTTTCTCCACCACATACATTGACCTCCGATTTGGAACTTAACTTTTCAGGTACTGAGAATGTGCTTAACAATTGTTTAAGGGCCGCATAACATTTATTTTAGTACATGAGATCAGAGAAAGTGCGTTTATCTCACGACTATTACAAATTCCTACATCTAAACCTTCTCTTCTGCGCTTATTTATAAGGAAGGTCCTTGAGTTAAAGTAGTCCAACAGAGCGTCTGCTACTAATAATAAGTTGCATAGTTGTTTCTTAGGCGGTGAACGTAAGGCTAGGGAAACATTGTGCAGTTATAGTGACGCCAGAAGCCGCGGGGGTTTAACAGCTACACCAATATGAGATCCTTTGTTGGCTTTTAAGATTTATAAGTTGGATGCGGATATTCCAGAGTTCCTGAGCTAACGCAATATCAGGAAAAGGTTAGCCACTCGGCATCACTGACCCATTCACTCGCTGCTATTGCGTCGGTGTCAACACGGTGTCCCGACAAGCTAGACGTGATGGAAAGATCTCCACGTTTCTCCTTCATCACACTCAACGGGGTGTTAAGGGGTAATGGACTAATCATCCTAACCTGCTGTGATATCTTCCTTCTCTCCAACAATGCTCCTCCAGAGGAAGCACTAACAGAAGGCATCCCTATTGATAATAATTTGTGCCCACCTCATGGTACGCAGCACTGAATTGAACACTGAAGAAGACGACGTGAGCTCCCGCCGATTTCAAAAATGAGTATAAATCCCAACAAGACATCCACTTCCGTAGTGACGCCGCGATCGAATATCTCCAAAAAACTAATCGTCAGTTACTTATTCTACTTTGACACCATATTGTGGACGATCTCCGTTGAAATCACAGCCACTTTCCCCGGACAATGATATGTATCTTCTGGAGCACTCGAAGCGAGCGCTGTCTGTCTCAATAACCGACCTGTCTGGTGACGGCGTCAAGATGAAGTCCATAAGACCATCCCTGAACGCTAGCTCCGGCGTGGTCAGAAGACATACCTCTTACGGGTATCCCACCGTTGATGATGGATGATGATTAAAGGAACGTGTCGATTTAGAGTACGTCCTCCTATCACTTTTTCCGCTGCTGGAGGCCACACCTACCCCAGTAACTCCTGAGTCTATTGGTTCATCCTTGTCCCTAAGAGTTGGCCACTTGAGGGAGGAGAGGATCTTCCGCTTTTAGCATGATTTCGCATACTCAAGTGTCTGTAGACATTTTCCTGTCTTTGAGAGTATTCCTCGTTGAGAATGCAATGGTTTTTCATGCTTTTTCATGGTTACGTGTGGGTTTTCTGAGCCCGAAATTTTTCGGTAGAAATGCTCAAAATCTGCCAATGAATATTTAGTGAATTAAGAAATTTGAAATCGCTTCGATTGGAAAAGAGGTTTTAGTACTCAGGGTCAGTTGGATTTTATAAACCTTCATACAGTAGTTTTCATGCGAAATACAACGCAAAGAAGTGCGCGAACTCTGTTCCATTTTCCTTCAGAACTCTGAACTCAAAATACTCACACATTTTGTTATGTCAAATACAAATTAGCTACAAATAACTTTTGTTTAACTAAACCCAATGGCATACTGAGTGCATAAATGAAATCATTTAGAACAAAAACCCCCTTATTTTACCAAATAATGAATGACCTTTGTAGCTCAGAGCAAATTCCAAGATGAGTAAACAAAAAATTCTAAATATTTAAATTACGAATACGAAGTTCAATGGTCTTTCAGCAAAGATTTTAGATTTTATTAACGCCATTAGATCATTAAAAAATCAAATAATTAATTTTAAGTGACCTATTTACTTAGCCAAACACATGCACAAATATAATACAATATGAAAGAGAACTTCAAATAACTTTTAAATTTTAAAGTTTATCTTCGCACCGATGACCTCGCTCGGTCAAAGGAGATTTACGTGAGCATTTAAAACCAAATACAATAAATTCACATTACGACCACTGGACAAAGTGATTGGACTACACTTGACCACAAACTACAACAAAATAGTCACATCCGCATAAAGAATCTCAACAATACCCAACGGCAGTAATTAAGAGTTACACTTGTCTACACAAACAATAAAACACTTTAAAATCAGCAAAAAAGAAAAAAAAAATTGAGAAAAAAAAACAGCGAAGAGGAAGAAAAAGTATGTATAATATAATATAAGGGGAACTAAACAATTTCAGAGCTTGTTGGGGAACGGCGCTAATTTTCAGTTGTAATTTAACGGTGACTGTCGCTAAAAATGACAAAAAACGCACCACAACTACAAAGCAAATCTAATTGAAGACAATTCAAGGGCAACAACAACACTGCTGACAGACAATTAAGAAACAATAAAACATAATGGAAATGGCAAAATAAAAGATTTGCAAAAAATATGTGTGTTTGTAGGTTTTTTTTATCAAAACAAAATATGCCAAAAAAAATGCGAATCAGATGGAAAAATACAAATGTATGAAGCCAAAACTGCTTTGACAATGGCCTCAAAACAATTTAAACGGACCAAAAATGATTTGCGTCGGTGTCAATTTGATATACATACATACACGCATACGAGTGTGTCTCCAAAAGACGCGTCACCGAATTATACTTATTTACACTCGCCAACAAAGCAAACGCTTAACTCAATGTGAGGGAAAAAAATCGCGGGGCAAAATCTTGCAGAAGCTCATGAAGCAAAATTCGTATTTAAATATGTACGCACGCATATACAGGGATATCCATTTCGTGGTCTGTATTTTGACAACTATCAAACTTAACTGTCAAACCAAACATGTTTTGTTTTTGTAAAAAATCAGGCATTTATGATAATGGAAACCTTAACAACCGTAGAACACGTTGAAATTTTTAAAAACAACCGCAAAAATAGTGATTCAAACTTGTCCACGTTACGTGCTTTAAGAGGAGATAATGATCCAAATAATGGTCCAACTACTCAAGCAAATGTTAAGATTATAAAGAAACTTGAAGAGATACTATAAGATTGAAATTGTAGCTGAAGACCCGATTGTGTTCTCAAGGGTTGAGGTTTTCTTACGGCACATAATGACATATTTGGACTTACGCCTACATCCATATACTAGTTGTGTTTGTTGAAGTGTGCCGGTTTTACTAGTAGATGTCGCTAGCAATATGTATAAATTTCTATGATTTGGCATGTATATAATTTTTTTCTATTGACATTAACCTACAAAAATACGCAAGTCACATTCCGCCAAAATAATAGCGTCATATTTGTTTACCTCAGTGAATATGTCGAGTTTCGTTCCAAGTAAATCGCATTTGCGGCATTCGTTGCTTTTCTTATTTCATCAAAAGAAAAAAGCAGCTGAAGCTGGTAAAACATGTGAGACATGGTTTCGTCAATTTAAAAGTGGAGATTTCGATTTGACAGACAATGAACATCCTGGTGCAGCGAAAAAGTTCGAAGACGAGGAATTGCATGTTGATCCAACCCAATCGCAACAAAAATTGGCTAACCGCTAAACTGGTGAAAGGCACATTAAAAATACTTAATTTGGAAATATTATCGCACCCGCTGTACTTTCCAGACCTCGCCCCGTCCGACTATCACCTTTTCGCATCGATGGGACACTCCCTTGCAGAGCAGTACTTCGCTAATTTTGAAATGGCTCGTCGAATGGTTGGCCTGAAAGAGAAAAAGTTTTTTTGGAATGGTATCCATAATTTACCTGAAAGATGGGCGAAATGTGTAGAAGCCAATGGTCAATACTTTGAATAAAAAAATTTTGAGATTCCTCTGAAAATTAAGTGTTTTCTTTATCGAAAAAGCTGGCAAACTTCAACAAGCACACCTGGTAAAGTCCAACTCAAACAACAACTGAAGCCAGCTGAAAATTTCCAACGTCGTACATCCTTGGATGAGCGAATATGGCTTTATGGCGAGAGAAATTTTCGGGTCGCATAATCTCTCGTCTTGGCGATGTCAATTGGTCACCGAGATCGTGCAATTTGACACCGTTGGGTTTTATTTTTTTTTTTTTGTGGGACTACACGAAAGACCGTGTTTATTCTGATAAACTTTTAAACCTTTGAGCACTTGGAAGCCAACATTCGTGAAGTTATGCCTGAAATACCGCCCATTATATGTCAGAATATGATATAGTGTCTCACATATAATGCCAAGGTTCAAAATGTATAATAACAAAAAAGTGTCATAAAAACAAAAAAAATAAAAGCAATTTTTTGACATTCATTTTCGATATCGCAAAATAAATACCCCTATATGTTGCGCAACATTTTCTTATTTCAAACATCGTGTGCTGCCAATGCCGATTTGGATTTTGCCTTCTCCGTTTTGCGCTGCGAAACGTGCTCCCGAAACGTGCTAATAATTTGAATTGGAAAATAGGAACTACAACAACAACAACTAATAGCATTGTTATAAGCATTGTTGTAATATTTTATTATTATTTTTATTATAATTATTATGTTATGTATTGTTAAGCGGCACTAACCTATAACAATATTTTTATGTATTAAACTTAATTGTTTCGTTTTTACGATTCACACGCGTAGTGTGAAGAAAAGCTATTGAATGATGAATGCACGCGACACGCATGCGCATCTTATGAATTATGATTTTTTATAGATAACGTAAGAGTATAATTGGATTTTCTAATTGAATACGGTGTGAAACAGACACTTTATGAAAAGAATAAAAAATGCTTTTAATTTCTTTCCATTAACAAAGAAGTCTGCTCACCATTTTTCGTTTTTCCCCTGAGAGCAATCCCAAGTGCTTCTCTGTGTGAGCTCAAGAGATTTCGATTGGTTCCTAGACTGTTTCATACAATTTTATAAAGCGGAGTAATCGAATATACATAAATGTGTGAAATAACTTATTTGAAACATAAGATCCGATTACCCAATAGATGATTATGGTATAGACGTTCTATTACCCGACCTGGACAAAGTTCGAATAGCAATTGCCCGCCTGAAGTACAATGATGGCTTACCGGCTGAGCTATTCAAGCATGGCGGTGAAGAATTAACAAAGCGCAGGCATCAGTTTTGGTCGAATGAGTACATTCTCATAACAAATCCCGAGGGCACTGCTTTCATTAGTTAGTTCTGCTTTCTCTAGACCGAATATGGAGGGAAGCGAATGGGTCTGGTAGTGAACAAGATATCTTCTGTCATAAAACAGTCAGCGCGCACTCGTCGTAGTAATCAAGCCACTGTTGACAGTCATAACATTCCATCCAACAAATGGAAGGACTTACAGTTTATTCTAAACCACCTCAGAACGGTCCATGGATGTTTATGAGGATGGATGACCGCCTCCAGCTCTGAAGTTATCCGATGTAGTACATGCTGGTGATAGCAGAGGAAGAATTCCATTCCATTGTATTTTTATTGTTTTTACTTATAAAAATTAGGAAACACCATCGAGGTCAATAAACGGAAATCTCAGTAAACCTTAAGGGAAAGTTGTGTTTAATGCCTTTTTTGTAGAGCGTACACGTATGCTGAAAGGTGGTTAGGGTTGAGCACAAATAATATACGATGGGTGTGTCATTGTCCAAGGGACACAAGTAGGCTTTTGACCTACAACAATATCCAGGCCTTAGATGTGCTAAGCTTACGCGGCAACTCGAATTCCTCAGTAGATGGAATTTGGACTCTGTAGTTCAACCCAGGAGTTGATGATGACTGACAGGCGATTCCGCTTCGAACAGAGATGTATGATCTCTTTAGTATTAATCAGTGTGCAAATGTTCAATAGGTGACATTAGAACGTTTCTGGGCGCGGACCTCAATACTATGCCGATTGCCTTGAATTTTGACAACCACGTTTCATTTTCTCTTTCCCATTCGCTGCCGACTTCGATTCGATAATTTTAGTACGACTTTGTATTGTGGTAATATTTGCGGTCTTGTGCGGAGAGGAACAGCAGAGTTTCGATGTTATCGACTTTGACCATAAGTAAAGTGGGTCGCCGTTGATTACATAAATAGGAATAGATCGCCTTCAATAGCTGGAAAGCGCGTTTAAAGCAAATTTAGTATACACATTCATAAAAACCATGGTAAGGGACTTCCTTTTAAGCCACCCATGCCAAAGGGATAATTTTAGATACCAAAACCCACTGCAGAAAGGTCGAGATACAACGGCGATAGGTAACCAATGGGAGCTAAGGCCGCATTCTATTATACTGTGTCACCATATGGTAGGCGGCACTCGTGAAAATTACTTTCAGGAGCAAACTAGAGAGTTACCCCTATTTCCCTTAACAGAAGCCCTCATCTGACTTCTGGACCGACTATCCATTAGCATAACGACAGTGGTAATAACAGTTCAATGTTTAATAGGGTTTCACGGGACAATAATTGACTATCACTCTAATAATTTTGGCCGCAGCTGTATGGACGAAGAAGAGGAAGAGTCTATTGAGCTCTACCTCTGCCACTGTATAGCCGTGACATCTGGGCGACACAAATTCCTCGGGAAATACTTCTTTGACCAACAGCCGCAACAACTTAACTCATGGAGTTACACCTCAAGTGCAGCTGTCCCCACTGCTCACTCTTCAAGCTTCACATTTGTCAATCGTAGACTATTTCTACACCCATATCTGGTATTTCAAGCAAGTGCATGCAAACTGTTTACCTAATTTACACTTTTACCTAATTTACATTGCGCAGAAGCAGCGTTTGGTCGTGCTATTGTCAATAATTTGTTCACTTTACCGTTAGGACAGTTGCACCTTAAACTACACGTCAGCCATTCAGTATAATATTTGACTTGAGAGTGAGAGCAAACTACTTTTTTGGTAGTTGGGTCAAAGAGCTCCACTCACAGAGTATGTATGAACAAAGTTTAGTATCTGTAAACATAACTATGTAAGTGTGTCATACGTCAACACTGGTTTCTCCACGCGCTTTTTTTTTAATAATAAACAAACAAATGCGTACTCGCACCGGCAATTACTTAAGTTGTATTATATGAAAAGGTGGCGCATGCGCTATCAGAGTGTGCAATCTGAACCTTAGCATGAGCATACGTGTATGTATGTATTGTAATGAGCTAATACTTAAAGTACTTAAGTACTAAAGTACGAAAGTAGGAAAGTGAAAACTTATATTTTTGACCATTTTCATTTGCTTTCTATATATTGTCCAATTTTTATTCTAATTGATATTGTAAATAACGAGAAAAGAAACCCCAATATGTCAATATATTAAGTTTTATTAGGTCAAGTTTGATTGATTTTTTAAAATATGATAACTTTGTGTACATTTGTCCGATTTAAGTCAAATATGTGCCGTATTGTTCGTAAACTTGTTGCCAACTTCATTATACCCCTCTCGTAGAAGGCTGCGTCCGTAATAGCAAAAAACTCGGAGAGCCAATTTTCACAGGCCTCTCTTGAGGCCAACTTCTCACCATTAAGGGGGTTCGCCATGGACAGGAAAAGATGGTAATCACTTGGTGCCAGAACCGGATTATAAGGCGGGTACATTAGGACCTACCATCCGAGCTCCTGGAGCTTCTGGCGCGTCACCAAAGACGGGTGTGACCTGACGTTGTCCTGATGGAACACAATTCGGCCTCTCCTGGATGAGTGCTGCCTTCAAGCGGTCCAGTTGTTAACAGTAGAGAGCCGATTTGAGCGTTTGGCCATGGGTAAGCAGCTCGCCAATCCCACCAAACACACAGCAAAACCTTCCTGGCCAGCAATCCGGGCTTGCCACCGTTTCCGCCGGCTCACCGCGTTTCCACCACGACCGATTACGCTTGACGTTGTCGTAAGTGATCCACTTTTCATCGCCAATCACCAAACGCTTCAGAAAGGTTCGATTTTGTTGCGATTCAGCGGCGATTCGTAGATGGAAAATCGGTCGATCATGTTTTTTTGCGTTAGTTAGTGTGGCACCCAAACAGCGGGCTACTTTTTGAATCCAAGGTTATGCAAATGGTTCCAAACGGTTTTCTGGCTTATCTTTAGTTCCTCAGCAATTAAATAAGTGCTCACGTGAGGGTCTGCTTTCACTATTTCCATGATTTTATCGCAATTTTCGACGACAGGCCTCCCGACGCGACGACGCGTGATCCATCTTTGACCTCGAAATTACCGGAATGGAACCTAGCAAACCACTATTGTGCTACACGTACATTTACAGTATCGGGCGCATAAACTAAATTAATTTTTTCAGCCGCTTTGGCTGCTTTTTCGCTTTGATCGAAGAAAAATTGTAAAATATAGCGAATTTTCTCTTTGCTGATGTCCATCTTTGACGAGCGCTCACAACGTACTGAGTCAATCAATCGAAAAACTGTCAAAGACAAGCTTTTAGAGCGAATAAACACGTTTTCAGCGCGGTATAGTATGACGCGATGCACTACGATGTACTATGGACAATAACGCCATCTCTTAGATAAAAACCGAACGAACTGTTTACTTGACCTAATACACGTATCTCCTTAGCGCGACCTACACTCTGAGTGGTTACAACAGAAATGCTAATGACATTTGAACGAGTGACTTGCCCAAGCTGGAAAGAGAGAAAAGAGTAGTCTTCCTGCTACGCTAAGCAAAAAGCCGAACCGAATTTCAAGTAAATCAAACCCATAAACCACATTTTCCGAATAAGTCAGTCCCTGGTCCACTTTCCGGAGGTAAATCGAACTATATATAAAATTTATTCGAGTAGGTTAATCCCTGGTCCACTTCCATCAAGCATTTTTTTCCTATAAACCTTTCCAGGAACCATGGAAAAAACTTGACAAAATTTCAAGCCAATCGGTTGGTAACATTTGAAGATTTGCGGATATTTACAAACGAATTTAAGATTTTTATATTTATAGATATAATTACTAATATTATTGTCATCCGAAGTATGTAAATACCAGAAGAAGAATAGATAGACAAATCGAAATGTATACCGATCGGACCAGAACTACGTATTGATTTAGCCACGTCCGTTTAACCCCTCAGTTTTTTAGATATTTCCTTCCAATTTGGTTTACAGATGCACTTTTATATTTAATTGATCATTTGTTGGAACCTATCAGATCAGATCCCTATAGGATATATACGACCAATTGCTCAGATTTGATATTTTGGGTCATAGATTTGTCAAAAAAGCATTTACGCGCGTGAAATTCGGTATTCTGCACAAATAAATTCAACTAATTATTGACCCTGAAAATCATCGAAATCGGATTTAGCACTTTGCGAAAAATTTGATAAGTGCATGGACGATATAAAGACTTCGGCATGGCCTGTCCAAAGTCAGCACCTTCATTCTTATTTTTATTTAAAATTGGTTAAAAATATATTCATAATATTATATATTATTATTATTATTTTATTGAATTATTTTCACATATTTACCTATATACTCGTATGTACCCATACGCACTACTACGTATATATGCGAATATGTTTACTTATATTTTTGTCATTTCTTCATTTAAACCCCATGCACTGACGCGCAAACGTGTTTACATAGTTTTGTATGCAGTCTTTGTTGAAATTACGCCACATTTCGTTGTTTAATCGGTTTCAATTTACCGGTTATTATTTGGCCCAAAAGCATGACCGAAATGCATAATATCGAATTGAACTTGCACTTGGACTTGAAATACTGTATTTAGTAAAAAATTTAAAAATATTTTTAGCTTTTTAAGACATTCCAGTTTGAACTTGAAAATTGATTTGAAAAACAGTAAAGCATTTGTAAATGTAATATTACTTAATCAAAAACTAAAAAATGTGCCTGACAGCACAGGAATTTTTATGGCGTTCAATGTAAAGGGTGGTTAAATTGTAAGGGCCGATGTTGAATGTGAACCACACCTAAACGCCAAGTTTTTTTCCGAATTTAATTTGAACCATGGAGAGATACACAATCCAACAACGTGTTAAAGTTATCCAGACTTATTATGAAAATTTTCGAAGAAAATCATCTTCAGTGATGAGGCACATTTTCACCTCAGTGGATTCGTCAATAAACAGAATTGCCGCATTTGGGCGAATGAGAATCCAAGAGTGATTGTCGAAAAACCAATGCACCCACAAAGAGTGACTGTTTGGTGCGGTTTATGGGCTGGCGGCATCATCGGGCCGTATTTTTTCCAAAATGAGGCCGGTCAGGCAGTTACTGTGAATGGTGTTCGCTATCGTGAGATGATAAGGAATTTTTTATGGCCACAATTGGAAGATATGGATGTGGACGATATGTGGTTTCAGCAGGACGGTGCCACTTACCACACAGCTAACGAAACAATGGCTCTTTTGCGCAACAAATTCAATGGCCGTGTTATCTCACGTAATGGCGATGTCAATTGGCCCCCAAGATCATGTGATTTGACACCGTTGGACTTTTTTCTCTGGGGTTATTTGAAAGAAAAGGTGTACGTCGATAAGCCAGCAACAATTCAAGAGCTAAAGGATGAGATAATTCGGCACATTAACGGCATAGAAACTCCATTATGCCTCAGCGTCATCGAAAATTTGGACTATCGTATGGAGGTGTGCCGCCGAGGTCGCGGCGCTCATTTGGCCGATATTTTGTTACATACATAATTGAGTAATACCAATATATCATAATAAAATAAAATTTCAATAATTTCCTAAATAGTTTGTGTTTTATTCAAAATCAACATCGGCCCTTGAAAATTTAACCATCCTTTAAATGCAGAAAGTAAGAAATTGGCGACCGTACTAGCCAAGTGGCAGGGAATGTCAGGACATTTCTAAAATGTAATAAAACGTTCCCCAAAAAAAACCATTAGCTTTTCAGAGGCGTTTTACACTAAACTGTGGATCCCTCCATTTGTTAGAAAAATATCTATACTTCCAAATCCCAAATTTGAAGGAGAAGCTCGGCCGAACCGCTTCAGTGGTTACAAGGCGCCTATTATATATGATATTCACCTGTGTAGTGAAACTGGCGTCACTATTCGAACAGTCGATTTTCACAGGTTTCTCTTGAGACCAGCCAAATCATTCGGCATAGGCAGAAGCACATGGTAATCACCTGGTGCAAGGTTTGGATTACAAGCCAAATGCCAACCAAGTTCTCAGATGTTCTGGCATTGTCCTAATAAAACACAATTTTCTTCCTGTTTGGCCAAAGCCGTGCTCTTCTGGGCGATTGCCCAAAGTAAAGATTTTAGCTCATAGTGCGGCTGATAAGTTCGCGGCCTAAAACACAAACTTAATGAAACAAATGTATACTCGTAGTTTTATGTTTTTTATTTATCAAATTTAGTCTCCCTCGAATGAAGTGCACTTTTCAAATATTTTTCTTTTTTTTTCTTTAGTTTTCTCTTCAAAATAGTCAAACGGCCGCTTTCATCTCATTGTCGTCCGAAAATCATTTTTGATTTTGAAAAAAAGGAAAAAATCACTGGTAGGTAGGTAGGGTGGATGCTAAATTTCTGTAAATCCAGAAGCTTTTAAGGCATCCCTCACAACCCGAACGGTATGAATGGGTACCTGGTCTTGAAGAAACAGCAATCCGCGCGCTAACTGATCACCTCTTTTCAATACGACTGCCCCACGCACCTGACTCAATAAATTAACGTAATACTGGCCGTTCATTGTAATTCTCTTTGACAAGTAATCAATTAATAATATTCCCCCGCTATCTTAGAAAATGGTAGCCATTAACTTGGACGCCGACTTTTCCATTTTAAATTATTTTGGTGGCTTTTCCCCTTTTCTTTTTTATCACTGCATCGACTTCTGTTTCAAACTCGTGATCATTCTGACAAATCCAAGTTTCATCAACTGTTACAATGCGGCTGCAAATTTCATCCAAAGCATCTCGGCACAAGTTCAAAATATCTTTGCAAGTCTCCCATCGTCGCTAGTTGTCGAGCGGTGTGTGCATTCGCGGTACCTAACGCGCACTAATTTCTTTTTCATATTAAAATATTCATGCAAAATCTCTCCAGCTCATTCTTTACTAATCTGTAATTCTTCTGCTATCTGCCACACTTGAATCCTTCGATCAGCCAGTACTGATTTTTCGACTTTCTGAACATTTTCTTCGATCACGACCGTCATTAGGCGACCCGAGCGGGGATCATCCTTACAGGTAGGTCTCTCTTACTTGTTGAAGCAGCCGAGCCCATTTTCTCATCATTTTATATGGAAGAGCAGTGTTCTGAAGAACCGATGACATCTCTGTAAAAATTTCTTTCGACGTAGTTCCTTTTTTTACAAGGAATTTAATTAGAGCGTGTTGTTCCTTGTTCCAGGAACGAAATGTTAATGAACCTAATAAGAAAAGTTGTATAATTTATAGTAATAATGAGTCCTGCAATTAGTATTATTAGTAACGAGATGTATGTGTCATCTCTAACTACCTTAGGTCGCGAACTTATCAGGTGACCCTCGTAAATATCTTATCTCTGCTGGTACGATTCTTTGACATGCGCTCAAATGCTACTGAGTTTAATGATCAACACGTCTCCCATTATCTTTTATAGTACAATATATCGTCTTTTTAACGCCAACACAAGTAAGTTCAATGGATTTCTAAAGCTTTAACAATCCCAAAATAATGATTTTCTTTTTACTAGACTAATATTCAAGTCCATTCAAGTCTAATTTTATTTTATTAATTTTTAAATATTTACCAAAATATAGTACAAATCACGGTATAAAATGCTGCCGAATGAAGAATGAAAATTTCGTATTACAAATACACATGTATGTGAGAGAATTTACAAAAGTTCGGTCAGTTGGTATTTTTGTTTTTGTTAAATCTAAAAATATCTGAATATACAAATATTCAGTGCATGTCAAATTGCATATGGAACGATTTAGATTTTTAGAGAGTATTTCCATGTGGTTCTGAAGATTCCAGACCGTACATTTATCCGCAGAGAACGAGCCACGATCGGTACCACGATCTTTAAATGAGGCCCAAATTGAGGTTTGTGTGCATTTTGCTCACTTTTTCCTAAACAAATTCGAAAATGGTCAGTCTAGAAACTTTAGTAAAGTCGTTACTAGTGACAAATCTCGGTTTTTATATGTACGATCCAGAAACCAAACAGCAGTTCATGGTATGGAGCCCAACAGGTGCAAACCCACCCGAAAAATCTTAGCATCAAAAACCAGCAACGAAAGTAATGATGTCAGCTTACTTCACCCGATCTAAAATTGTAGCTGCTATTGCACTGGAAAAAGGTCAGATGATAACTGCAGAATTTGTTGGAAAACAGAAAGAAAGATGAATTGCGGCGCTAATTTTTACATCATGACAACGCGCCATCGCACAACTGCTGAAATAACGAGTATTTGTAATTTTTATTGCGATCTCTGGGATCGAAGAATTACTATACGTCCAGCACCATATTCCCCGGATATAGCATCTTGTGATTTCTGGTTATTTCCAAAAATTTAAAAAAAATTAAAAGGAAAGGTCTTAATAGCAACGAGGAGATAATTAGTGCGGTTAATGCTAAACTTGGTAAGCTTAAAAAGCAAAATTTTGAAGACTGTTTCCAGAGGTGGATCTATTGGCTTAAGAAATGCATTGAAATCAATGGTGATTATGTAGAAAAGATAAAAACGGGCAAAGATTGCGAATAAATACAAAAAAGGATTTTTTTCTGGTTAATCCCCTCGTACATAATGTAATATTATTCCAAAATTTCATGATCCAAGACTTCTTTTCACGAAATCAGAATGCTCGATATAGGTATGTACATATCTGTTTAGCTGACATATATACGCCTATACAAATACATGTGTCTAGGTATATATTTTAAATATTTCATTCAAAATGCAGAATTGTAAAATTTCATTGCCTTCGTTTGTGCCATTAAATTGTTATTATTTATGCATGTTTCGCATGCGAACAACTTTAAAAACACACACACAACATTATAAACATTTTATTTTGGACTTTAACACAGCTAAATACTTATTTAGTTGCTAAGAAAGAAAAAAAAATCGAATAAAAGGAAAACAGCAGAAGACCAAAAATAAAACAACAAAAACCGATCACTAAAATATGACAACAGAACAAAATGTGGACTGTTCCAACTAAATGTAAATTAGCCAAGTTGTCATTGTAATGGGCATATTTTTCATGCTGTTGTTGTTGTTGTTGTTGTTATTCGACCTGTTGTTGCTTTACTGCTGCTTCTACATACATATGGTATATATAATACATAATTCTCCTTCAGGCCGGCTGCCGTGGCCCCAATTTGTATGCGCCCAACGCGAACAGAATTTTAATTATGAGCATTGAGAATGCATTTGGTATACAAAAACGAGAACAACAAAAAACACTTTCGATTTTGAATTTGTTGTTCGGGCAATTTTGATTGTCAATGCATTCTTTGCGTCCTAGAAGAATTATATTGAAGTCGAGGCAACAAATTTGGATTTGGCCACCAACATTTTTTTTTTTAATTTTTTTAATATTTTTTTTCACTTGACAGCTACATTTGATTTGTTCGCTTGAAGAATAAAGTAATATTTAGTGTTTTCCATGCAGGAAACGTCCGAATTGCCACATAAAACTCTACTCGCATGCATAAATTGAAGCGCATTCTTGTCTAAGGCCATTTAGAAGGTAAAACGCATAATTCATTTGGGTTATAAATAAATTCATTCAAGAATGCATTGACGAAGAAGAAGCATGAATTTATTTCAAATTATTTTCAAATGTTACATTTACATATGTGTGTATATAAATTTAGAAATGATATTCCCTATAGACAACCCGGAGGAAATTCATTTTGTTCACTGTCGCTTTCAAATATTTATTTTTCAATCTCCTTTTAAGTTCCATGGCAGAGTAGAGTAGAGAAAGAGAGAGAGAGAAAGGGAGAGAGATATTGTTCAGCTTTCTACGCCTTAATTTAAGCAGGCACCTCTTATGCGATAATAGCGTGCCAGTCGTTTTTTCTTTTAGCCATTCGTGGCTGTGGCACCTTCTTCCTAATCTGCTTCCACCAGTGTGTACTGCGTCGTATACTCGCAGAGCTGAAATATATTCATTTATTCGAACAACATGAGCAAGCCTTCACATATCCCATACAGCTCATCGTTTCATCAGCTGTAATATTCGCCATTGGCAATACGAAAAGTTCAGTAAATCTTTCTCAAACTCTTTTTAACGAAACCCCCTAACACCGGCTCATCAAATTTTATAATCGTCAATACCTCCGTACCATATAGCAGGTCGAGAATGATGAGGAACTTGTATCGTTGTTCGTTGAGAGAGATCTTCCCTTTCCAATTACCCACTCAGTTCAACAAATTCTCCGGTAAATGTGATTCTGCGCTGGATTACCGGGCTGACATTGTTTCCATATAAATAAAACCGTCTACAACTGCAAAGTTATGACTATAAACAGGAGATATTTCGTCTTGCTCTCATTAACTGTCTAACTTATTCGTCTCGTTTCCAAGCATAAGCGCATACGCTGGCCTTCTGCTTTCGAACTGCTCGAGGAGACCCTACACAATTAGAACTCAGACATAGCAGCATAGAGGTAGTTGAAGTCGAAGGCAAATATAAAATTGACTTAGAAATGGTGTATGTAGATTCTTTTCTAACAGATCTTTTCCTGGATTTGGCGCATTGTGGATACCTGGTCAAAAGTGGATCATATCAGTCATACTGATATGACGCAATCACTTCGTTGACACTTGGTATTGGACTAATCCCACTCTGCTGCAAGAGCCGAGTGTTTAACATTGCACACTGCCATTTGCTTAAAGGATAGAGCTGCAGTTCTGCTTCGCCTCTCGGTAGAGGAAAATTAATGTTCCTCATAAGCATCCATCGATCGTTCGGATGTGACTTAGAATGAACAGTAGGTGCATGTGCCTTGTCAGATCTAAATCAACATGACTAAAGTAAAGCTCAGAAAGTGATCCATCGCCTCCCACTACAAGTGGGCAATCGCTATTGGAACTTGATTATAGTCACGTAAAGAAACCATGGTCCTTGAAGGAGCGTTTTCCTGTATAATACAATTTATTTACTTGACTGCAATTAGAAAAATAAATTTCGTATAATTTTGGATATTGATCGAACTAGGACTCGAATCCTGACCTTTCGAATGGCAGTTCGTAATGTTAACCACTCGACTATTGCAGCCTCTAAAAGAAATGGAAATTTTTATTTTATAAAGGTCCTGCCAACATACTGAAGGAGAATTACTGCGGCTAAGAATGTTATATTATTAAATTCCTTTTCCTTTGTTTAACTATTCTTGAAACAGGGGTTTTCTTAAAGATGGACAAATAGACTTCTGAAAATCCGCTGAGGAATGTGTCCGATAAGATTGCGAGTGCATCTTGGAAAGAGTTTAAGGTTTCATTCTTTTGTTTTCAGAGTAACTCTGTGACCTCTTTCAAGATATGATAAAAATTTAAATCTAAGTATTGGAGGTTAAGCTTTTAGAGATGGTCAAATTATTGTATCTGCTTTGGAACATTATTTTGTCCATACTATCGTCCCTTTCAAAGGCCCCCAATTATATAACCTAGTTGCGTTGAATCCCTGAAAATGTAGAAATAACCCTGTTTCAAAAATTATTTAATTTTTCTTAACCACATTCTTCTTATCATTGTGATGATGTTTTGCATCTTATTGGTTCATAAATATTTTTGATTATTTGCCTCAATAATACTTGTTTCGTTGAAAGTCTATTATACAAGAAACTCAATATTGTGCACCTGGTATATTTGCAATCTTGATCTCTACCTCTTATATTGATCTTTGTAGAATTTATTTATTCATTAAAAATATTTTGATCTCAAAAAAAATGTATATACATATATTTCATTCAAATTATTTACTAATAATAAATACATATGTAATAACCCTCATACGAGTCGAATTATCTCTTTTTAATTTCTAAAATATAAAAAATAAGTGCCTTTTAGAACTTTACTACAAACGTTGAACTCCAAACTGAGGTTAAAGACATTAAATAATTCTAATTAACATATTTCAAAAATATTTACCTTTTTTATAATAAAAAAAAATTGAAATGAACGTTGACGGTGCAAAGTTGACAGTTGAGAGCTTGCGTGACAATATTGAATTACTTTACATAAATTTCGAAGTTATTTAACCCATTTTTTAATTATTTTTGTATACTACTGTAATTGGAATGTAAAAATTGCAAATTATTCCCATAATAATAATGTCAAAATATCTAAGGATTTCGTATTTTTCATATGCGATTATTCATGAATTACGATAACAAGTGGATAAATGTATATAAATCGATATCTGTTTGGTCATTAGGGCTATGCTTATTTTTGAACATTCACTTAATTTAAATAATTTAATTTATCACATTTTTTGATAGAGAACTTTTTTTAATAAATATTTTCGTTCGAGCTTCATATAATTTTGATTATGAAAAAAAAAACTACAATAAAGAAATAGAGTTCATGTTGAGCAACATAATATATTTAGGAAACGACTGTTTTCAACGGCACTATCCAAAGGGATATAGTATTACCATGTACTATTAGACTCCAAAGTAGTCTCTCAATGGCTTAAAATGTCAGGTGATATTACTCCTGTCTAAAAAGTAGAACTTAGAATTATTCATCACAAAACAGCCATCATCCCTTTTACCAGAAGAAGATCACTAGACTATACTGTCTAAACATACCTTACATCAATAGTGGCGCTAGAAGCCTTACTAGGTCTTGCAACACTACAAAATGTCATAATTCAATCTGCTAAGAATACTTTGGTGCTTATGATAAGGTACCGTCCTTATGATAAAATAATGTCTATATAAAAAAGCGGATTCCAAAATCAAAGAAAAGGCCCCTCTGATATATAAGATGCCAAATAGGATCAGCTTTAAAAATAAATACAGCACCCTCATGGCGGGGAAAGCATATTGATATCAAACACAGTTTTAAAGTAGAATTGAAACACATTCATGAACCATAGTCTAGTGGTTATCATTGCGTACTACCAGGGTACAAGTCCTGGTTCTTCCAACATCCAAAATTACAGAAAATTATATGTTCTAACTTGGGTCGCCCCTCGGCAGGGAAAGTCAAGCCACCCTAGTGTATTTCTGACATAAATTAAAACCTAGAACTTTAGGTCCCCCCAATTTGTTGGTAAAAATATCAAGGAAGGGAAGCTCGACTGAAAATCACAACGGTTACAAAAGCGCCAGGGAAATAGAATTGTATCCACCAACCTCTTAGACCTTATGGGATTCGGAAAGGCATTGGGTCTAGACGGGAAAATATAATAAGCACGGAATCACAATAGATTTAATGTCACTGTGCAGATTTTCTACTGAACTTATATATCAATTGATTTGTGTTTTATGTAATACTATGTATTTATATAAAAATAAAAACCAAACCAAAAAGTATTTTTCGGAAAACAGTTCTTATTTTCGATAAGAAAAATACAAGTAAAAAAAATATTATTTAAGGTGCAATGAATATTTCTGATGAAAAAAATAAAACTCAAAAGAAAATCGTTATGCTAATAATAGATCCAAAAACTTAATAAAGAAGCTAATGATTATTTTTCATCAGTTAATCATTAATTAAGTAAAAATTCATCAATTATTTTTGCATTGAATTGAAGGTCTTATTAACCATAGTTAAAATCATCCGATTTATGTCAAAAATGCAACGTTTTGCTCGATATTTTTTTTTGTCATTTGAAGGTTATGTCATTATACCTCTCTCATAGAAACCCTTGTCTCTATTGGCAAAAACTTGGGAAAATCGGTTTTCACAGACTTCTCTTGATGCCACAGACAGAAACAGATGATAATCTCTGAGCAAAGTCCGGGCTATAAGGTGGATGCACAAAAAACCTCCAAACCAAAGTCTCGAAAGTTCTAGCGCGTCTATATCGATGTGTGGTGGTCTGGCGTTGTTCTGAAGAAACACAATTCCCCTCCTTTTGACCAAAACTGAAAGCTTTTGGGCGATGGCTTCCTTTAAACGGTCCAATCGCTGACAGTACAGGTCCGAATTAAGAGTTTGGCAGTAGGGGAGCAGCATATAATGGAAGATTAATTTTCAATCTCACCAAACACACAACAAAACCTTCCTAGTCGTTAATCCTGTCTTAAGTACTGTTTGGGCCAGTCCACTACCCATCAATCACGACCATTTTCTTTTGATGTTTTTGTATGTGATCTACTTTTCATCACCAATCAGCATTTGCTTCAGAAATGTGTCGATATTGTCACGATTCAGCAGCGATTCGCCGATGGAAATTTGTTTTTTTCGCTAACTCGTGTGTCCTCCATACATCGGCTTTTTTTGGTGTGTCCAGACTTTTTCAAGTGGTTCCAAACTGTTTTCTGTGTAATCTTTAGCATCTGAGCAATCCAAACAGAACACGCATGACAGTCAGACTCGCCAACATTCCAACATTATCGACAATTGGTCTTCCACGCCGTGGGGTATCTTTACATTAAAATTACCGGAACGAAATTGATGAACGAAATTGTGCATGATTGACTATAACATTCTAGAGATCATCAACACTATTCACATTTTCATCTGCCGGACTTGTGTTTTCACCATCTAGCGTAATCCAATCGCGCTTATAGAATATCTGATCCCATCTATTGCAAAAATAATGGATTATTTTTATATAGATATACTCGTAGATATTTATACACGTATACCCAGCCTTAAAATCGACCCACTTTAATTTGAATATGTATTTTATCGTTGTATTAATTATACTTTAACGTCACGTCCATATATCACAGGGCAATTAAACGCAACGCTCATTTGCCTTATCAACGAGATCTCTTGAACTTACTTTATTAATTGCATTGGGGGCATTTAAAATTCATATTCAACTGAATTCAATTGAACTCAGAAAAAAAAAGAAATTATATTAAAAACAAAAACAAAATTCAACGCATTTACCATATATTTTCTCCTTCCACAGAGTGTAATAATTGCTGATGGCTCTGAGCAATACAAACGTTTCGTTCAACTCCCTCAACCGTTAACCTTCAAAGTGTATATTTTTAATGTAACCAATGCACAGCGTATACAACAAGGTGCCATACCGATCGTCGAGGAGATAGGACCCTATGTTTATAGGTAAGTATGTTAATTACTTTATGCAAATACAAACGCATAATTCAATGTTTTCATTTAATCATCAGACAGTATCGTCGCAAAAAGGTGAAACACTTCTCACGCGATGGCTCAAAGATCAGCTACGTGCAGGATCAACATTTCGAATTCGATGAGGAGGCGTCCGCGCCGTATACGCAGTCTGATCGGATTGTAGTACTCAATATGCATATGAATGTAAGCGGCTTTTGAATTTGAATTTTGTGGGTATTTATGAAGGAAATATTTGCTTGGAATTAAAACTTCATATGTATTGCATACTTATAGGCTCAACAAATTTTTTTATTTAATTGGAATTTTATAAATTACTCACAATCATTTTTAACTCCAAGGAAATATTTCTTTCAAATAACAAAAAAAAAAGTATTTTCATGCTAGAGCTGCGTTAAATTGATTTTTTACACACTTTAATTACTTCTATATTATTTACAGGCATTTTTACAAGTATTCGAAAGAGAAATTACAGATATCTTTCAGGGTTTCGCGAATAGATTAAATCACAGGCTCAACCGCACACCAGGCGTTCGGGTTTTGAAACGTCTGATGGATCGCATACGTGGGAAACGTAAAGTAAATTTTTTACTTTTAAAAAGCAAACAGAAAATTTATGAAATATGAGTTGCTTACTTACGAATTTTCTCTAAAAATTAATTGGTGCTTGCATTTACTAACCTTTGCTATATTTACTTTCTCACGGTAGAGGTGATTTCCATATAATGTATTTAAATAATTTTTTTTTTTTGCAAAGTATAAACAAATATATTGGCATAACCGGTTAGTGGTAGGTAAGCGACATTTTGGACACATATTCTAATAAGTTAGGTTAGAAATGGCAAGTTGTAGTACAAGTCGAGACCTCCAAGTATCAAACCAATAAATATCTAGAGGTCCCACTCTCTCTTCCAGGCTGATATAATAGAGAACAGTATTTTCCGATATGCGAGCATCTGACTCCATGGTTCCTTTTCTATAGACTCAGACTCTTTTATAACTCGTTTACTTTAGTGTTCCGATCATAAGGCAAAAGCAATCCATAGTCCCTATTATGGATGGTCGAAATCAACTTCTGATTTAAGCAGTGTAATCGCATTGCAGGTGGAAAATCGTCTCTTTCTCGACGGTGTTATTAAGTGAATGTAGAATAGTGAACCCCTAGCACTACCGTTTCCGCGAAGTTTGCCTCGACTTGTGACAGCTCAAATTTTAATTCTACCTTAACGTGGCATATTTGTAAAAGTATTTACTTGGCTAGAGGCATGTCATTGTGTTCTTTATTCGGAAAGATCGGCTCGCTCTTATTTTGCCTGGAAAAATCATATGTTCTGCAGTTCCTCACTTTATAACTACCCTACCCTAACGTGGAATTGTCAATTCTCTTTAGTCATCTCCAGAATACATCGAAATCGGAGGACTATATCAAATAGCACTCATACAATCGATTCTTTCAGATATGAGGTTTTAGGTCAAAAATCCGTCAAAAAAGCAACTGTATTATAATACAAATAAACATTGACACCGAAAAGCGTCGAAATCCATTTTTGAATTTTAGAATAATTTTGTAAGGGTCATGAGAGATGAAAGGTATAAAGTTGTTAGCTCTTTTACAGACACAGAGAGCCATTAATTTTCTACATATTCTGCCTCTTCCTTCCTGATCTTTTATTTCGTATTTAAATTCACTTTTATTCGAGATATATAGTACCTCTCACAAATATGATATTCCTATATAAATTTGTAAAAAGGGTTGAAAAACCCGTAAAACTTTATATAAATGTCTTTTTAAAAAGTATTTTTAAATTAATTTTGAATTTAATATACCGGTACGTGAAAGTATACATTTGTCTGTATATAATTATATATTTCTATAAGTGTTTTTAATCTATAATTAATTTCTCTTTTCTTTTATGTTTTTTTATTTTTTATGCTAATTTATATTCCTGTTTGGACCAAAATAAATATTATTTTTAATTTAGACAACCATTGTGATTGTCATAAAAGTTTTTGCGTGAATGCAAATTTTTAGAATTTGAAGAGAAAAGAACTTAGTTTATACAATGTATGAAGTTTACGGTTTTATGTAAATAAGTTGTCCGGTGTCTAAGATCTATACCGGCAGTTGTGTGACGTTTTGGGTACTATTATTTTTAACAAAGTGTTTGATATATTTTTTATTCTAAAAAATAGTTTCCGTTTGATTCTTTATGCTTCCCTTTTCGGGGTTAAAGTGAGGTTATCTAAATTTGGAGTTAAACACAATGAACCCTTCTCTCATTGCTTTGAGTATATCTTACACATACATACTTATTTACAAGTTTCATTCACAGAAGTATGTACGAGTATTTGTAATGTATATGGAGGAAGCCCCCCTTTCAAATTTTTAAATACTTTGTATGGCCTCATTCCCATGTACCTTGGTGGTAACAAGTAGGTCCTTCCCCAAATTCCAGTAAGTCTTATTCACCAGAAAGCTTAGTAGATGAATATTCATTTTTTTTAGAGAATGCAATAAACCCAACCAGGAAACCGTACTATAAAAAAACAATAAAGATATTGTTATAAAATATGGGGCGGTTCTTCTAAAGTATTGTACTGAATACATACACATATCTATAAAAACTTAGTCAAGCCAAACTTGTTTTACGGAAGTTTCTTAGGATCGAAGTTGCTAGGGCGAGTTACTTTAGTTAAGCAGATGACAATCGTCCAATGAGCCGCTCTGAACACCATCTGAAGTCGTTGTTAGGCTCAGAGGGTATGGATCTTTGGACGGCTCAAACTTGCAGACTTTCCTGTACCTTAAGGTCTCGCAGCTGCGTTTACATACCGATTGAAGCTCGGGAAAGTCGGTGGGTGAGTTGTATGTAGAGAATTGCTAATGGGCGAGCTGCTCAGGCGAGTTTTGCTTCTATCAGGCAACGGATACACTGCTTCGGAGCGTAGTTCCTATGAAACAGGCCAAAATTTACTCAGATATCCCAGCACTCATGGTAAGGTCTACTATCTGTCGTGTCGACTTACTTCACAATAAAATGGGGCTCTCAGTTAATGGCATCTTTATCTTCTCGGGTAGCCAGGTTGTATTAAGAGTCCTTTAATTTATAACAATAAAATCAGAAACGGTAGAAGGCTACCGCAGATGACTTAATATAATGACTATGTAGTTCTCTTTAAATCTGGTATTGGTACACATTCACATATCGGGTAATGAGATGGTGGATGAGCTTGCAGGAAAGCCACTTCACTTTCACTTTCGCCAGCATGGAAGAGTTTGAACTTGATCCTAACTTAAGTTAGAAAAGTCTCTCTTTTGCAATGAGGAAAACATGGTGGACATCGGGTAAAAGAAGGTCACGGGAGGTTAACGCGCTGAAAAGAAAGGAGTGGTCAATAATAATGGATCATCTTACAGAACATTTTCTATTAAGCAGCTTCTCTATATGGCTAAGCATACCAATAAATTGATTTCTACAGGAGTTCCAGAAGAATCTGATTCATTAAGGCACCTCCTTTTTGAATGACCCGTACTTTGGAGGAGTAGGTTTAAGTCACCAGAAATCTAACATAACCTAGTAGCAATTATTACTGTATAATCAATAAAATAAAATAAAAAGTCCAATTTTTATTTTTTTTTTTTTGCTTACAAATTAAACTCAAAATTTCAAATATCTCATTATATAGGGCTTTCCAATAAGAGGTGATATTTTGATATCCAAAGAAACTTTTACCTTGAAAGATCGATGGTTTCGTTGCTTATGTGGCACGTAGCAACGTCTTGTTGAAAGTAAACGTTGTCCAGATCCTTTCCTTCCTTCCTTTACTGGCGTAGACACCACTTTTGCGATTATAGTCGAGTTAACAACATTGCGCCATTCGTTTCTTCTTTTCGCTGTTTGGTTCCAAATGGAAATACCAAGTATAGTCAGGTCCTTCCCTACCTGGTCTTTCCAGCGGAGTGGAAGTCTTCTTCCTCTGCTTCCACCGGCGGGTACTGCACCCGAAACTTTCAAAGCTCGAGTATTCGTAACCATCCGGACCACATGACCTAGCCAGCGTAGCCGCTGCTTCTTGATTCGCTGAACTATATCAATGTCGCCGTATAAATCGTACAGCTCATCCAGTTGTCCAGTTGTCCAGATCAGTACTGTTTAAATCCGGCCATAAAAATCATTAATTATCTCTCCATAGTGCAATCCATTTACTGTAATTGTCCAGCATGATTTTCGAAAAACTAAGATCCAATGATCTCGCAACTTTTCAAAAACAAATCTTGGATTTTCCGAGCCTCGAATGCGGCAGTATTACTTATTGAAATGACCCAGGTCAGTCAAGATGATTTTTCAATGAGATTCTGGATCATTTTCATGCCTTTCAAGGACTCAAACAGTAAAGATATGAGTTGTTGATGATCAGCCGGCTTGAGTTCTAGCCTTTAGACCCCAAGTCTTTATGCAATTTACGTTGTAATATCGTTTGTGGACTGCCCAATTCCAAACAATGAGAAAGAATGGACAAACCTTCAACACTTGGCGCTACAGCAGCAGTATTCTTAGTTGTTTTTGAGCAACGTGCACTTGTTTTATTCTTCACTAACTTATCTTGATAGCTTCATTTTTGCGACGACCGAAAAATGTTTTAGTTTTTCATACCATCTCTGCCATCTTCATAGTGAGTGTAGTTTTTGATAGTCAAATTTCAAAAAATTACAGCTTCAAAAGTGACATTTACGGGAATAACAGTCTAATCAAAATATAATCTCTTATTGGAAAACCCTTTATATGTTCTTTTTTTGCAACTTTAAGTCGATGAGCTAATTAAAGTATATTTTTTTGCTATATTTTCCAAAAAATATTTAAAAACTTATATATATATATATATATACTACTTATAGAACCCTACAGCTGGTTACACAATATTTTCATCGAACTCATAAACCAAGTAAAAGTAAGTGGTTAAGGATAGCTTGAATTCAGTTGAGTTGTTTTTAAATTTTCTTCATTACTGAATGCTTCAAGTCCAGCTGTCGCCTGAGAACCTAACAAACTGCTTTTCACTCTCTGAGGCATTTTTTGTATATTATGGTATATAATTTTATAGCAATTTTTGACACTTTCAAAGCGTTTTCGTATTTTCGATTTTTTATTTTTATTTTTTAACAAATGTCATTTTAGGTGGCATTGACTTTATTTTATTTAATTTTTTTTTTACATACATATATACATTTATATTTTGATATGCCTTTGGCTGCGTTGTGATTAGTTAATTCATTTACATAATTTAAAAAAAAAAAATTTTTTCGTAAATATAGTAAATGCGTATATACATACATATGTATGGTATGTAAATCTTTATTTAATAACACACCTAAATATATATTAATTAATTACCTCAATAATATTCGAATAACATTTATATTTAATTGCCACTGGCATACGTTGGATATGTGTCAAAGTTCTCAGTTTTGATACAAATGCATGCATACATCCATACATACTTACATATGTATATAAACATTTGTATGTATGCATGTATCACACATGCTTGCTTTTAGACCGTAATTAAAAGTTTATGCTTATTTAACTGCATTGAAATTGCAATTAACACGCATGCCTAGCGCCCTGTGCCTCACCCAACTAACGCCTGCCCCTCTAATTTATATTTTATTTTCAATTATTTATTTGCTTTTGATGCTAAACCCATTGAATGCTTAGTAGTAAAATGCTTTGAACGGAAATAAAACCTGTAAATGCATATACATAATAAGCATGAAAATGAAGTTTAAGCTTTTGGCTTTGGGTCACTAAAAATCTTAAAAAAGAAAAAAAAATAATAATAATAATAAAAGTAGTACTAAAATTTTGTAGTTAAATATATATACATATGTACAAACACACACACACACACATTATGTATGTAATGTGTTATTTATTACAGTCGGTTTTGACCATCGCCGAAAACGATCCGGGCTTGGCTCTGCTGCTGGTACATCTCAACGCCAATCTAAAAGCCGTCTTCAATGATCCCAAATCAATGTTTCTCGATACAACCGTACGTGAGTTCCTCTTTGATGGTGTACGTTTCTGCATAAATCCCAATGGTATTGCAAAGGCTATTTGTAATCAAATCAAAGAGGGTGGCTCCAAAACGATACGCGAACTGAGTGATGGCAGTTTGGCCTTCTCATTTTTCAATCATGTGAGTATTTAATGCAAATGAAAAACAACAATACACACACAATTTAGCACATTATTACGAGGGTTACTTTTTAAGTTTCGTGATTTGGTAATGTTAGAGTTGTCCCGAAATATAAAAGGCAACTCCCGTACTAACTTTTATTTTCTTTCAATCCAACAGAAAAACGGCACCGGCAAGGAGGTATATGAAGTGCATACCGGCAAGGGTGATGCCCAGCGTGTGTTGGAAATACAAAAACTAGATGATTCTCATAATCTACAAGTGTGGCTAAATGGTTCTGAAGGCGAGACTTCCATGTGCAATCAAATTAATGGCACCGATGCTTCTTCATATCCACCATTTCGTAAACGTGGCGACTCTATGTATATCTTTAGCGCAGATATTTGTCGTTCGGTCGAGTTGTTCTATCAGAGTGATATACAATATCAGGGCATACCCGGTTTTCGCTACTCAATTGGTGAGAATTTCATTAACGATATAGGACCGGAGCATGATAATGAGTGCTTTTGTGTGGATAAACTGGCGAATGTGATAAAACGGAAAAATGGTTGTCTGTATGCGGGTGCTTTGGATCTCACAACGTGTTTGGGTAAGTGAAAGTTGTTCTATTGTGGAAATACTGCAATTTCTAATATTAAGGGTTCATTAAAAAACTTAAATTACGTGAACGGTGAAAAACTAGGAGTTCCATATCACTCTTCAATATTTATGTGAATTTATGTACCTTTCTTTTAGCTTATTTTAAAAGTATGTTTAGGAATATATACTCAGATTTTTTTGGTGTAATTTCGGAATATATGGAAAGTTAACTATTTGAGCTATATACCTGTCCTCTTCTTGTTTGAGTGGAGGTGGAGGTCCTCCCGTTCCTCTATCACCACTAACGTGTACTGCATTGAATACCTTCAAAGATGGAATGCTTTCGAAATCTATTCATCCGGACAACGTGATGTAGCCGTTGTCTCATTTAACTCATAATTAAATCATCTATGGTATTCGCCCTCGCTCAAAAGCAGAGTACTATAAATCTTACGCCGATTCATCAGATGTCGCTAAGTTCTGCATAGTCAAAAGTAACACCTATTGGCAGGAGTAATACTTTCGTTTGGTTTCCAGGCAGATATTATCATTGGTGCTTATGCCGGTTCCTAGATCGACGAAATCTTATTTAGCTCTATAGCTCTGTTTCTCCAGCATCCAGCTTTTGAGGCATACCAAACTCATACATAGCGGCATAGAAGCAGTTTTTTTTTTGAAGGCATCTTGAAAATTGACAAAGAGATCGATCTCTATCCATTTTCAAGCTCTGAAGGCTTATACTGATAAGGTCCAATCATTTTGTTGACGGTGGGCTTTAGTCTTTCACACAATACGCTTGTTAGGACCTTATATAAGATGTTAAAAGGCTTATCCTACGGTAATTAGCGCAGACTATGGGATCGCCCTTATTATGAATTCGGCGGAGTACTGTAAGGTTGCAATCGTCGAGCATACTTTCATCCGATCATATTCAGCAAAAAAGCTGATGTATACACCTCATCAGTTCTGCGCAATTATGCTTGAATAGCTCGGCAGACAAACAATCTCCTGCCGCTTTCTTATTCTTTAAGCGAGCAATCGCTACTCGAACTTCATATTAGTCGGATGATGGAGCGTCTATACCATCATCATCGATTGGGGATTCGGGTCTCCGAATGTTTCAATTTTACTGCAGTTCATTAGGCTGGCAGTATCCCTAAGCGACAGTCCTCATTCTCAGATACGCTTCATCTTTTAGTAGAATTTGCGACATTTTCCCTATTAATCGTTTCACCAAGTTCTTCGTGCTCACGCATTTCGGCTTATATTTTCTTCTTTTTTTTGTCTCCATAAGCATCACGCCTTCTTCTTCAACTCCCCACACGTATTGTGGTCGTTGTGAAGTAGGCAGTCTTTTTTCTCATCACTGCAGTACGACAATCCTCATCGTACCAGCACTTCTTTTGACCAATTATGTCGTTTACAACTGCAGAGAGCTTTAAACACCTTCCCACAGTCCGTATACCTTATTATTTTAGCTTTTCGAACTTTCCCTTTGTTTTTGACGCGCGTTCTTTACCTCACAGGGAAGTAACAAGATAGTGGTCGATGTTAGGACTGTAGAAAGTACGCACTTCTATCACAGGCATGGTGATTCTTTATCACGTGACTTCTTCAACCAATCTTCTATAAGAGTTTTCGGTGAATTCCGATGATATTGAGATCAGTTGCTTTCCCCTAACTGGACAAAGAAGCGAAGTGATAGGACAAGACGAACTCTATCCCGTATCCAACACAAAATCACCTTTTCAACATATTCTAATTTGAACTAAAAAGGGAACTGAAATATAAAGTCATCCCTTGACGACCAAAAACCAAACTCTACAAGCTGCTCATCATTGTCGATCTGCTGTAGAAGCCTAGAAGCTGACAACCTCTGATGGCCAACAATAAGAATTGCCGAGAAAATCTAATGATCAGCTGAGCGTAGCTACTCATCTGAGTAAAGCTCCAGCTTGTTTTTCGATGCAGTATCCGCCACAATGGAACAGAGGAAGAGAAAGATCTCCTCTACGTTAGAAAGATCATACGGATAAGAAACTGTCCCCAAATGTCGCCGAATGACTAAAGAAAGAACGATTGGCGCACTTTGTTAACTCGCGTAATATAAAAAGAAAATGAAGTTCGGCTCTATGTACAGGCAACATCATACCTCTTGTCTCTGTCTTTAGCGTGATTTTCTTGCAAGGCTATAAGAGCTTCATGCTAATCTCCGATAGTCACATTCTTTGGCTTCTTCTCAACGGCAGCGATTTTAGAATCTCGTATTGTATCTACTTTGGTTATAATTACGATCCTGTGCGGAAGGAGAAAGCCATAGATTGAGATAAGCAAGCATGAATTTCTTTGTTGTCCTAAGTTAATTTCAAATTTCATGGTAAGGTGCTTTTGGAGACTCCAA
The DNA here is from genome assembly GCA_037013455.1 of Ceratitis rosa. Classification (NCBI taxonomy): domain Eukaryota; kingdom Metazoa; phylum Arthropoda; class Insecta; order Diptera; family Tephritidae; genus Ceratitis; species Ceratitis rosa. Next base: position 24,140,687 of record JAWMAG010000012.1, read on the forward strand.
CGGCACAGCATATATTCGTGGGAATTTCTATATCAGATATTTCAATTAGAAATCTAAGAAATAGCCTAACCTCACAGAACTTTTAACTTCCATTGTTCATCACCTCATAAGGTTTTTCGCAGCTATTTCCGTTCTTGTATGTTAAATTCACAACTTTTCTAAGAATATCCATAAACTTTTTATTATGCCACGCGTAATCTCCATTTCCATTACACTACTCCTCAATTATATAACCAAATTTTGTGGCTAACCACCACGCGTGCGTCAAACATTAGCCATTCTTTTTAATTGACCATAAAAGAAATTAGTTTTTATGATTTCGTATCATTTTTTCGTTTAGAACCCCAAAAGCTACTGACCTTAACCCATTACTTATGCTAATGAAAAACAGCAGAACGTTTAAATTAACCGCATTAATTATTTTCCTAGATATGAGACATAAACTAAGAAATTAGTAGACAAAATGTAGCCAAAACTTCAAAGCAAAAAATTATCACGTTCATAAAGTTCTAACACGTTTACGCTTCTACAATCATGTTTTTTAGAAACTAATTTATTTTTCATGAATTTTATTATTCATGAAAAACAAATCAATTCTAAGCGAATGACAATAGAAAGCAGATGAAAAATGATCGAAAGATACACATGTTGAAATGTCAGGACCACCTGTTGTCCAGCGATTGTAGTCTCGTTAGCACTTTGATTTTAAATTAGCGCATAATAAAGCTACGAAATTTTGGATTTAAAAGTAAAAATATTCTATATACACACAATACTATTTATTATAAAGACATATTCATAATTTATTCAACCGAAAAAAAAAAAAATATTTTCTTAGAATCAAATACAATGAAAAATTTCTACGGATAAGAGTTCCAAATTTTGAAATAATTAGAATTTTTGATTTGGGATCATGTTAATCAAAGAGCGGTAATTGCACAAAAATATGTAAAACTTAAAAATCAAACTAAACATGTTTTGTTTTAGTTAAACGTCAGGTAAGTTATCCGCTGAAAGCAGAGAAGTTGGCTTATCGAGATCATCCAGAATACCAGAGACAGGAAGCTCTTCCTTAGAGTGCCATATGTGATTTCGCGAATAGTTCTAAAACCTTCAGCCTCATCCACATACATCCCGTCTAATACTTAGTTTATACCTCAAAAAGCAATTAAGTTCTGGGTGATATCAAACGAAGGCGTCCACTTATGATCTTTACCTCTGCCAGCAGGAGCCTATAACCAGTGTACGGATTATCTCAGCCGGTGATAGCGAAACATGCTTGCCCATATCGCCTCTTTCAGTGGAGACCTCTTTATTAAGGCAATACTTCTGCCGAAGTCCTTCGTCCGCACATCTTGCTGCTGTTACTAGGAGTTGTCTGTCTTTTTTGAGTTCAACGAGCACGGCTTGACTCTTGCTACTCTTGATACCACCTGGAGTAGTTTTACGTTAAATCTTTCGCTAATTATTGCTAATTGGGAAGTTTTACCTCACTGCCAAGATGGGTGGCTTATGTAACGGCTTAAAGTCGGACATGGCAGCGAAACAAGGTAGATCTACTGGAAATTCTCTAAGTTAATGCTCTTAGTCGTGAACATTAGTTAGGTTCTTTTAAAGCAGCGAAATTCTCGAACGTATTGATTTCAAGCTTTCATTTATGAGGAGTGTCCGTACTAAAGACTCAAGTGATCGATACGCAATTCAACCTTTATTCATAAGATGATCAGTCCAAAGCTGCTTCTGAGGTAGAAAAGGTTTATGTAGGTCGGGGAAGCTTTTTAAGCTCTGACAATCACAGTTTTGAGTTACTAAAAATATTCTGATTTACAAATTAATTCTTCAACCTAGCAATCGCTTTTATCCTCCCAACGTAAGATGATCTTGGGGACTTTTGATCACCCCCTTTCTGTTTATTAAATTCAAATGAATTTACAGACTTATTAATTATATTATATATACTCTTACTATGAACAGCCCCTATTTTCTTCTCGCGTCTCATTAGGACAATGTGTTTTTTTTTTTGCAGCTTTTAGTTAAAGAGGATAATTGACTGAGCAGTAAAGAGATCAACATTGCTGTTTAAGTTCAAGTCATGCGACAAGCATTCTACGGTTCTTCTAATCTTTATATGTAACAGGAGCTTTTAAAGCTAACGCATTCTTAGTTTTAAGCAAGTTAATGAAGTCCTTGGAAGTTTAATGTGCTTTTCAAGCTTTAGCATTCAAAGTTGCTAGTTATAAAGGGTGATATATTTCAAGAATTAAATAATCTATACTCATACGATGGCCAGTCTCAAGATTCTGACAAACTAGAAAAGATTTTTATATGTAGATCAATAGATGAGTTTAAGCTCACGCTGTCTGAGCTTTGAAACATTAAGAGTGCTCTGACAAGCGAGCTTTTCTATTGATGAACATGATGGACTAGGACCTTATCAGCTGTGGAAGGTTAAAGAGCTTTCAAGCTTTTGCATTCAATTCTATTTATGCTAATGATCGCTAGGTCCTTAACAGCTAGGGAAGATTGTGGAAGGTAAAAGAGCTTTAAAGCTTTTGAATTCAATTCTATTTTTGCTATTGATCACTAGGCCCTTAACAGCTAGCGAAGATTGTGGAAGGTTAAAGAGCTTTCAAGCTTTTGAATTCAAAGCACTTAGTTATGAAAAGTGTTTCATCGAAGAATTAAACGAACAAAGCTCTGTATCATGGTAAGCCTGGACAAAAAACTTATTTATGGATCAAATGAGCTTGTAAAGTGGACACATTCAAAGCTTTTAGTTAAAAACTGACGTAACTCATTTGAGGTGCAGCTGCTATATTCTTTTGAACTATGGAACACTTTGGAAAGCCAAGGAGCTTTTTAAGCTTTCGCATTGAAAGCCCTTAGTTATGAAACGTTTTACGACGAGCACATTAAGTGACGATCTTTACGTTCCATAAGGATTTCAGAGTCAGGAAAGAACTTGGAATACCACAGGAGTTTCTTAAGCTTCAATATTCATAGCTTTTAGTTATGAAGAGTATTTTTTCTTCACAATTTCCCACACCATTTTATTTTATTCTTATTAAAACACACTCACATGCATAATCTTCATGTAAGATAACGATATATAAAGACTACATACGTCAAAAACTTAAAAATAACAAAAAAACATTGATTTGGAATATTTTTTTTTTAATTGCCTTTTATTGACGAGACAGTTGACCTACCCCGCATCGGCATTGAACTATGTGTGTATGTTATTCATGGCTAACCAGTGCAAATTTTTTACTTGGCATAGAAATTTTAATAAGTCAACACCTTTTTTTTTTGGTCGGCGATTCCCTCTTCATCGCCTTTGCTTTGTTGATTGGTGGTAAAAAAATTTGCAATTCAAATTGGCAATAAATAAACATATTGCCAAAACTAACCGCCAAAGAGTGGTCAGAGTCAGAGAGTCTTACAGCAAACTCAAAAATTTAACAAAAATTAATCGAATCGCAATTAACGCCCTGCCGACATCAGCGGCGGTGGAAGAAGCAGGCGTTAACAGCAATTTCTTGTATGAGTATGTATGAGTATCGAAAATTGCAATCTATTTGTAGTTAAAGTACTCCCCGTAAATGCAAAAAATTAATAAATTCTAGACATTTGTTAAATTAACCACTCGTACCCCACTGGCGGCAAGAGCAAACTGCGAAGTCGTGTAAATAAGTAAAATCAACTACGAAACAAATGCAATAATAGAAGAAAAACAATTCACAAAACGAGTAAACAAATAATTAATTCATAATTTGTGCGGAAATAAAAATCAATTTTTGTTACACAAACAACTCAACACGACAACTGACGAGTGAATGTGTTGAGCGCGGGTGGCGTGCAGCGTTAAGCACAATGACATTAAGTGGTGATACTTATGCGAGGAATTTACATATCAGCGTACTTAAGTTGCCACTTGATGTTGGACTAGTATTGGGGCTAGTCAAGAACAGTCAACACAATGAGCATGAGTAGTAGACTCGTACACATGCCCTCCTACGTTCATACATAAGTGAGATGGTATTTTGCGATCTGACATAGCGCCACTAATCAACACTCACTGCGGCCACTGCTGCTGCTCTTCAGAGACTGATTGGCATCGTCGGCCACACAGCAGGTAGTTAATCTTCAAAAATTAAAAGTTAGGGTTGTAACGAATCTGTTGCTTCGATTGCGAAAGGTAGACTCCATTTTCTTTATAATGATTCAGAAGACAGAAAGCTGCATATAGCTCTGAACCTGGTTTCCCACCGGCTCTAAGCACGTTCTGGCCTACGAACTTCAGTCCTCGCGCCAGTCGTTTCTCCTTTAAGCTGTTTGACGCCAATTGGAGGCACCAAGTGCAGCCGAATCATGTACTACTTCGCCTTCGCAAAGAAGTGGAGGAGTTCTGCTTCCACTACTTCGTTGACTATGGATTTCAATTTTGTTGTATACCTCTAGCAGCTAATCCAAAGCCAAAAGGTCTATAAATCGTTCGCAAGACTTTTCTCTTGACAACTCCTTCCAAGCTTCCACACCATATAGCAGGATGGAAATGATTGTAGATTTGATTTTTTTTTCGGAAATCGGCCTTGGCACTGATCCGAATTTCGTTCCAGCTTATTTCTGTCCTTTCATCGATCATAGCGATCACTCTTCGATGGATAGATTGAAATGTGAACGACATTGATTCCAATTTTTGCCCACTTAAGCCACTGACTGGTCTACGGATTTCGATCTTCGAAATTCAGTCCATGACTGTAGCTTCTTTTCTTTCTTTGAAATATTATTTTCCCTTCCTGGCTCCGGCTAAACTTCCAATTCTTCGGTTCGGTTTGCGGTTTTAATACCAGTTGCAGGCTAACTTTGATTTGAGGGAATATATTGTACAATTTCGTTCTCGGCTCCATCGGAAGTACCGATTGATTTCGAGCTCGTACTCAGAAATGTTTAAGTCTTGGACTTGGTCTCCGGTATTGCTATTAGAGACTAGCACTCATTACAAAGAAAGGAATATTTATCCGAGTTTATTTTCCATGTCCCCTTGGGTGAAATGTGTTAGATTATTGGCATTCCGAATTTCCGAATGATTTTGCAGCTTCCACACTGACCCGGTTCATACCTATCATATTTTTACCACCACTCACTATGTATGGTATCAGAACAGAAACTCCGCTCGACCTCTTCCTCCTCCATTCGTGAAGCCAAGTGAAGTACAGACCTCTCCTTCCGAAAAATTGGCGTTCCCGATTGATAAAGATCCTCCGATTCAACTCCCGTCCGTTTAACAAAATATCATTTATCGGAACTGTTTTTCGGTTTACAACAATATTTTTCCTTCTAATGCAACCCCCTTATTGTTCCATCTCCAACTTCGAATGGTCCTCTTTCATTAAAAATCATCGTTTCCAACTTCGGCGGCATTAGTCAGACTTTCGTAATATATCTACTATGCTTTAAGCTCTCATATGAGTATGTATGTACAATCTACACCTCAATTATAACAGTTAGTTTCGAAAGACGGCAAAACAAATCAACAGACGGTTAACAACTAGTAAGTCTTCTTACCGACCCAGAAGCTTACGGCTGTGAGCTGTAATAAGTTATGAATCAATTTATTTACATACACACAGATACATACAAACACACATTCATGCGTTTCGACGTGTTTTTTTTTCTCTAGAAATACACATTTTCCTATACAAATATTCAAAGGTGTTCATACTCGTAGTGGCGTCTTTGGTATAAACTGGTTATTTAGCTCGTCTTCGATTTAAAATATAAATTATTAGCGGTTCTTAGTATTAATAAGCATCTTAAAATAAATATGAAAGAAAGGCTTACGGTACTTGTTGAAAGTATAGTATTGAGAATAGGAAGGTAAATAATAGGAAATGGGAAAGCAGTCAAGCTGAAGATTGTGCGAAGGAAGTGGCAAAGTTGAGAGTACAAAGATGAGGCTGCCAGTATTAGTTTTGAGAGATTCTTTTTATAGGAAATACATTTTATATTAATGTTTTTAAGTAAGCTTAAACCCAGCTTTTAACTAAGTGGCCTGCTTTAATCTCTCTAGAAACAACATAATATTTGAGTTCTGTGCACAAAAGTAAAGTCCATAGTAGGTCTTACACGTAGATTCAATATGGCATGAAAGCTTAATTGTTTGGCGATATAATAAATCTGGAAACTTTCTTACCCAACAGAGTTTTGTCGAAAAGAGAGAGTCCTATTGATCCTTCCAGCGATACTGCTTCCAAATCTTTCAAAAAGATTCTAGATGCTTTCAAAAACTTCACTCTGGAAAATCTCTAATTCCATGAGGCCACGGTTCTATACGAAATAGTTGGATGTCTAAAGCGGTGTAGACCGGCTTCTGGCCTGCAGTTAGATTTGGAATAATATACGTGTACTCCGTTCCTCCTCTTGTGTACTTGGAGGCCCTCCGAAATATTCGATTTCATGGTTGACTAAAGTATTCCTTCTTCAGGAACGCAGCTGCACTTTTAATGACGATTACAGCGAGAATTCTATGAACTATGATTTCTAAGCATATACCTGAAGTATCCGCTCACTTCAGCGGCATCCAAGAAATAAAATGAACTGGACAAGGACAGAGGAGTTTGGATCGTAGAGACATTTATTTCTTCACTCTTGTAGTTAGATTAGATTAAAGTGGTTTCTGGGCATCAGCTCACTTACGCAGCCAAATGAATCCATTGAGATACCAGTGAAGATCCTTATGGATCCAACCCGCTAGTAAAAACCAATGCATGGAGTTTGTAAAACAGAGGGTATAAGGGTTCATGAACTTCATTCTCTCTATAACTTCAACCGAAGTTGTTCTATGGTACGCTCAATAGGAGTTGCTCAGTAAGAATAATCCTTATTGTAGATATCGCCTTTCTTTTTCCATCTTAGTTAGCTTCTCTTATACTAAGCTTACTAACGGAGAGTGACTTGCTCAAATTCTTCCGTGATGGCAAAAGTGGAAGAGAAGCACCCTTATTTGTAAGCAGGATCTCATTACAATGCAGCCGCGGTAGCCGAGTGGTTAGCATTGCGTACTGACATTCGGAAGGCTCGTGTTCAAATCCCGATGCCACCAACATCCAAAAGTTATGGAAAATTAATTAAAAATAAAAAATTAAGTTAAATCTTGTAATTGCGCTCGCCCCTCGGCAGGGAATGTCCACCCCTCCGAGTGTATTTCGGACAGGAAATAAAGACTACTCATAAGAAAAACATCAGCCGCACGGAGGCGGCTTTGTATGAACTTTAAGTCCCTCTTTTTGTTGGAAAAACATCAAGACGCAAAACCACAAATTGGAGGAGGAGCCCGGCCGAAAATCTCTTCAGCGGCTACAAAATGCCAATTATATACCTATATATCATTACCTTGTATGGTACTGCGTTCACACACCCATACTCGGCTTAGAGATAACTGCTTAGCCATTACGCTCTCAATTCGGCCCGACTGTCCGAAAAGATTTATAAATACAATTTTCTGAGAATACCAATGAGTTTGGATAATTTTCACTCTCATTTATAGCCACCAATTCCGACTAAAACCACTACAGTGATCCGATAAACGAAGGGTTTGCAAATATCAAGCTCCCTTGAATATACTCCGCCACCTTCCCTGTTATCTAGTTTTGTCTCATGCTGGTTGCTCAGTACTGGTGTTAACTCGGCAGATAAATATTAAGTGACCACATGTACCCTTTATGACCCTGGACCCCAACGCACGCAAAATTGTCTAAATTGACAATTTTATCGCAAATTTGGTCAAAGAAGCTATATTCCAAACGGAGCATTCCCAAATTGGTTGAGGGTTTTCGACGTCGCCTTGCTCGACAGGGCTGTAAAAAAACTCGTATCGCTCTTAGTTTCCCTCTTCAGCTTGTATTATTGTCTCCATAATTAGATCAAAATAGTCTAGTTTGAAACATCATTTAGTAGCGAACGTCTCGGGGCAGACCTTTCTATTTCTGATGAAACTACTACGACCATTCATAGACAATCACTGCCATATAAATGTCACAGGAGTATCTAATACAGGTTCAATTACTCGAGGTAAGGCATGCCTGTCGTAAGAGTTTGTAATATATGTATGTTCCCGCGACAGTCAGGACTTTATACCGTACTCCCGCAATACTCTGCGAAAATAATTTTTTGGAATACTTTTGCGGTTATAAGGGCAGCCCTTTTTCGAATTGACGTAGGCGGATCTTAAACCAACAATGAGATGGTGTGTATTGATCTCTCTCTTCCTGATCTTTTCCAAGAATTGGTCAGTGAATATTTACAAGGTTTGAATTTACACTTTAAGGCCTTTATTCACATTGTATTTGAAGCCGTCTCCTAATCACTCCTTATGAATTTGGTATTATGGTATTAACTCCGCCTAGGAGGCAATGCCTGGCCACGCCAAGTTGTCAGCTTTCTCGGTACTGAAAACATTCCTATTGCCGGGAGATGCTGAGTTGACCTGCAAGTGATCTTAAGGCCTTCCTAAAATTTTTGACAATGTGAGAATTTACCACATACGACGATAAGATCAGCAGTGCCGCCTAGGTAGTGCTTCCGCTTGGAAAATACTAGTTGAGCTTGGTAGGCGTACAGATAGATAGATGTGAAGTCTTTTGAAGGATTAGCCCGTCCACACCCTGCTATTAATGTTGAATCCTTCTAACCTACCAGACTTTTTCTTCATTCTCGCATAGAGAGACATCGGATAATATGGGAAAGTCGTAATACCAGTTGCTTATAAACAGAGAACACTGCGCCAATGTCAATGATCGTTAAATCCGGTTCTCAACAACATATCTACATATGTACATATAAAAGATTATTGTCAGTATGTATTATATATGCAAATTCAACTTAAAATGCGAGCATTTACAAAGCTAATGGATTGTTAATACATATTTTGTTGTATAATTAATGATTACATTGACACACTTTGATAAAAAAATATAACAGTACATATTTCTGATCTTAGTTTTATTTCGATATTCACGCGTCTTTGTTAATCATAAGCTTTTATAACTTTACCAAAAAAAAAGGTGTGTTATTCAAAAAAAAAAAACCGCGTTCGCACGCACAATTTCAGACGCTTTCCGCCGCTCGTGGGTCTCGTGGACTCTTATCAAAGCGACAAATAAAGTGAAGTGAACAAAAAAACAAAAAAAAAGAACAATTAACAAATTATGCACGATGAATAAATCATTGACCACGCCAAACCACAGCACAACATAGCAGCACGACAATTCCACAAGATATCTAACTGATAAAGTCAGTCAGCGTTAGAGCTAGCGCCAGAGCTACAGGCTGAGCACCTATTGTTGTTAGCGCTGACTTAACCAGTTTTGTTTTCTTTAGCATTCGCTTGTGTTTATATGCGCTTTGGCGCGCATCTCCACAAAAACGCTGTCCCACTGATTGACTGACTGCCTAATTGATAGCCTCAGTCCGTTCATCCGTCCTCCCCGCTCACCTGACGGACTGAACAAATACTCGTATCTGGCACAATCACACAACACCGTGAGGCATACACTCTGAGCGCTTTGACTGCGGCTGCGAATTATAAGTAAATTGAGTAGTATTTACGTACATACATACATACATACATACATACATACATGGTTGGCTGGACAACAGATCGATGGCTCTGTGATGTGATGCGCCGCGCTGTACCGCGCAAACCGTGCGCTGGCTGGACATATAAATGCGAAGCATCTCTGAAATCAGTCTTCAACGGCACGCGAACGTGAGAACAACAAGCAGAGTTGTGGAAAGCTCTGGACAGCTAAAACCAAACTAAAGAATATAGTAAATAAATACGCTTGAATGGGATTAAAACAAGCTAATAAACTTTGGCAAATTAGTATAAATTAATTTGTGTTCGTTACGTACACGCCGCTAACACTTTGAACCGTTAAATAGAAAATAGCGCGCTTTCGCACACCTTTTCCGTGTCGCGTTAAGTGAGCGATCAAAACGAGCGCTTGTGTGAATTAGTCACATAAGCGAAATGACAACACCACGTCTAACGGTCCGCATGCGCGCATGCTCATCCTCAACATGCGTGTTTAGATTACTCGCGTGCGTTGCGTACGTTCTGCTCGTTTGCGGTGCCTGCGTTAATGCCAAGGTGTTCGATCGTTGTGAATTGGCGCAAGTGTTGCATAATAAACACCGTCTCGACTTGCATGAGGTCGCAACATGGACTTGCATAGCGCAACATTCGAGTGATTTCAATACGGAAGCTTACGCGGGCGGTTTGGCCGGCGGTTCGCATGGACTTTTCCAGATTAGTGATGTGTATTGGTGTTCGCCGCCGGGTAAGGGCTTCGCCTGCAATCTACCTTGTGAGCGTTTACGTGACGCTGATTTGACAGATGATTTAAGTTGTTTGCGCATCATTTACGATGAACATCAGCGGCTCTCCGGTGATGGTTATAATGCATGGAATGCCTATCAACAGTTCTGTCGCCACGGCGTGGAGCAGTATGTGCAGGATTGTTTTGCAAACAATCAACACGTTATAAAGCCAGCAGCGTCTCAACATTTTGGATACACGGCACCCTTCGGCAACGCGCCAGCCCCTTACTATACGCCGAACTCTTTGTCCGTGCATACGAACGCTATAAGCAGCAGTTACTCGACACAGAAACGTGGTAAGGTTTACGATCGTTGTGAGCTGGCACAGGAACTTTACTACAAGCACAAAATGCCAATGGAACAGATACCCACCTGGGTTTGTATCGCGCAGCATGAGTCTCGCTTCGATACGGCGGCTGTGGGTCGCCTCAACGCAGATGGCAGCGCTGATCATGGACTCTTCCAGATAAGCGATCTCTACTGGTGTTCGCACGATCGTTATAGCGGTGGCAAGGCATGTGGTCTGCAATGCACTAAGCTCCTGGATAACGATATTACCGACGATGTGCGTTGCATCAAGCGCATACACGGTGAGCATACGCGTCTCTCTGGTGATGGCTTCACTGCTTGGACGGTCTACAATCGTAATTGTAAAAATCAACAGTATTCACACGTTTCCGCATGCTTTAAAGACCAACCCTATGAACAGTCAGTTAAGACAACACAAGTACACACTGCACACTCACACACATTCCCCTCATATCAAGCACCCCAAGGCGTGAGCCACACACAATATCAGGCAAATCCTTTCCTAAACAACCATATTGGCTCAGCACACAAACCTTCTGCAACAACACTACAACACCAACAACACAAATACACATCATTCCCAAATACTCAAACACAGACACACACACAAACACAAAAGCACAAGGGTAAAGTTTATAAACGTTGTGAATTAGCTCAAGAATTGTATTTTAAACACAAATTTCCAATGCAGGATATAGCTACGTGGGTGTGTATCGCCCAACATGAGTCTAACTACGACACAGCAGCAGTTGGACGTCTCAATGGTGATGGCAGCGCGGATCACGGACTCTTTCAGATCAGCGATCTCTACTGGTGCTCACACGACAATTTCGGCGGCAAAGCATGCAACATACCGTGTACGAAGTTACTCGACTCCGATATAGGCGATGACGTTCAATGTGTACGAATCATATACGAGGAGCATACGCGTTTATCGGGTGATGGTTTCACGGCGTGGACAGTTTATAACCGGAATTGTCGCAATAGGCGCGTGGAGGAAGTCTCGAGCTGTTTCGATAGCAACGAATTAAGTAAGGCACAACAATTTTTAACAGCAACAACAACACAGGTGAGCAGCCACAACAATAATTACAACAACAAAAACAATAGCATAACAACTACAACAACGGGGCTGGCGCTGCCAACGGCTAAGGGTAAGGTCTACAAAGAATGTGAATTGGCGCAAGAGCTCTACTACAAACACCACTTACCGCTCGCCGACATACCAAAATGGGTTTGCATAGCTAAACATGAATCTCGGTACAACACAGCCGCTGTGGGTCGACTGAATACGGACGGCAGTGCCGATCATGGTCTCTTTCAAATCAGCGATCTCTATTGGTGCTCGCACGATGCGTATGGCGGTAAGGCCTGCAATATACCGTGTCACAAGCTACTCGACGCGGACATCAGCGATGACGTGCAATGTATACAAACTATACACGCCGAGCATACACGTTTGTCGGGTGATGGCTTTACCGCGTGGGTGGTTTACAATCAGCATTGTCGCAATCAGCAGTGGGAACGCATAGCGAGTTGCTTTCCGACGGAATTGGAAACGCATAGAATGCAACCAGCAGTGGTGGGTAACGTTGGAACAAGCGCGCACACGGATGTGGTTACAAGCGTTGGTAAAGGTAAAATTTACAAGAAATGTGAACTCGCACAAGAGCTCTACTTCAAGCATAAAATGCCAATGCAGGAGGTACCCACTTGGGTGTGCATAGCAGAGCATGAGTCCAGCTTTAATACGGCGGCTGTGGGCCGCTTGAATGCAGATGGCAGCGCCGATCACGGACTCTTCCAGATCAGCGATCTCTATTGGTGCTCGCACGAAGTCGCCGGCGGTAAGGCATGTCACATCTCCTGCAATAAACTATTGGACAATGACATCACAGATGATGTGCGCTGCGTAAAGACGATTTATGAAGAGCACACACGGCTGAGCGGTGACGGCTTTACAGCATGGACGGTTTACAATCGAAACTGTCGCAACCAACAGCTGGATCGTGTGAGCTCATGTTTTGACGCCAAGGAACTGCAGCAGGCGCAGCAAGTGAGCGGCAGTACACAACGTGAGCGTCCAAATTATAATACTAATCTTAATAGAATTAACCCAATAACCACACCACCGAAAAAAATCAAACATAAAGGCGAACTAAATCATCCATTTGTATATAATCCCTTTTTGGACCAATATAGCGCTGTAAAGTTCGTGCCAACTACGGTAATGCCTAAGAGAATAACAACAACTGTCAAATCCCTTACACATTACGGTGTCACTACTAATACAGTTGCGCCTTCGAAGAGTGATTTTCTAAGTAATCCATTCTTAAGTCAATTCATACAAACACAAAAGCAAGTTGCTGTTACTAAACCAACGCCGCAGTCTGTAACACATACTAACACAGGTTCCTTAGGGTCAAATATCGCCCCCTACGCCGCTAATCCCTTCCTCAACGCTTATCAACAAACTAATACCAAAAAACACACCACAGCAGCGCCGGTAATAGAAAAACCACAAAAACAAAATTTTCAATCCAATCCATTCCTCTCGCAATACACTAGACCCTTCACAAGCTTAACACTAACCTCAACCCCCCAAACAGTAAACAATAAAGCTTCAAACACGCGCGAAAATGTGAAACAACAGCAAACACAGCAGAAACAAAATTACCACAAAAATCCATTCTTAACTCAGTTCATCGACAAATCATCGGTTCTAACCTCAATAACAGACATCAATCGAAAAGCAACAACAAACGCGCCATACGGTACACAATTACATGCGAAGTTTCAAAATAATCCTTTTCTACAAAAAATTTCAGCGCCCACTAGCGGGCAACAACACACACGCCCAACACCGAGTAGCACAGAAAAAACGAAGCTTCACGTTTATCCCACGAAACCCTATGTGAATAGTGAGATATTCCGCACAACACCAGTGAAAGCACATGCTGACTTAACAGCGCTCAAACCTGGCGCAGGCATCACAACTCCCAAGCCAGCGACGACAACACAAAGACCACAAACCCAAACTACGAAACAATACTATACCGCTTTGCTCACCACCACCACCACAACGACGAGGAAACCCACCACTTTGGCAACAGTTGTGCGAAAACCAACGGTGAATAGTGCAGTGGGCACCACAAAACGACCCAGCACCGCGAGCACTTGGAATTGGCGTCAACCGCAACAACAAGTACTGCCCACAAAGACCAGTACAACACGAAAAACAGCAATCGTTACAAGGAATCCGACTAGTACGGCCCGGAAACCGACAAATCCGACACAGAAAACGACGAGCACGACACGCAGGCCAACTGGAACGACCCGCAAGCCGACAAGCACAAGCAGGAAAACTACTGTTAACACAACTAGAGCGCCACAAACCACAACAAAGAAATCGCTGACAATGAAAATTCCAAAAACCACAAAAAATCCCGGTTTGTATCAGGAACAGAAAACAACTTGGAATACCGTAACTTCAACGACGACAAGAAGATCGCAAACAACGCAAATCCCTGTTAACCAGAAAATAAGGGTTACAACGACAACTAAAAGGCCAGCAACTACACAGAATGCCGGTCTTAAGAAATCCACCACATCGACCACAACAACAAGAAGGCCAACAACGAAACAAAGTGCCACAAAAACTACCTCAAGAACGGCAAATAGCCAAACTGCCAACAACAAAACCAACAGCACAACAACGCGCAGACCTACCAGCACTGTCAGAAGAACTACCGCCGCTACAACGACTCGCCCCACACGTAAGCCAACAACATCAACTACCATAAGAACGCCAATAACACAAAAGACTTCAACGGTTACAAGAAAAACAACAGCAACCACCAGACGTCCAACGACAACTGCAAAAAGTCTAAATAATTTTAGTACCACAAAAGTGCCATATACAGTTAAGAAAGTCACAACACCAACAACATTTACGCAATATACAAGAACAAGTACGTTAAAACCGAAAATCACAACAGCAAAAATAACAGCGTCAACAAAAACAACAACAAGAAAACCCGCTGCATATGTAGCGAGTAACACCAGCTTCTCAGCAACGAATGTCTCGAATAAAAAGTCCAACAGTGGTTCAAATACTAAATCCACCTCAACATCCTCGGTAATCACCACGACAAATCCCTATCGCGATGATCCATTCAGCCATCCATTCTTTGCCAAATACAAAGAACAGTTTGAAATATTCGCCACAACAACTACACGTAAACCAACGAGTACTACTCGCTATCAGCTGCAAAGCCGTTTTGGCGACGAAAGCGAATACTATCAGCAGTTCCGCAACCACACAGCTGGCAATGTGAAGACTGTCTATGCTTATGCGTTTGGACAAAATGGCACACTGAGCGGAAATTATGGCAAATAAAGGATTTTTGAAGGTAGACAAATCAAGGTAAATCGTTGAAGGATAATACTCAAGACTCTGTCGTTCGTAAATGATAATACTCAACAGGAGAGTTGCTTACACATACATACATACATACGTACATATGCAAAGAACTCGAAATGGAATTCAATGTAGCGTTAAGTGTTCAATATACTATACCATATATAAATATTTTGTGATGCTGTCAAAATGTGATTTTTTTATAACTGCACTATGAAAAGAGGTTTTACATACACACACACATATGTATGTGGGTGCTTGTTATGCGTATATATAATGTAAATTGTTGCTTATTTTACCGCAAATCTAGAAATCAAATGGAGCAGATAGTTAATCTATAATATACATTTTTAAATATTATTTTACTTTTATATAAACGAATATTTTTTTTGTAATGATATATATTTTCATATATATGTATGTACATATATACATATGTACTTTTCACATTGTTCGTACGCCCGAAAAATATATGTACATACGAGTATATGTACCAAGTAATAAATTTAAGTGATTCGCGTTGTTATATTTACACACATACATACGTACTTAGCATGTAACAAAAAAAATTAATAATAAAATATAATTAATTGAAGAATTGAAAACTAAAAAAAATACTATTTTCTTACTGAAAGGTTATCAGTCCAAAAAAAAAACAAAAAGAATTACACTATAAAATTTTATTGTTATTATTTTGTCCTTAACAATTCTCATTGCCAAAATGATATTTATATTAGTTTAATATCCGCTGAAAACATTTACACCTGTTATAACTTATCGTTGCTGTAAGCAGTTGATAAGAACTGACCAGGCGATAAATTTTCCTTGCAAATTTATATCGAACAAATTTACTTATTTTTCTTCTTCTGCTTTTTCTTCTTCATCTTCTTTTTCTCCTTGTTCTCCTTCTCTTCTTCATCTTCTTCTTTTCCTTTTCTTCTTATCTTCTTCTTCTCTTATGAGTTGGCGAGAGAGATCTTCACTTTTTGATTGCCTACTTAGTTCAAGGTAACACTAGTTGGCAAGGGTGTTTCTACGTTGAATTTTTAGGCTAACATTGCAGTTGGTGCTAATGCTGATTCCAATATTGGAAGTTGACTTCCAGACACTATACGGACCGTATCATATAAATGTTTTACGGTTTGCCTGTCGTAATAAGAATTTTCTTACGGAATTCGATCGCTGAGAACATATTTATTCGTAATTCATTTCGTATTGGTTTGAATTCTCGACGAGGAATCAACAAATGGTTCTGCAACCTTCGGAATTGAGAAATTCGAACAAAAACCAAATTCGATTCGAAGAGTCAAAATGGATTTGCTTTGTTGTACAATATCCGACTCCTATAGACATCGGTTTACAAAGTAAAATTAAGTTTTTACTTTTATAAAACAGGCAATTGCTTGGAAGCAAAATTAAGAAATGAAACAAAAGACAGTTTTAGATAATTGTCAAAGTGAGCAAAAAACAATGCTCTGTAGCTCAATCATCATCATAATCTTCTATTTTTTTTAAAGAATAGTTAAATTTCTGTTATGTCGACTAATATTTAAATTTATTTTAGTCTGTTGAAATAAATATTCATCTTAAATCTCAAAGACAATTTGTCATACAACGCGACGCAAAGGCTTTATCTGTTATCGAGAGTAAAAGTTTCACGTATGACATTTGTCTTAGCTGTCAAAGCGGATATGGCACAAAAAGCGTAGTAAAACTTTTATCTAGTAATCTTTACAAGCGCAAAAATATAGGGAGAGGTGCAGGGAACAGACCTTCATACAATGAGAATACTTTAATTTATAGAGGATATAAAGACCTTACTTTCATACAGCACGTAGTCGGCGGTGGTTACACCATGTAAGGAGGCGATTCGAAAACCTAGTTGAGAAAATAAAAAGTGAGACTCGCTAGAGTCAACCATAGAACTTTGGAGTTTTTTTTCTAAGCTTTTCCTATTAAAATTTACAAATAAGTGTTGCAATTCATTTTCCTATGGGGCCGTCTGCCCTTAGCTACTTTGAAACACATATTTATATAATTTATTTACAAATATCTACAGTGTTTATCAACAAACCGGTCAACGATGTATACCTACTCATATTATATAACAATTCATTAATATCACTAACGTTTTGTCAAACAACTTTAGCATTTAGCCTTGTCAACGCGAAATAAATGTTTGTATTTACTAAAGGAAAAAACATTGATTCATTAATAAACAAAAATTAAATTTAAATAATAAATATTAATTTGAAATAATATAATATTTACAAAAAGGTATAGATAAAGGGTGTTTTTTTTAGAGATGTGCATTTTAATGAGTCAATATTTTTCATATTGTGCAAATTTTTTACCAAAATAATAGTTCGGGCCGTTATATTCAATATTCGGTCGACATAATCGCCTAGCAGAGTCGGTAATTCGAGTAACCATGGATCGGTTTCGCACCACGTTTACTCTAGTGGATAATATATATTCTCAGAGACACCATATAGTGCGTATCCAAGACTGCTGTGGAACAGAGTAGCGTAGCAGACTCGAATGAGTCCAGCCGCCATTGCGCGCAACACTTTATGGAAGACTTAGCGGAATGATCTTGGTTTGTGGGCTTACGAAATCCAACTCATGGAAAATTTAAACCCGTAGCACGTTCAGTGACCCCTGATCCTGATTTTCACAAGAAGTTTTACCTCAGCACTGACACGCACTTTTCATTGAATGGGTACGTTAATAAACAAATTGTTCCATTTAGAGTGATAAAAATTCCACAAGTCATTGTTGAGACGACGTTACATCCTCAGAAAGTCACTGTTTGATGAGCTTTATGGGCAGAGCTTTATTGAATGAAGTCCGCCATAATGTTAGAATCAATGGTGAACACCATGATTAAAGACTTTTTGGTGCCTGAATTGGGGGTGTTGAAGCGGACGACCTTTGGTTGTTAGCAGTGTATAGCCGTCTTCTATCATATTCCATATCATACATCCAATCGATTTATTGAAGGTGAGAGCATTATCGCCGTGGTCTTTGGGTTTGGCCTCCAAGATTGTACCATTTAAACACCACTGGGCTATTATCGTTTGTCTATACAAATAAGTCCGAAGCTATTGACGCCTTGAAAGATAATATTCGGCGCACTTTTGCTGACATACTCCACCAGTTTCTGCCAAAATTAATCGAAAATCGGGTATCTCGGCGGGAATTTATTCGAGCCAGCCACAGCAGTCAAGCGTTGCAGAGCTAAATAGATAAGATACCATATTTTACACGATATCATAGACTTTAACAACTGCGCCCTTAATTCAGTCTTATTAAAGCTTAACAAAGAAGCGAAGAGAATTGATCTGATAGTGAACGAAGACAAAGCCGAAATAACTCACATCAAGCAGGCATTCGGTACATTTCCTTAATAGCTCTCACGTCACTGGTGGCAGTCATAACTTCGGTAATTTCATTTACACCAATAATAATGTCAGCCTTGAAATCCAAAACAGAACCATTCTTGGAACAGGTGCTACTTTGGACTGAGTAGGCAATTGAAAAGTAAAGACCTCTTTCGACGAACCAAAACTGAACTCTACAAGTCACTCATCATTCGCGTGCAGAAGGGTGGACGATATCGACATCTGATGAGTCTGTATTGGGAGTCTTTGAGAGAAAAGTTTGGCAAACGATTAATGGTGCTTTGCGTATTGGCAACGGCAGACGCCGCAGGTGCTGGAATGATGAGCAGTACAAGTTATACGGTGACATTGATAAAATTCTGGCTGGCTACGTCATCTCGTCCGAAAGAATAAAAGCGCGTAAGCTTTGAAGTGGAAGCAGAGGAAGGAGAAGACCTCCCCTGCATTGGAAGGATCAGAAAAAAGGAGGAATAAATGGCGGGAAATAATTGATTCGGCTATAATGGCTTAAGCGGTACAAACGCCAATGAAGAAAAATTCACTTGCCAAAAATCATTTTCAAAGCATTAAATTACATGAGTTTTGATTCTTCTAGAAAACTACAGTTCTTGAGTAATAATACAAAAATGCATTTATTTCAAATATATATTTATTTTATTTTATACTCTTAATCTGTAACTTAAAGCAAATAATTTATCTAATCTCTTTTGGAGATAAAAAAAAAAACCAAAAAAACCTGACATTTATGTACTTATCTGAGGTAGATAAGAATCAGTTTGAAGTTAGCTTAAGACGCGCGTGTGCTGATAATCTGAGCACTACTCGAAATGTCAAGTTAACATTACTAATAAGACTGCAAAACGATGCTTAAATAATTATTGGCATGGGCGTATGATTTGATTGATCGATTAATCGGCATGTCGATATTGAAATTTTGACAGTGATGCACACCTGCCAGCGCAAAATTCGAAAAAAAAATGATTTCTTTCGTTTTTTTTGTTTTAAATTTTTCTTATACATATATTTTTAATTTCAAATTTTATTTTATTTTATGCGCTCACAAGCATACTTGAATAGTTTTGGTGGAGAGCAGCGCGATATGCTATTTGTTTATATCTTCTATGTAATTAAAATCTTCACACAAGGTCATCAACATGCGTACATACATACATATATGCATACATACAGACGTGCGTACGCCACCACTGGCTGTCAGAAATCTCAAAGTAAAGTGTCTGAAATTTCACTTTCAAAAATCTACAATTTGTTTTATTCTATTCTCTTCTATTTTATTTATTTAATTTTTTTTTCTACCATTTTTTGCTTCCATCGCACTCCAAGTTAAATAAATAAATATTTAAATACAAAATGTTAAAAAATATACATACGAAGACGAAATAGGTAGTAATAAAATAATAGTAAAAGGAAACGAGTCTATACAATTGGAGCACTTGAGAGGTGAAGCACTTAACATTCTCTAACCATATAGCACAATTTGCATAAAAAAAAAACTAAAAATAATATAAAGAATTAATAAAAAATACATATATGTATATTAATACACATATACGTATATAAAAATAGATATAGATATACAGAAAATATATGTATATAAATAATTTCAAGAGCTTAACCGTCATTTTGGTATACAAACATTTTTATTTGTAATTCTAATATGTATATATACATATATACATATATATATATAAATTAATAGTGGAATTCATCAAAATAGATAAAGCGATAAATTGCTTATATTATATTTATTCATTTATACTCCCTGTTACATGAATACACCTGAGAAACTCTTAGTGAAAATATGTTCTGTGTCAGCTGTTTTGTTGTTTCAAAAATACCGAGCTGTATTTTGGCATCTGTCAAGCTTAACTGTCAAATTTAACTGTCAAACTAAATACGTTTTGTTTTAGATCAGTCATACTACAAAAATGGTGATTCTAACATCGCCACGATTTGTGCCTCAGGAGGATATTATGGATAGGTTACAGATATTATAGAACCTGCGCCGAAGACCCGAATCTGTCTATTTCTCGACGTTCTTAAGCATTTTGCACCTACTCTCTACTATACTATACTATAAACTCCAGCTCACACAACACCAGAAGCCAGCTGAGTATTCATAATTCCGTACATACGCCGATTGGATGCTTGAACAACAAACATTGGACGGAGATTTTTCAAATAAAACACCTTTTACTGTCTGACGCCAGTTGGAAATACCAAGTGATACCAGGTCGATCTCCACCTGGTCCTTCCAACAGAGTGGAGGTCCTCCTCTTCCTCTGCTTCTACCACCGCGTACTGCATCGAATATTTTCAAAAGCTGGAGTGCTTTCATCCATTCGGACGACACGACCTAGCCAGCGTAGCCGCTGTCTCTTCATTCGCTGAACTACGTCAATATTATCGTATAGCTCGTACAGCTTGTACAGCACATCGTTCCATCGTCTGCGGTATTCGCCGTTGCCAATACGCAAAGAACCATAAATCTTTCGCAAAACTTTTCTCTCGAAGACTCCTAGAGCCGACCCATCAGATGTTGGCATCGTCCACGCTTCTGCGTCATATAGTAGGACCAGTATGATGAGCGACTTGTAGAGTTTGGTTTTCCTTCGCCGAGAGAGGACTTTTACTTTTCAATTGCCTACTCAGTCCAAAGTAGCACCTGATGGGCAAGAGTGATTCTGCGCTGGATTTCAAGGCTGACATAATTATTGGTGTTGATGCTGGTTCCCAGATAGACGAAATTATCCACGACTTCAAAGTTATGACTGTCAACAGTGACGTGGGAGCCGAGTCGCGAATGCGATGACTGTTTGTTTGATGACAGGAGATATTTCGTCTTGCCCTCATTCAATACCAGACCCATTCGCCTCGCTTCTTTATCAAGTCTGGAGAAAGCAGAACTCACGGTGCGGTTGTTGAGGCCAATAATGTCGATATCATCGGCGTTAGGTTTAAAAAGTCACTCGGTAAAGAGTCACCTTGCCTGAAACTTCTTTTGGAATCGAAGGGCTCGGAGAGATCCGACGAGCCTATCAATATCAATTCGGAGCGTTATGGTCGCATGGTACCGACTTGTTTTTAAATCCGCATGCCACAGAACACGAGCGAATATGGCTTTAAGGCGAGAAAAAATTTCCAGTCGTGTAATCTTTCGTCTTGTCAATTGGCTGCCGAGATCGTGCAATTTGACACCGCCGGACTTTTCCTTTGTGGGGCTATGTAAAAGGCCGTGTTTAAGCGAATAAACCTTTAACTCGTGAGCACTGACATTCGTCTAGTTATGCCTGAGATCCGGCTAATATGTGCCAAAAAGTGGTCGAAAATTACCTCAAGCGAATCGAAGATTCAGGATTTATAAAAAAAAATTCATTTTCATGAAAAAATTTTAGATCAAAAGCATTTTCGTGGCAAAATTGACGAATAAACTTCATAATCGATTACCCATAAAAAAATTGAAATTTATTTATAGTTTGATAATTATATCAAGATTAACAGCCATTTTCATACTCAAATGAAGACCCTTAATATTGAATTCTAATCAAATTTATACGCTTTTAATTTATTTACAAATATTCTTCAGGCATCCAATTGGACATAAATTTTATACACCATCAAGTGCACTTACACATACACACACATACATATATTCTATTTATATGCAATATGAGTGAAACAAAGCATGTTAAGAACGCTTAAATAAAGGCTACAATTTTATGCAAATTTTTTTTGTATTTTTATTTGTATTTATTTTAACGTTATTTTTTTCATATTTCCATTTTTTCTCTTCAACTCGGCATTCAATACTACCATATTTACTTAAAACCGGAAAGAAGCTATTAACTTGATTTTATACAAATTTATTTTGAGTATTAACAAAACAGTTTGACTTTTTTCAATTCTTGTAGTTCACTTCAAAATTCTGAAAAACTTATCGTTTAAATTGAAAAAATTGAATATATTTAGAATTATAGTTATTTTAATGATTTTACGCTTGTTCAGTGTATAAATGTTTAATTTACATATAAATAATATGTTAATTTTTAGTTTTCAAAATTCTTAACATGAAATATTTGTCGAAACGCTGATTACGAATGTAGCGTAAAAAAGTTTTAGTTTATCTGTTTTTTTTGTTTTATTTTTTTTTTTTTGCCCAATTAGTGTAAATAACCAAAAGTAGACAATATTGACGCTCATCAATTAAAGAGATATCACCGTATGCAAAACACTAGACAAGTTCAATGACTTTATTTAAGAAAAAAATATTTTTGAGTAAAAAAAACAATGTTTTTTAATTAAGTTCTTGGTGAAATTGGAATTATGTATCTGTTTTTTCTAAGCAGCTGAAAGAAAAAATAAAAAGAATATTTTTAGTGCTTTCAGAAGAGAGATAGCGCTGTCAAACCAAATTCTTTAGTAACTTTTCAGCACTTGAAATTGAAAAAAAATCACACATTGTTTTCTTAGAAAGGCAAAAAACATTTTGAGCATTTAATATAGCTTTGATATTTGCTTTCATCGAAAACTATCAGCCATTAAGGACCTGTCAGATACAGCAATTTTTTATTTCATTCAACGAATTTCGTTGTCAAAACTTTTCAATATCAATAAATTATTGCGAAGTAATTTAATTTTTTAGATAATTTCAAGTAAATTTGAAATTAAATTTGGAAATTTTTCATTTTTACGCTTCAGTGTAGTATCTATGTTAGTTCTCTAATTCAAATTATAACATAAAATATTAAAGAGAAGCATAGAAAAAATATTTTTCACAAAACTTTGAAAGGAGACTTTACAGAAATTATAAGTAACATTTTTTCCATTATACGAGTATATTGTAACTAGCTCAACGAATATTACAGTTCTTTTAGCAAAATCTACTTAACGCTCCGGCTTGTTGACTGAAATCTCTGCAGCTGTACCTTGCCTAATAAAGAGAGTCTCAGAGAGTGTCAACGCTAGGTACTCACAAGTTACGTTAATTAGATTTACCCATAACCTAGTTTCCTCTACATGCCTATCTCAAGATAATCCGGCGCGTCCGGCATTATTCTTTGCCCACATGTCGGTAAGTCATCGGCTCTCGCCCCTTTGATATTATTTAAGTGGGCAATTGCTATTCAAACTTCATCATAGTCGTGTGATGGAAGGTTTATACCATCGTCACTTTCTCTGGAAAATTATTCCCTCCATAAACTCAACATTCTCTAAACTTTTGGCACAAGATGGCCCTCTATCGTTTCGTCAGTAAGAAGCTCAGGCTTTGAAACCCTGTTAAATGCGCATAATTCTTTTGTAATATTTTCAAGCATTTTCTCAAATTCTTAACATACACACATATTTGTGTCTCTCTTTTTTGCCTGAAAATACATCACTCTTCAAATCTTCGTATCTTTCGCAACGTTCGCGACGGGGAAGTAGATCATAACGTTGCGAGATCGTTATTCTCTCGACTGCGGTATGCCAGGAGCTATGTAAGTATCATTATACAGTATCATTATACCGTGTTTTTGATGAGTGCTCTCATAGAGGAAGTCACGTCTCTTGTATTGTACTAGCAGCTTCCCTATGTTTGTAGGCGCACGTTCTTGGTAGGAGCAAGGCGGATAAGTATCTTGATTGATTGTACAATAACAAGATAATTGTCCGAGCCAATTTTAAGACCCCGGAGAGTACGCATATCTAAGATACTGAAGACGTGTCTTCTTTCTACCACGTCTAGTCGACCTGGTGTCGAGTCTTTTGAGCTGATGACATTCAAAATTTTAGCTTGATTGATTTTTTGTGTCGAAATCTTGTATTAGAGATAACTATATTTGGCTCCCGCTAAAGTCGATAAGACTCAGCTCAATCACATAGCGCGAATTTGATATCCTGACGGGACGTGGGCACAAATCAGCGATACGTGGAAAAATTGTGCTTTAATACGAAGAGTACTCGCTGTC
Source organism: Ceratitis rosa (assembly GCA_037013455.1). Classification (NCBI taxonomy): domain Eukaryota; kingdom Metazoa; phylum Arthropoda; class Insecta; order Diptera; family Tephritidae; genus Ceratitis; species Ceratitis rosa. The sequence continues at coordinate 24,165,169 of JAWMAG010000012.1, forward strand.
TGAGTCTCTCACCCATAACAAATGAAAGACCGAACTTGCGCTTCTTCCATCCTTCCATCTTTGTTCGGCCCATACCTTCCTATGTAGAGGACGAACCTTTCATGTAGGTTCATGTGATCATGTGGTTAAATTGTAAGGGCCGATGTTGAATGTGAACCACACCTAAACGCCAAGCTTTTTCCGAATTTAATTTGACATTTCTCTATTTCAGACTTACTCAATTTGAACCATGGAGAGATACACAATCCAACAACGTGTTAAAGTTATCCAGACTTATTATGAAAATTTTCGAAGAAAATCATCTTCAGTGATGAGGCACATTTTCACCTCAGTGGATTCGTCAATAAACAGAATTGCCGCATTTGGGCGAATGAGAATCCAAGAGTGATTGTCGAAAAACCAATGCACCCACAAAGAGTGACTGTTTGGTGCGGTTTATGAGGCCGGTCAGGCAGTTACTGTGAATGGTGTTCGCTATCGTGAGATGATAACGAATTTTTTATGGCCACAATTGGAAGATATGGATGTGGACGATATGTGGTTTCAGCAGGACGGTGCCACTTGCCACACAGCTAACGAAACAATGGCTCTTTTGCGCAACAAATTCAATGGCCGTGTTATCTCACGTAATGGCGATGTCAATTGGCCCCCAAGATCATGTGATTTGACATCGTTGGACTTTTTTCTCTGGGGTTATTTGAAAGAAAAGGTGTACGTCGATAAGCCAGCAACAATTCAAGAGCTAAAGGATGAGATAATTCGGCACATTAACGGCATAGAAACTCCATTATGCCTCAGCGTCATCGAAAATTTGGACCATCGTATGGAGGTGTGCCGCCGAGGTCGCGGCGCTCATTTGTTACATACATAATTGAGTAATACCAATATATCTTAATAAAATAAAATTTAAATGATTTCCTAAATAGTTTGTGTTTTATTCAAAATCAACATCGGCCCTTGAAAATTTAACCACCCTTTACATGCGCTTAAGTCATTGTCTTCATTTGGCTGCAGTCTCGCGCAACAAGTCGGAATGACTCCACTGAAGCTTCCTATTTTCCGCTACCATATTCATTCACCCCTTGTTGGGGAATGAGGATATCGAAGAGAAGGTGGTAAACCCTAAATTTGGATTTCGAAAAATTACACAACACGATGGAATCTACATTCGTAAGATGGGGTCACAGCCATAAATTGTGAACAGCTTAGACCCTGAAGCTCAGGCTAACATTTCCAACACGTTTTAATATGTTCTTTTTTAAATAATATTTCATTAAAATCTTAACTTTTCCACTTTTCTCTTTCCCTTCTACCCTTATTCGCACAGTTTGGTTTATATAATTTAATTTTTATTGCTATTAATAAACTTTTATCTATCCCCTTGCACTAAGAGATTATTGGCATCTTCCAACAAGTTTTTCTCCTCAAACTCATACACACAAACATACAGATTTTGCGCTGGACTGAAATAAAAAATCAGCATATACACGTATTATCGGAGCATAAAGAATATCTTTTTTGTTTTTCATCTTGTTAGCGCTTGTTTTATTCAATGTTTGACACGCGTTGAAATTTATTTCGAAAATTATGAATATGTATGAGCTGTTATACAACACACGACACGAGTATTTATCAATAGTAGAAAGGAGAATATAATAGAATACAATAAATTCGCAAAAATTATAGTTTTTGCAAAAGTAGACAAAAATAGAACGATATTTGCAACAACAAATGTAAAAAACAAATGATTTTTAAATAGTTTAAAAGCTTTCGATACTACTGGCAGATGTTAAATAAAAAAAATAGACTAAATTTGCTAAAAGCATCAGTTGTTCGCCCCGCTCGTTATAGCATAATACTTTTAAATAAAAAATAAATAAAAAAAAGTTAAAAAAAAACTTTTTATTTTTTCAATTCAGATTGCAAATACTCTTATTTTTTGCATTTTATTATATTTCATTTCTTAAAACGTGTGTAAAAAATATTTGTCTTTCAAAATTGCAAAGAAAAAATGCTAAAATATAATAATAACATACAATTTTAACGCGATCATTATCACTATCTCGATAATAGCTTTAATTATCTACAAAGCATAAAAACACACGTATACAAATTAGCAATGATGATTGACTGCACAACATATCTTTATATGCAGTGTCTTTCTAACACACAATAACGGGTATATTAATCAATCCGTCAATCACGGCTCAACGCCGCGGCCGCTAGCATACGTTCGTACGTAGATAAATACGTGTATATGAATATAAGCAATAAATTACTTCATGAGCACACATAGAAAATTAAGTATTGCAAGCGGCGCTCAAGCATAAGTGTTTGTTTACTTATTTACTTCATTTTATTTATGTAGTCAGCATACTCGCATTTTATTGTGAAGAATTAACATATAATACACAGAATTACAACAAAAAAAAATTTATAAACAAATTTTCCAAATATTAAATTAACTCGTCTAAAATTCCAAGATTGAACGGTCCAGTAGTAGAAATATTTATTGTTATTATGTTAATAAATTACTACTTAATAAAGTTATTTTTTCATCTTAAAGAACCAAGACAATAATACTCACACTATAAAGTTTTGAAACCAAAAGTAGTTAACATATGTATTTGTTTTTACTAAAAGATGTTAGTTTAGGATAGGAAGAGAGTATGTATTTTATTTTATTTTATTTTTATTTTATTTTATTTTATTTTATTTTATTTTATTTTATTTATTTTATTTTATTTTATTTTATTTTATTTTATTTTATTTTATTTTATTTTATTTTATTTTATTTTATTTTATTTTATTTTATTTTATTTTATTTTAATCTAATTTATTTTATTTTCATTTCATTTCATTTCATTTCAATTAATTTTATTTTATTTTATTTTATTTTATTTTATTTTTGATTATTTTATTTTATGTTATTTTATTTCATTTTTATTTTATTTTATTTTACATTGTTTAATTTAATTTATTTTATTTTATTTTATTTTATTCTATTTTATTATATTTTATTTTAATCTAATTTATTTTATTTTATTTTGTTTTATTTCATTTCATTTCAATTCAATTCATTTCATTTCAGTTCATTTTATTTTATTTTACTTTATTTTATTTTATTTTAATCTAATTTATTTTATTTTATTTTGTTTTATTTCATTTCATTTCATTTCATTTTATTTTATTTTACTTTATTTTATTTTATTTTATTTTATTTTATTTTATTTTATTTTATTTTATTTTACTTTATTTTATTTTATTTTATTTTATTTTATTTTATTTTATTTTATTTTATTTTATTTTATTTTATTTTATTTTATTTTATTTTATTTTATTTTATTTTATTTTATTTTATTTTATTTTATTTTATTTTATTTTATTTTATTTTATTTTATTTTATTTTATTTTATTTTATTTTATTTTATTTTATTTTATTTTATTTTATTTTATTTTATTTTATTTTATTTTATTTTATTTTATTTTATTTTATTTTATTTTATTTTATTTTATTTTATTTTATTTTATTTTATTTTATTTTATTTTATTTTATTTTATTTTATTTTATTTTATTTTATTTTATTTTATTTTATTTTATTTTATTTTATTTATTTTATTTTATTTTATTTTATTTTATTTTATTTTATTTTATTTTATTTTATTTATTTTATTTTATTTTATTTTATTTTATTTTATTTTATTTTATTTTATTTTATTTTATTTTATTTTATTTTATTTTATTTTATTTTATTTTATTTTCTTTTCTTTCCTTTTCTTTTCTTTTCTTTTATTTTATTTTATTTTATTTTATTTTATTTTATTTTATTTTATTTTATTTTATTTTATTTTATTTTATTTTATTTTATTTTATTTTATTTTATTTTATTTTATTTTATTTTATTTTATTTTATTTTATTTTATTTTATTTTATTTTCTTTTCTTTTCTTTTCTTTTCTTTTCTTTTCTTTTCTTTTCTTTTCTTTTCTTTTCTTTTCTTTTCTTTTCTTTTCTTTTCTTCTCTTTACTTTTCTTTTCTTTTCTTTTATTTTATTTTATTTTATTTTATTTTATTTTATTTTTTTTTTATTTTATTTTATTTTATTTTATTTTATTTTATTTTATTTTATTTTATTTTATTTTATTTTATTTTATTTTATTTTTTAATTTAATTTTATTTAAATATTAATTTATTTTCGAAGGGTATAAGAAACCCATTAAAATGTAAAAAAAAACTTTTGCTGTATCTAAGGGTCTTCTCAAAATTGAGAATGTTCATATGTACCTATATCTCTTTTATTGTTCAGAAAAGAAAAAATATAAAGGCCAATAAAACTGCACGTATTTTTCTCTTCAAAGCATATTAAATAATTTGTATTTAAAATTTTATTACTACGATTTTATACTGAGTATTATATATATGGGTATATATATATACGTAAATATATATATGTATTGCGTTTTAAATTTTAATCCTGTCCCATTGTTTCATACTCTTTTCCCCTTTTTAGCCAATATGTAAACAATTTATGAGCCATAAATATTCTTAATGATAAGCTCAGTGTAAAACTGTAAAATATATTTTTTAATTTTTCTTCCACCATTCATTATTTACAGATGCACCGGTTATATTAACATTGCCACATATGTTGGGTGCCTCCAATGAATACACAAAAATGATACGAGGACTCAGACCGGATGCGAAAAAGCATCAGACCTTCGTGGATGTACAACATGTGAGTAAAGTCAAGAAACCCATAAAACTAAAACCAAACAAACTAAAACAAAACAAAAAAATAAAATAAAAAAAAAATTAAATTAAGTAGAACATGAAAAATAAAATGAGCCAAGAAAAAACTAAAATAAAATAAAAAATATTAAAATGAAAAAAATGAGATTCAAAAAAATATATATAAAATTTAAATTTAATTCGCAATTAAAAATAATATAAGTACATTTGTACCCTTGTTTTTTTTTTTATTATGTTTAGCTCACTGGCACACCACTGCAAGGTGGAAAACGCGTGCAATTCAACATGTTCTTAAAAAGCATTAATCGTATCGGAATAACCGAAAATCTAACAACAGTGCTGATGCCGGCCATTTGGGTTGAGGAGGTACAATATAAAAATGTTTTGTCATTATTTCCAGCTTGACTGCTTTACCCACATTTTTTGCTCTTTCACTTTTAGGGTATACAACTTAATAGTGAAATGGTGGCGTTTTTCAAAAAGAAACTTATCAATTCACTCAAAACACTCAATATAATTCATTGGGCGTCGATATGTGGCGGTATTGGCGTGGCGGCTATATGTCTGATATATTACGTTATACAACGTCGAAAGCCGGAAGCGGAAGTTGCGCCGCTAAAATAAGTAGTTTTTCTAGAGATCAGCTAAAGTTTATTAATACTTATAATAATAACGATACTTTGTTAACAAAAGTACAGTTTATTGTTATATATAATGTTATATATTTAATTTAATCTTATCTTACCTTAATTTATACTTTTTACGTATTCCTCTGTACCTTATTTGTTATCAATTTTAAGCTATTTCGTATGCACGTCCATACATACTTTGTATGTATCAATTTGTATTACTAAAAATGTATCTACATATGTATGTATATACCCACTTGTGTACTTTTTGTAAATATTTCAAAGCATTATTATAAATGTGATTGTAACATATTGTGATTTAGTATGTTATAAATTAAATAAATAAACGAAAAATGATTTTTTTGATTATTTGTGAACTGGTAGATCGTTGAAATAAAATTTTGACAGAATGAAATCGATATCAGCAGAGCTGTTCCACAATTATCGAATGCAAAGATTGCGCTAATTGCAGTATCGTTACTTACAACTACAAATATTGACAAACTGCTCTGCTTTATGCTGACGTCACCCGGCGCAACTGCAACAATTTGAAAATTGCATTGTATTGTGTTAAACTTATTTAATTTTTACATTTTATGATATTTCATATAAATTTTTGTAAAATTCTTTATTGACGCGCAGTCTACCGCTACACCTATTAAGCGTAAACAGTGCATGCAACAGCAGAACAATTAAATTTTGGCAGTTCATATATATCTCAATTTGATAGAATTGTTTAACCCCTTTTTGATTTGGTAGTCGGAATTTCAAGCCGATGTGTAATAAAATTCCTTCGGATGTTTTCGCAATGTCGTGCGTATCTTCTTCAATAGCTTTACGAGTAACCTTTAAAATATCTTGAAAATAATTTTTTTAATTTTTTATTAATTTTTTTTTTTTAATTTTACTTAAATTCCAAATGTACGTAAATTTAAAACACAAAAGAGATTGCAAAACAAAAATGGCTTTCAAGACTTGACGCGTGTGAAAGGGGACTCAGAAAAATTCCATAAATGTAATAGATTGTCTAGTACCTGTGGGCTCTATAAATAGGCAGTTCAAAAACCAAAGAGGTAAGTTTTTTATTTCATTTACAAGAATTTAGACTTGAAACGAGACATTATTGAACCATGAATTGCTGTACTTTAATAACTTATACACTTACATCGAAAAGATCTTGAAAGGAATATTATAACTTCTTCAAAATTAATATAAATAAAATTCTTTAGTTTGTTAACATTTCTTTGTCAAAAAACCAAAATTAAGACTGCACACGATACTCAAAAAGCCACTCCACTCAGTTGGCATTAGAATTGCATAAATTCATAGGCTATGTGCTATTTATTTAAACAAAATTTGATATCAGAGAAGTTAAACAAAATTTCATTAAAATTTATTTTCTACAATTAGCGCAAAAGCCCAACACTGTTTTGATGCATTTTTTTGCACTGAGAGATTTCGGTAATGTAAAATGAAATGTAATTTTTAGGGTGGCAACACTTTTTTGACATTCTGCCTTCAACTCTTCGCTCAGCAAATCTATTACAAAATAAATTTTCGCCGTTTGCAAAGTGAGTGCGGGCTGCGACGGAGTCGAGCGTAAACAAATTTTATCGAAATTCACGCGGAAATCCTAATCAAATTTCCTTAAAATTACGCAAAACGTGTTAAATAGTGTTTAAATATTTAGTGGAAAGTGAATGCAACTATTCACTAACCGTGAGAAAGCCGAAAAGTGCATTTGAAAGCTGTGCTATTCCACACGGTGTGTTTTTTGGCGAAATACGAGAAAAGAAGTGTCACAGAGTGAAATTTCCCCCCTTTACCCGTCTTCGTTTCATTCAAGTCGTAGAGCCGTCGCGTTGTAACGAAAAGAAATTTCTCCATATACATCATACAAATAAATACCTAATTTAAAAATAAATTGCAGCATTAAAATATTTTATATGACATAATAATATTTAAGTATATACAAAAAGGAAATATTGTGAGCATCTTTGCAACGCGATTTCATACATCCCGTCGGTTTCAGTAATCAAAATTCTCAGCCATACTCTGTACGCAAAATCAATTGTGTGGCGCTCCGTTTGTTTCACGAGCGAATGTATGTAACGCGTTAACGAAAACGAAATCTCGGACTACGTTCAGCAAAAGTCAGCCAGCCAGTAGCTATTATCGCTTCCCCTACTTTGAACTTTGCTTTATTGGCTTGTATACCTTGAGTTGTCCTTTGTTGGAAATTTAGTGACAGTTTATGAGAGCTGCCAACAAAATAATCCAACTACCATCGGCATTTTTAAAACATAATGGAATTTGTGTAATGCGAATGGTAAGGGAACAAATTGAAATAAATGAGAAGCAAAAAATTTCATGTTAATCTATGTGGGAAAAAATTTATGCTAGGAATATATTTATTATAGGAATATGAAAATTTAATGATTGACCTTTTAAAATTGCTCCAGGTTTTCTTGAGTACGTGACGCTTCCTTATGTTTTGGCTTCCAGCGTATAAATACTTATTATCCAATCGCAGAGACGAAATTAGTTTTGATACAGCCTTGAGTAATATTTATTATTTATTTTCAAGTTTAAGCCAAACATATTTTAGCATTAGGAAAATAAAATTAATTTAATTGTTTGCACGTTTTTTTGTAACGCTTTTAATCAAGTGGCAACATTCTGATCCAATTGACATTTGCATCGCTTATCTCTTCTTTAATCCAATCTATTACGATATGAAATTTCGCCGTTCTTTCTTTTAATCGTTTTTCGAGAAAATGGCGGCGTCTTCTGCCAAATTTTTTGTACACCAAAATCAAAATAAAGCAAATTCTTCTAGAGTCGATAAAATTGCAAGCGATTATAGAAAAAATATTGAGTTTGTAGATTCACCATCCCATGGAATCGTAAATGGAGATTACGTGGAAAACTTTTCCTTAAGAAATGACGAATATATAAAGAAAGAGGAGGAATATGCTGATAAAATTCGTTATAAAAGCGGCAGTGACAGAAGGTCAGCAACAACAGTCTCTGGCTTTGGAGAAGATGCCAGTGAAGCCTTTGTTGACATTGAGGATGTGATTTCCACTAAGACAGTTATTGTTAACAATAAAGGTGGTGCCATCAGTAGGGGTGACAACAAACCTAGTGATCTGAAAACACACTTTGGAGGTGATAACATCACCGCTTCAGCTGAAGGTAGCACACATGTACATATATCATAGAAGTCATGTTCGCTTTTACCCTGCATTCGCCTCTTTAATTAATGGTAGTGTTTAGATCTTTTCGGGTGGGGTGGTATGGAATTTGTTAAGTATACACAACGAAAGGCATACAGTAAGATTTATTATGCAGTATTTTCTTCATCGCGTAATGAACGAAATATATGCGTCCACTTATATGTTGTGTTATAATATTTGTATTTATCTTTTTCTACATATCATTGTAATAATTTTGATTTCTTTGTTTCCAGTAAACAACAATAATTTGAGAGATACAAGGTATTCCGCTAAGCACACACACATTGCTGCACCAAAGAATTTAGAAAGCGCCGACCACTACAATGTGGGGACAAATTTAAAATTGGCATATCAATTTCAAAAGCAAAATAAACAAGAACAAAATCCACAGTCATCGCAGCAAGAAGTAGCATCCAGTGTGCAAGTTGTTGCAAAACCGCTTAATCAGCATAATCAACAGTGGATAGATAAGCCACCGAATAAGATACCAACAAAAATACTCAACATACGAGCACCAACAACGTCATTGGCGTCAACGTCGTTGTCGTCAACGACATCGTCGTATGCAAATTTCGCCATGAATTCCAGCCAACCAACACAAACGCCGGGCAATCGTATAACATTTACCAGTCAAACGCTTCCTAACGGCACAATAAATATCGGTGGACCGGCTGGCCATTCAACTGGTTCAACAATCATATCCACTTCACAATTACCGAATACCACCACAATTAAGACAATAACATCAAGTGGAGCTGGCGGACAACAACATCATACACTACCGCAACAGGTACAGGTACATCATCAAGTGTTGCAAACTGGCGGACCAGCTGGGGTGACGGGTCAACCGTCACAACAACACCATAATGCAGCTAACCAATCAGTAGGTGCAACACAGACGCAAACCTTAGTTATAAAATCAAACAATGCGGTATCATTGCCAGCGGGTCTGGTCTCAAGTGCACCAGGAATAGTAACAATGACCAAAACAATTAATCAGGTACGGCGACCCATAAGTGGCGCCCATTTCGTGCACCGAGAAGAAGCACTGCGTTTGTTGAATGTAGCCATTAGGGCTGTCTTTAAGTAGTGTTCGGTGTGGTGCTTGTGGAGCATTAACATTTTTTTTTTTGTTTTCGAAAGAAAAAAATCGTATTGTAGATATTCACTGTAAAAACTTATTGATGTTATCAAAAGTTAGGCTACTTTTTGGTTGCTTGAAATTAAATATTTATAGCGTAGTGTGCAAAATCAGTTTCACGAAAAGTTTTTTTTTTTTTTTCTTTTAACCAAATAGCATGAGTATACAGTGTTTTAACGTTGTTTATTGTTTGTAGTAGAATATTAAAGATCGCAATTATTTGGCGACACTTAAAAAAACTGAAAAGCTGCACAGCAAAATAAAATACCCATTTCGAAGAAATTTGATAAATCAATCTCTGTAAGGTCAAACACTTTAAAAATTAAAATTGCTTTTATTATTTCTGCATATGTGTGCATATATATCAAAAATGCTCAACGAGCAATAATGTCGAGCATGCTTTATATAACGGTATTTAAATATATTTTTTAGTTGCAATAATTTTAAGACGGAATATATATTTTAAGGCCTCCCTACTACTAAATCAATCTACACGCTTTTACTTACTTAAACTTTAAAATACTTTTAAAGTAATTTGCTTTTGGTGAAACTCTTTAACTATGCTATACAACTTTTCTGAGCAATATACTATAAGTATTATATAAATTTTTCCAATATAATATAAACATTTTTTAGAAAAACATTATTTGCCAACTTATTACCGTGAAACTGAGAAAAATTGTATTTTTGGAAGCTTATTTTTTTTTATTTTTTTTAATTTGATTCTACATATGTACATACGTATGTATGTATATTATTTTCTTTTAAATTCAAAATAATTTTTTGTGCACTTTGGACTGAAACTATACCGAAAATCTCAAAAAATTTTTTTTAAAAAACTCTCTCTGGCAAAACGCCTAACTGTTGCATGCTGTAGTGGTTTCTTGCTTGACGATATTTAAGAAAAAAAGCCATTTTGAAATTTTGATTTGTGTCATTTTTACTAACTGCAACTTTTGTTTACTTCAACAGGGTAATCAGCAACCTTTGCTAAATTCCATGATACCGGCGAGTGTTGTAGTGGGCATGCGCCCACCGAATGCGCAGCAGCAGCAGAAAACTGTGCAAGGCAATACATTGGGACGAGTGGTTATTGGTGGTCCGCATATGGTTGGTGCCAGACCACAAAATCCGGCGGTGAGTTGCATATATACAGCATTTTGTAAATAATATTTTTTTTTTATTTTATCGTACCAAAATAATACTAAAATAATTAAATTAAAAAATTGATTTAACATACTACTAATAAATACATATGTCCTCTCTTTATGGCATATATTTAACGCATTTTGTAGATAACACTCAGTACACTAGCACCTGGACAAACGCCTGCACTCATATTGAAAACAGAAAATGGCTATCAATTATTACGTGTTGGCACAGCCACATCGGGTCCGGTGACACCAACAATTGGCGGTAGCGGCGTTGGCACCAATTCCACAAATCCGGCACAAATACGTTTACAAACTGTACCAGCTGCTGTAAGTAGATTTACAGGGCCTAATATAGCACTACGTAAAACGATTGTAAGATCATCCACCTCCACAACTACCACTACTACCACCCACCACCACCAACAACAACAACAGCATCATCAACAACAGCAGCAAGTAAAACAGCACCAACAACAACAGGCAACAGCGACGAAACAGATTAAACAAAATGTAATTTTAAAGAAATTTCCAGTTCAGTCTTTTTCAATCGCAATCTATAGGTTTCTTTTTTTTTGTATTTTTTTTTTTTTTTTTTTTTTGTATGTACATATATCTTTAGTTTCAAAATTCTTTTATGGCGATTTTGAGGTAGCATGAAAAACATTGCCAAGCCGGTGTCGGCGTAGTTATGTGCGTTCACTCTATATACTCCTATCATTTGCTCTTCATTGCGATTGAATATTCTTCTATTTAAATATTTCTCGATTTCCTTCCTTTATTAGATTAATATTTTGATATCTCATAATGCGTTATACGCATAGATAGCTTAGGAATGTTTAGTTTTTGACATTTTATGGATTTAGCATCAAAGAGATTTACAGAACCCGACTAAATGTTGGTTTCGGTGTAACTTGACTGTTAGATAAATACATTTTCAATGTTTTAGTATCAAATTTTGTTTTTTTTTTTTTTTGTGCAAATTCAGCATAATAAAATTTCTTTTAAATACTTTATTATATGCATGAGCGCAAATGTACTGTTAATTGTTGATGTATGTATATTACATTAGTTTATGCACAAAGGATAACTTAATAAGTGTATAGTGTGCATTTAAATATTTGAATGCAGTTGATGCACGATTATTATATAGGGACTTCAAATATTCAAAGGAACGCTTCCTCTAACGGTTTTGCTGCTTGTGTGGCACGTAGCGCCGACTTTTTGAAAGTAAACGTTGTACAGACCAGTACCGTCATCCAGTTCTGGCCATAAAAAAATCATTAATCAGCTCTCGGTAGCGCAATCCATTCATTTTCGAGAAGTAAGGTCCTCACCGGAGCAAAATCGCACCGAACAGTTAAGTGTTCAGGATCGAGAGGCTTTTCAACAATAAATCTTGAGTTAAACAAGCCCTAGAAGCGACAGTTGACATAGTCAACGAAGTGGAAATGGGCCTCGTCAGTCAAGATGATTTTTCGATGAAATTTTTATAGGGAATTTTAATAATTTCAGTGCGTTGCTGAAGCGTTCAGTTCAATTTTTTTTTTTTTTTTGTTACTGACGCAGTTTTATCTTGTCAAATGCAAAAAAAATGCAACTTCAAACTTATTGGAAAACCCTTTGTATATATAATTGACGCTTAATAACTGCTGAAGCGATTTTTCGTCACATTTGGTGCATAATGAAATTCCGATTTAGTTACTGTCACCTTATATACATAGTATATTGAGGATATTGGATATTCCAGACTACAATTAAACGCTTAATTTTATTACACAGACAGTTTTAGCTATATTTGCTTAAATTTATTGTATTTACAATTTTTTTGCTAAAAAAAAATCTGTAAAACTCCAGAAGTTTTAATCTAGCTAGAAACAGCATCAAATGCGCCAAACACTTTACTTATGAAGGTATCCTTTGTGTCAATAGCGAAACGTAATTATTTCTTAGTTAAAATTATTTGTGGAAGTTTTAGGAGGGAGGCTCCTATATTCGGAATTCTCGTTATGTTGAGTTTTTTTTTTTCAATAATTTAGCTAAATTTAGTCATTAGTCGACTTTTCAAATTTTTATAAATAAAAATATATATTGCCTTACAACATGTTTTAGTTACATTTTGTTAATTTACTGTTTCTTCCTGCCAATGCCTTGGAAAACTACGGCACTTTAACTTATACAATAATATTTGTTGTATTTAATTGTAAAATTTTCTTCTCTTTTTTTTGTAATTTATTGATTCTAGATTTTCTATCTACTTAAAAATTTTGCCTTTTATTTGCGTTTATTTTGCTGTTGTACACCAATTGTGTATCTTATATGCTTGCTGTATAATTATTATAAAATTAACTTAGTTAGAAATCAAAAATTAATTGGCTTTGAAAAACAAGTCATAAAATGCAAAAGAAAATTTTGAAGTAAATATTTGCGTATCCGTAAATTTGTTTGTTGGTTTTGCAGTTTTTTCTTACTGATTTCATTCATTAATTTTAACATTTTTCTTTTTCATAATCGTAAATGTTGCTGTTTTCATCTTAAATTGTCATACATATTTTTTCGTTTAATGTAAGCAATTTATGTAATTACTATCCTTTTCGTTTTGCCAACCGCCCGCAGTCGATGGCCGTGTCCTCGTCTACATCCAATAATATTGTTGTGAATTCAGTTGCATCGAGTACTACTGGCCCGCATCACACCTACACGTCCCAGGCGAATATAACATTGCAACAGCCACAGCATCATCAAGCTCAGCTGCAGCATCAGCAACAGCAACAACAGCAGCAGCAGCAAACACATCTGCAAACGCATAACCAACAATTGCACCAACAGACCCAACATTTACTATCACAACCGCAAATTACCCAAATTCAAACAATTCCAGCACAACATTCAGCCGGTGCAACCGTCTCTACGGGCACATCGAACACAACGACCATGAGTAATAATCACAGTGCAGTATCCACGGCTAGTGCGGGCACGACGACGGGGACACCCACAACAGTGACAACACAGCAAAGCGCTGCGCAAGGCAATACCAAAGAGAAGTGTCGTAAATTTCTAGCGAACTTGATTGATTTGGCGACACGTGAGCCCAAACCGGTGGAGAAAAATGTTCGTAATCTTATACAGGAGTTGGTTAATGCGAATGTGGAGCCGGAGGAGTTTTGCGATCGGCTCGAACGCCTACTGAATGCCAGTCCACAACCTTGTCTCATCGGTTTTCTGAAGGTTAGTGCATCATAGATGCTGTACAGAGTTGGATTTTGCAAAATTTTTAATAATAAACACTCAATTCCAAATTAATTTTACAGAAAAGTTTACCACTACTACGTCAAGCGCTTTTTACCCGTGAGCTTGTTATAGACGGTATTAAGCCACCACCACATAATGTAGCCGGTTTAACAACGTTGCAGCAGTTTCCAGTGAGTTTATTTTAATTTTTTTAAATTTATTCTTGCAATTATGAATTGAAATTTTGCTTTCCCGCAGAAAATTCAAGCGCAAATACGTCCAATAAGTCAAAATCAAACGACAACCATTGGACAAACGCAGGTTAGAATGATTTCCCCTTCAGGTCCAGGTGGCCCACGTCCCATTGGCCATACGACTATCACTAAACAACCCGCAGGCATACGTATACAGGGTCCCACCAATGGACCACGACTTGTTAATGCCCAAATTCGTGGACCCATTCCAGCATCTATACAGCAAACTGTAAACGCTCAACTGCCCACAGCGCCGACGCAAGCGGTAAGTCACCGTTAGCTCGTGCAATATACATTTATTTTTATTTTTTTTTTTTTTACTAAATATTTACACTTCACCACAGAGTATTTTGCATATACGTGCGCCAACCGTAACGCAAATAAGTCGACCAACGACAGTGCAAATACGCACTGCCAAGGGTAAGAATACGGCATCGGGTATAACGCATGTAAAAGTTGGTCAAACGCAAATAAAAGCGATTCCTTCGCCCGTACCCTCACTTATCGCCACGAATCAACCGCCCTCACTCACAGCTATATCCAATAGCTTAGCACCCTCATCGACACCATCCCTATCTGCAGTATCAACTATTTTGTCCACCATCAATTCGGTGGCTACATATTCAAATGCCGGCAGTGGGACATCGTTGCCCACACCATCATTACCCACCGTACAACTGCCTCCCAGTTTGATGCATCATAGTAGCAGCCATTTGAGTAGTCATCCCTCTATTGCTGGCATAGGAGAGAGCTTAAGAATTATTGATCCTAAATTGGAAATTGGCGCCATTAAGCAAGAGAAAATTGCACCCGTTACACCGACGGCGAACAAATCGACAACAAAATCTGGTGCGGCATCCGCTAGTAAAGCGTCAAATAAAAAGAAGAAAGAGCAATTGGATAAGGAGAGAGAAGAGAAAGCAAATGCGTCGGGTGCTGCCGCAACAGCGGCAATGTCTTCGTTCTATCAACAGCCCTCCATATCGATGTCATCGTCTGTGTATGGTGATGATGATATCAACGATGTCGCTGCTATGGGTGGTGTCAATTTGGCCGAAGAATCGCAACGCATACTTGGCTGCACTGAAAATATCGGTACGCAGATACGTTCGTGCAAAGATGAGGTATTTCTGCATTTGCCAGCGCTGCAAGCGCGCATACGTGCGATGGTTATGGAACGTGGTCTAGAGGAACCATCTCAAGATGTGGCGGTATTGATTTCGCATGCGTGCCAAGAGCGGCTGAAAAATATCGTCGAGAAATTGGCTGTGATAGCAGAGCATCGAATCGATGTGATTAAGGTACGAAAGTGTTTTATTGTTGTTGGGTGTTTATATATTACCTTTTGGAACAAATTTCTGATTTATATCGATGTTGTTATTGTGAGAACTTAAATGCAGACAGATTTTGAGATATTTTTCAAATCGAAATTCGTTTCAAAATAGCGCTTTAAAATTTAAGCCTTAACTCTTAATTAATTGTATACAATTTTGCATGCTTCAGGTTGATCCACGTTACGAAGTCACAAAAGATGTGCGTGGCCAGATAAAATTCCTCGAGGAACTGGACAAAGCCGAACAAAAGCGCCACGAGGAGTTGGAACGCGAAATGTTGCTGCGTGCGGCCAAATCACGTTCGAAAATCGAAGATCCCGAGCAGGCGAAAATGAAAGCAAGAGTAAGTTGCTGATAATTGTAATGTTGATTGAAAAACAATTGGAAATTTAATGTTTTTTCATGCTCTCCCTAAAAGGCGAAAGAAATGCAGCGTGCCGAAATGGAAGAACTGCGACAAAGAGACGCCAATATGACTGCGTTACAGGCCATAGGACCACGTAAAAAAATTAAACTTGACGGTGATGCGGCTGGCGCTGGAGGGGTTAGTAATAAATAAGCTTATATATTAATAATTGACTAAAAATAATATATAATTTACATGTACTTATAGAACTCCAACACCAGTGGCGCATTAGGCAGTACCAGTGTGCCGGCAGCGCCATTACGGCCACGCATTAAACGTGTTAATCTGCGCGATATGCTCTTTTTCATGGAACAGGAGCGCGAAACATGCAGAAGCCAAATGTTATATAAGGCATATCTTAAGTGATCGACTCTGTATAATTGTGCTAAGGAGTAGCAATAATGGCAGAAATGTTGTATATAATGAACTTTCCGAACATGATGAAATTAATATTACGTCAACTACATACATACATACATACATACATGCATAAAGTCATTTCATACTTTTTATTTTATAATTTTTTATGTACGAAATTTCGTTGTTACACTATATAGCGCACTGTTTGCTAGCAAAACAAATGCCTACATACATATATACATATAAAAATACACGTTTCGATTGCTTGAGTAAAGTGGTATGCAAATTATATATACAATACATGCATATATATTTTTGTAAATTTATGCATGTATTGGTTTTTTTTTTTTGTTTTGTACAACAACTACAATCATTTGACTTTGATTTTGCCTAATGTGTGGCAAAGCACTGCACTCATTGCTAAACATATATAGAGATCTTCAAAAAAAAAAAAAAAAAACAAATAATAAGTTTACTAAAACTAAAAGAAAGTTGCAATTAGGCGGTTTAACGACGATTTGTTTTGTAATTAGTTGGGTGTATGGATTATTGCAATATTTAGTAAGAACATCCCTCACTTTAATAAGTTATTAATATTTTTTGAATTTTTTCTTTTAATAACATTTATTGACATTATTCCCAATTTTTTTTATTATTGATTTATTTAATTCATAAAAGGCAAAACAAAAATTTGCAATTCTTATGTATAAACATGAAGTAAAAAATTCTAAAAAAAAAAAAAATGTTCACTTTTTAAAGTGAATTTTGTAAAAAGAAAATAATTGAATAAGAGATGATGAAAGCAATTTTTTATTAGTTTATTTTTATTATATACAATAACATAAAATATATATATTTGTTTTTAGCAATACGTGCTATTAAACTAAACTTAAAACAAAAAACAACAACAACAACAACAACAACAACAAAATGATCTTTTGCTTCAAAACACTTTGTCTCTTTAAGTATATAATTTGTATTAAAAAGAAAAAAAAACTTATTAAAGATAACTCAAACTTAGGCAGAAGATGTTACGTTATAAAAACGAGTATATATTAAAAGAAAGAAGAGAGAGAGGAGAGGGAGAGAGAGAAGAAAAAAAAAACAAAATATGGCCTTATAAATTTAGGTTAATTACAGGCAAAATTTGTACATTTTCTTTATGTCGTTCAAAAGCGTAGTGTTTATCTATAATTTTCGCTAATTACAGTACACAAACAATTGCATTAAATATAAACAATTGTAATTTAAGTGTATAAATTTGCATATATATAGATATGAAGTAATGAATTAGGTGATGCTTAATGAAGCAAACAAACAAATTGGCTGGATGAAGTGACGCATGCAGTGCAGGAGATACGCTCAACGCCCGTTTTTCTTTCCACCCCGAGAAATGGTTAAGATTAGGACAAATTTTTGAAAATTTGCACAGCGAAGCAGCATGAATGTTGTAGAAAAAATGCAAACGAAAATTTGCGATTTTTACATATTTTTTTTCTTATTACTTTCCTTAATATCTATTTGTAAGTTAAAATTTTAAATTAAATTTCTTATTTTTCTAAGATTATTACCGTTTGTTTGTAGCAAACTCTTATATAACTTGCAAATGCATTAAAATGCAGCATTCATGTTGCTTTGCCATTGCCAAAATATACACAAAAGCACTTTATATACATATATAAATATAAATAGTTGCGCGTGTGTAGAGCGTTACAGCTACGAGTAGTACGGTTCAAAACCAATCTTAACGTTTAAATGCGGCTTAGAATTAAGTAGAATTATTCATAGAAATTTGTACATTTGTAAGACCTTGTGTTTGTGTTGTCCACGGCGTAGGGCGTGCGGGAGAAACTGTTATTTGGAAAGAGAAATTCGCATAATAAAATTAAAATAAAAATAAAAATTAATAAAAAATTAAATATTAAGGTTTAATCATTAAAAATCATACACATTAAATATTAAAAAAAAATAAAAATAAATAAAAATAGTTTAAGCAGAAAAAACTATAAACGTTAAAACTATTGATAGCGGAGATAAAAAGATAGAGAAATGCATTATTATAGATAACAAAACAGCTTCTTAATAGAATTATTTGCAAAGGCATTATTAAATATTACATTTTAATATGGACATCCAAAAAATATAGCAAATACAAAAATAACAAATATAAGTTAAACATAAAAAACGAAAATACACTAACAACAAACCAACCAACCAACCAACAAATCAAACGAGCAACGTAACAACCAACCCATTCACACATACATACATACAATTACCATAATGTGTATAGTGAAGGGGAAATCATGATGATGCCAATGCCGATGATGATTGCATCTACATTTCTACATTTATTTAGAAAATCCAACTAAAAAACCGTAGTTTATCACAACTAATCAATAAATATGTAAATGTACGTAAATTAAGTTAAATTTTTATTATTTTGTAATACAGCAAAAAAGTAAACAAAACAAAAAAAGAAAAAACTAAAACTAAAACTAAAAAGAAAACAAAAACAAAAAAACAATACTTGCAGTTTCAGATTATCAAGTTCTTTTTGTATAATGTAGTGTAAAAACAAAGTTGATGATTAAACAAAACGAAACAAAACAAAACAAAAAACAAAAAATGGCAATTAATAAAACAAAATATAGGAACCGAGAAATTAAAATAGAAATTTAAAATTAAACAAAATTTTAATGCTGGCTAAAACTTAGTTTTAACTATTGTATATTACAATGAAATTGTGTAGTTATAAATAAAATAAATTAAAGTAATTTATATAAAAAAGCAAAAAAAAAAATACAAAAAATATACAAAAAAAAACAGAAGTATAAATTAAAACATTTGAAATAAAATGACAACAAATAGCGAGTCAAAGAAGAAGGCCCTTAAAACAACAAAAACAGAAGCTGAAAACAACAACAACAACAAAAGAAAAGTAAAGAAGAGTAAAAGTGCGCGCAGAGCAACACCATTAGCCAATTATGGTTTTGGCCTGACTTGCTACCAAGACGTAAGAGAAATTAAATCCAACTGTAAAGGTTGCTTCTGCCACTCAGCGAGACGTTTCAAACTTAAATAATAGAGCAAAGAACATTTAATAGACGAATTTCCAGCATAAAACCAAAACCACATAAGAGAACCGAATTAAGAAACGAAAGATGCGAATAGGTCAGAATAGAATACAAGAATGTATTTAAATAAAAAGCATTAAAAATAAAAAAAAAATATAATATTTATAACTTAAAACCGCTATTTTTTTAACTTTATAATTAGCTTGTCTTACATATCGTATTTCACTTTTCTACGAGCAGTAAAAGTAAGATTTTCACGATTGGATTTTTTATACATAAGAAGTGAAGAAGGTTTGAGAAGATCAGTTCTTGGCGTGTAGATGACTCGTCGTATATAAATTTCTCAAAATAATTTTTGAGGTTAGGAAACGCTGCACATAAACAATACTGCTTTCAGAATACTACAACAACATTATTGTTGCTAATACAACAGTTCATTAACCACGTTTGGTAGCAGGCGAAGCTAAATAAACTGTATTTGTCAGCGAGATCATCTAAGGAGAAGCCCAAGAAATGTACATTTTCGCACCGGACCAAAACGATAAGGGCTTTCAGATGAGTCGCTGAATGTTATGTAAAGAGGAAATTTTTGTTATTGCATGGTGCAGATATTTATGTATGAATGACTAAGGTTTTCCAATAAGGATGTTATTTTGATATGCAAAGAAAAGTAGCATTTTCGCGATAATTGATCGGATCAGCCAAAAGACCGCCATGGCTATGCTTACGGGACCGTAACATTTTTTTTTAAATTTTCCGTCACCAAGTCGTAAAGCGGCTGCTGTATGCCCTCAATAGCTTGACGAATTCCATCTTTGAGGTCTGAAATCGACGATGGCCGGTTGACGTAAAACCACGTATCGCCGTCTATCAATATCATCCAATTCCGGCCATAAAACATCATTAATCATCACTCGATGTTTCATGTAACTGTTGCTCCAGCCTCATTTTCAAAAATGTAAAATCCAATGACCCCGACCGGATCATAAACCGTACCAAATACGTGGGGTGCAGAGGCTTTTCAAAAATAAATCTTCGATTTTCCGAACCCCAGATGCGACAGTTTTGCTTATTGACGTAACCATCGAGGTGGAAAAAGGCCTCAGCAGTCAAAATGATTTTTCGATGATATTCTGGATCATTTTTGTGCATTTCAAAGACCCAATCAGCAAGTACACGACCTTGTTAATGATCGACCGGCTTGAGTTCTTTTGTTAACTGAACTCTATAAGCCTTAAGACCGAATTCTTTATGCAAAATACGGGGTAATGACAAGGAATGGACAAACCTGGGTTTTCTTCAATATTTTGGGTTGCAACAGCAATATTCTCAGTTGTTCAACAGCTCTACTTTTTCCCACCAATTTCTGTATTGCGGTCCGACAAGGTGCTTCACGATGCCCGAAAAAATGTTTTAGTTTTACGAAATGTCGGCATTCACGGAAAGTTGTTGGCTCCGAATGAAGAGTGCTCGAGATCACTCGGTAACATGTCATTATCAGTAGCTGTGGTATGGATTCATGGCGTCTGTACCGATGCAGGGTAATTTATGACCACAGCAGCTGGTTCTACACAGAGAGTTGTAATAATCCTTTCTCCTTCTAATTGCTTTTCTTCTTGCTTTTGCCAACTTTAAATGTGTTTTTAGTAGTTAGTTTTCGTTGACAGCACGCAAAACTTGAATATTCGCAATGTTCGAAAATTCGAACTCGAATATTAAAATGGCAAGGTTGTCATTTTTCATATTTCCTCTTTAGGGACGGAAATTCGATGTGATGCAGAATTTTTATCATTATGAAGTTTTTGCACTTACCTACCTTGTCCTTTAAGAAAAGTAGTAAAAAAAAATTATTTAAATTTTATTGATTTTTTATTTTATTTATTGATGCTTAATTTCCTTTTATCAACCTTAGTTTTATTTTTTTATTTTCATTTTTTCAAATAGGAATAACAAAATTGACCAATTTAGCTCTCAACAATTTACGTTGGATAATTAATTTCTTTTGTTTTATTTTCTTTTATCTAAATTTTTTGTGTTTCTACAGTTGCTTTGCTTTGGTACGAATGATTCATAGTTTTTTTTAAAAACATTTTCAACATCATACTTTACAATTTTTAATCAATTCTTTTTTGTATACCTACGCATTTTGGAATATCTTAAAAATATACATACAGATATTATTTCTAAAATATGTGTTTTTTATATGTACATACATATTTATTTTAAACAAAATTACCAAAATGCGGTGAAACCTACAAAATTAGTCCAGCTTTATTTTTATAACGGTAATTTTTTTTATATTTATTTCGCTCTTCGCCTTGATTTTCCGAGTTGTTGCAATAACTTTTTAATAATTTTAGTTGTTTTTTGTATTTTTTTTTTTAATTTGGGATACAAAATTAGTGAAAGAATTGAAATTAGACTGAAAAAAATATGCTTCTAACCTTTAAACAAAATTTTTGCACAATTTAATAAATTTTGAATATACATACATATACGTGGATATGTATATAGAGCTTCAGTATCCCACTCTTCGACAAGCCATAAGCGCCGCTAAATACATCTATGTTTTAACAAGTTCTTCAATTTATTGATGATTTCCAAATTTAGCAATAATATTTTTTATTTAGTCAACATTTCTATTATTTGTTTACAGCATTATTTTTAATTAATTTTTTTTGGGCAATTTCAACTCGTTTCACTAAAATATGGACCATACGTACGTATGTATGTATGCGTGTACCTTTGTCATGTTCGTTAAATCGAACAAGTGCTCAATAATTGAATATTTTACTAATTTACAATTAATTTTTGTTTATTTAATTTTAATATTTAGCAAAAATTTTAAGCTTAGCCACTACTACCATTATATGCTACTATGCGTATGGCATTAATAATTATTTATCTGCTATACATACATATATGTATGTATATGTTACTACTACATTGCTAAATTATTGTACAGTGTCTTTTCAAAATGCTCAGATATCGCTTAACGCTTTCCGTTTCGATCTGCATACATACATTTGCGGAAAATTTCGCTTAACTAACGGTTTAAATCGGAGTTGTGCAAAATGCATTAGATTTTTAATGCAACAAAAATTTCAAGAAATTAAAAAAAAATTACATTAATGCATAAAAGCGTTCATTTTTTTTTTAATTTAGTACACTGGGAATTTTAGTGCAATAAAAAAATAATGCACTTTAATTTAATGCACTAAAAATTCTAGGTGTTAAACACTTATCCATTCAAAAATCGAGTGCAAAAAAAAAGGAATTCAAAATTTTAAAGCGTTTAAAACGTTATGGCATTACGCAAGTTTAATGCATTAAAAACTTAATGCACCACATTTTTCTTGTATTGGGTAAATAAGTTCACAAACATTTTTAATACATTAAAAATTTTAATATACCCATGTTCGTTGCCAGTACATCAAAACAGGAAATTAAAAATTTAATGCATCAAAATTTTTAATGCACCAGAACTTTTAATGCATTAAATAATTTAAAGCAAAAAAAAATTTAATGCATTTAATAATTTAAAGCACCAACAATTTTAATGCATTAAATAATTTAATGCACAAAAAAAAATATTTCTTCAAATAATTTAATTCAGAAAGACTTAAAATGCATTAAAAATCTAATGTCACTCAAAATTTAGCGCTCCAGAAATTTCAGCATATCCAAAAAATGTTATGTTTTTAAAAAAGTTTCAAATATTTAAAGATTAATGCAAAAGAAACTAGCAAATTAAAAAATGAATGCATTAAGAATTTGAATTGGTTAAAATTTTATTAGCTTTAAAAAGGTATGCAATAAAAACTTCAATGCATTACGTAATTTATTGCACCTAAAAATTTTAATGCATTATAAAATTAATGCAACAAAGCGTATATATAAAACATTTAATATACTGAAAACCTAAATGCAATAATATTTTTAATGCACTTAAAATTTTAATTCATTGAAAATAATGTACTAAAAATGTAAGTGCATTAAAGTATTAATTGCACTTTAGGTTTTAACACATTCAACAATTTAATGCATTAAAAATTACAATTGAATTGTATTAAAACGCGTTAAATAAAATATTTAACCCAACTAAAAATTAAGGATATACCAAAATATTGATGCATTAAAATTTTGTATACATTAAAAAATTAATTGCGTTAAAAATATTTAATGCACCTTAAACGTTAAAGCCAAAATTATCAAGTTACCGCTACAAAATTGATGCGTTGAAATTTTTAATGCATTACAATGTTTAATGTAACCAAAATTTAGTGCATTAAAAACTCGAATGCATCAAAAACTGTAGTGCATTAATAATTGAAATAACTTATTTTGCTACTGCTATACGAAAACTGCTGCGTCTGTCATTAAATCAGCATTAAAAATTGATATTCTCTTCACAACTCTAGTTAAAAGCTTTTTAAAAGTCTATAAAGGCAGGTGCTGTAAAGGTTTTTCTATTGTGAATATTCAGGAAATTCATTAAATTGGCAAGCGCTATTTCTACAATTTTTATAAAAATTATATTTTTCTCTCGGTCCAAGCCAGCACCTTAAATTCAGCAATAAAAATTAATTATTCGCGGAATCACTAAAGTTTATCACTTTATCACTTTCATTTCAGTACTCATTCATTCGCTGATAATTAATTAATTATTTTAATTATACTCGTAGACATACTTTCTTTTAACTTTATTTTCGCTTAAATTTTATCTACTTAGAATTTTCTTTTTGGTTTTTCTTTTAGCGTTTATTTATTTATACATATGTATATCTATGTATATATGTATATAGTTATGTAAGTTTGTTATGTTTCAATTCATATGTATGTGATCCGTCGGTGTATATGTATGCGTGTACGTAGATTTGTGTGCATAGATGTGTGTGCTTCGTTGTTGCTGTGGAGAGTGCGGCTACTACAGTGTCAAGCGCCTAATTTTGCTGTTACTCTACAACTATTGCTCCTACTGCCGATTCTGTTGTGGCTGCTTTTACCCTCGGTGTGGTTTTGAGTTCTTTTCAGGTGCCGTTCTCTTGCACCAAATTGAAATACGATGTCGCACTATAGTTGAATAACTCAAAGTCATATCTGTTGAGAGAGAGAGAGAGAGATTTAGAGTTTTAGAAGGTCAAATTGAAACATTAATATATATATATATATATATATTTGTAGTTGTTGGTAGAAGGGAAGAGAGGAATTCATAGGGCCCGAAGGATCTGTAAAGGTTGTTTCATTTATACTCGAGACTCTCGCCTGCCAGGAGAGGTTTAAGTTATGTTACTAAGGTTAAAGCGATCTTTTCTATGCTTTGTCCGAACTCTGTTGTAACTTTCTGTATCCCTCAGCTGTTTTTTCATTTTTGGAAACAGGTAATAACCGCTCGAGGCCAGGTCTGGGCTGTAGAATGGGTGATGGGTGTCTCCTTCATAGCTAGGAAGAACTTTAGTGAGAGATTGGTTCTCAGCCCAATCCACTGAGTTTGCAACGGCACACTGCATTACCTGAATTGAGGATAGCAAGATCATCCGCATAAAAAACTACTTCTAAGCTCCCCTCGGAAGTCGGGCTGCTCGTTGGGAGGTTCACTACATGTGGGAAATGTTCTACATACATCGAGGTCAAATACGACCAACGGGTGTCTCATATATCAGTTCGAAGTCATGGCTGATGTAAGCTTGGTTTGGTTTAAGAAGATGTTGATAGATTTTTTTACTGAATGACATTCAGAATCTCTTAAGCGATAAACTAATGGGATGATGTACGCATTACATTGGTCTTGGTGGTCTAAGGGACCAATTATTTCTCTAACAGAAGTGCTGCGCTTAATTTATAGCAAACGATTTCTTTAGGAGCGATATTAGTTGATCTCTCATTTTGGTCAATGCACGAATGTTCCAAAAC
The DNA here is from genome assembly GCA_037013455.1 of Ceratitis rosa. Classification (NCBI taxonomy): domain Eukaryota; kingdom Metazoa; phylum Arthropoda; class Insecta; order Diptera; family Tephritidae; genus Ceratitis; species Ceratitis rosa. The sequence continues at coordinate 24,190,654 of JAWMAG010000012.1, forward strand.
CTCAGCGGTTGAAAGGAGGTTAGTTTGGGGAAAAGCTGTCAACTAAAGACGAGACAACTTCGAGTAAACGTGTTAGATATCCGAATTGCGTAGATCACAATGAGATTTCCAAATATGGCAGCAAAGGTAAGCCCCAAAGGTAAGATTGAACAAGAATTGAGACCAAAGACAGTCTAATCTTAAATCTTAATAACAGGAAGAATTCTGGCATTGGACATTTTCTTCTTCTTTACTTATGCGATTATAGTCGAGTTAACAATATTGCGACATTTATTCCTTATTTTCAATTCAACGGAGTGAAGTCTTCCTCTTCCTATGCTTCCACCGGCGGACACTGCATCGAAAACTCTTAAAACTGGAGCATTCTCATCCATCCGGACCACATGACCTAGCAAATGCAGTCGCTGGTTCTTGATTCGCTGAACTATGTCAATATGTCGTCGTATATCTCGTTTACGTAAACGTTCCATCGGCTGCGGTAATCGCCGTTCCCAACTCGCAAAAGACCATGCATCTTACGCAAAACCTTTCTCTCGAAGAATCCTAGAGTCGACTCATCAGATGTTGACAGCGTCCACGCTTCTGTGCTATATAGTAGGACCGGTATGATGAGCGACTTGTAGAGTTTGGATTTCGTTCGTCGAGAGAGGACTTTACTTTTCAATTGCCAACTCAGTCCAAAGTAGCACCTGTTGCTAAGAGTGATTCTGCGTTGGATTTCAAGGCTAATAGACGAAGTTATCTACGACTTCAAAGTTATGGCCGTCAACTGTGCTGTGGGAGCCGAGTTGCGAATGCCATGACTGATTGTTTGATGTCAGCAGCCTACAAGACATAAGCTTCGCTTCCTTATTCAGTCTTTAGAAAGCAGAACCCATTGCGTGGTTGTTGAGGGCAATGATTTCAATATTATCGGCGTACGTCAGCATCTTTACACTCTTATAGAAGATTGTACCTTATCTATTTAGCTCTGCAGCTCTTATTATTTTCTCTAGCAACCTTGTCTGAAACCTCGGAGAGGTCCTTCTCTATCCTGACAGAGCATTTGGTGTTGCTTAATGTCAGTTTACACAGCCGTAAAAGTTTTGCGGGGATATCGAATTCAGATATAGTGGCATGGAGGCAACTCGAGGGACCTTGACAACATCTGCGTACATGAGTATTTTAGAATGAATAATCACATTTGGAAGGATATTGAATGAATATAAGAAGGATGTGTAAGGGGGCGAGGTGACTTCCTTGAGGAATGCTCAAAGACATCAAGGATGATCAAGCTAGATCTTTAATTTCATAAAGATTACCATTCTCCTCAATTATAGTTATGTGTTTCTTTTTTTCATTTTAATTAACAAATCAATTTAAATTAATAATTATACTCACTTGTAATATTGATACAGTCCATGCAATTCTTTTGGCGATAATTTCGAGTAGAACGATTGCAGCAGCTCCTGCGTATTCTTGCCTTTACCCGCATTACGCCACTCGGGCGCTATAACACGCGTCAAGCCAGTCTTGTTAATGAGATACATTTGATCTTCGTCGAGTGTATCGAATTTCATAATCACATCGAAATTAATAACGCATGGCGTGCAAAACATCGTTGACGAAACGAAATGCATATCCATTTGGACATTGCCATGCTTAATCTGATCCAACAGCCAGCGTACAAATTCGGGAAATGTTGGATATTTTGGTGAATTCATATCCAAATTCTGTGGAGTGTGGGAGAATGAAGAATAATACATTTTTTTTTTAAATACATACATATTTAATAAGAAATAAATTATCAAATAATATTTATGAATTTTCAATAAATAATTTGTATATATGTGTATATACATACATACATATATATTTAATTTATTAAATAAAAACATGCCACATACTCATAAATATATTGTACATACAACCAACAACGAGCTGTTATGCATGCTTCCATTTGGTATAAGTATAAGTATACATACATATGTATATAGGTAAGTATATATGTATGTACATAAATATGCACTATTTCTTATATCTTATTACCAAACGCGTGTCAACTCACTTTGTTACGATATTTGCGTACAATACGCCGCCCCAGCTTGTCATGATAGGAGTGTGGTATGGCAAATACCAGCTTATCACGATATGCACTCAATAGCCTCTCGAATGGATGACGTGCTATCATGAAAGTAATCGAATCATTTTGTGCTTCTCGCAGCTGAAAAAAAATGGAAGAGAGTATAAAGTATTTATGAAAAATTGTTATAAAAAGCCTTTACATATGTGGGTGTGTACATATAAGTGAATTGTTGTCACAAGTAATTTATTATGATGTATAATATAAATATTTAACTAGTGGTAGTTGCCGATTACTAGCACTCAAAGGATACTAAAAGGAATACGTATATTAAAAAAAAAACAATAAAAAATAATATGCTATATTTTCGTGAAAGCTTTTGAATTTGTAAGTGTCACAAAAATTACGAAATGTTTATACAAGCTAAGTATTAAACAACAATTACACAAATTCCACATTGATTCTTCAGCTCAAAACAGTTGTAATTAAAATTAGCTGCATTCTTTTACACCCTATCTACAAAAGAACAGTAGGTTGCTTATCGCTTTAGATGGTAAGCTACTCGTACAACGGTTTGCGCTGAATACGATTATAAAATATCAGACTCTATGGTGAAAGGTAGTAAGAAAGAAAAGTGAGAAAATTCATTGACAATTTAATTATTATTTAACTGTATTTTAGTCTTTTGAAATAGCTAAAAAGGGCCGAATTCTTCCCCAAAGTTGCCAGAAAATTTTCTCTGAAATACCCTGCCTGAAGCGCGTGTGTAGTCCCGAAATAGCCACATCACAACGATGGCAAAATTGAGGTGAGATTTTATATAAATTTAATAGTTCATTTCTTTCATCACTTTTGACAATAGAATTTATAAAAAAAAAAAGTGGAAGTAATTTTTGGCTTTAAAATTAATTTTCATAAAAATAATGAACCTATTTAATATATATTTTCATGTACAAATAACAGTCTTTGGGCACCCATAGCCAGTGAATAAAATCTCAACGCCGCCTTGGCAAAAAGATATTCAAATTAGCGCTAACTAGCTCTATATGGCAACACTGCTCTTCTTTGTAAATAATAATTTAATATGTGAAATTTTTAAATAATGTAATCTATAAAAAAAGAACCTGTTTCATATTCTATATAATTTATATATAGTATAAAAGAATTTGTCCTGAATGTCTGACGGATCAACCCAGAGTTTAAACCACTGAAACCATGAATCAATTTAACCCTAGAACTTGGAGGGTAATAGTATGACGTATGTACCCGCTAAGAGAGGATCTTCCTGGAAGTGGACCTGAGACCGATCTACTCGAAAAAAATTGAATTTATTTTTAAATCGTTTGATTTACATGAAATTTGGTACACAGCTAACTCTTCGCCTAAATTGATATGGTGAAAACTTTTTCTTTCGGGAAGTGAGCCCGAGCCAGATCTATTCGTGAAAAATCATGTTTGTGATGCGATTTATATGAAATATGGTACAGGAGTAGCTGTTTGCCAAAGCTAACATCGGATACAAAAGATCACGGCTATTCAATCATGAAAACTACTAACTGTGCTGTGCTACTACATAAAATAAATAAGTAAAGTTAAGTGTTTGAAGAGATTTGATTCTTAGTAAACTGAGTAAAAAACTATTTCCGGAAACTTTCTGGTCTTAATGTATATATATATTATATATATCTTAATTATGTAACTCATACCTGTTCAATGCTGACACGTGGATAACGTTCCCTCGCCAAATTAAGGAACACTTCTTTGGTTCGTTGTAGAAATTCCGGTGAATAACCGGCTAATACGTTAAAATTGAACATCCATGACGAGGAGGCAGCTTTGAACACATTGCACCTGTGGTTATATATTTTAATATTACATACTATACATACATATATATAAAAATTTGAATTAACTAACCATATAATATGATATTTTTTATTGACTAAAAACTCCCAAGCGTTGGGCTTGTGCCATGTGTCATTACCTAAGTAATAAATAAAGAAATAAAAGGTTTCGATCGTTAATATTTGTGAATAAAATAAAGGTTTTCGGAAATTTAATGCTTTTATTGTCAATAAATTATAGTTAATCATGATATTTACTTTACTTATTTATTGAATTTTTGTAAAAGGTATTAAGTGGTACAGCCTTAGTCAGTATAAAACAGAGATATTCAACGATATCATTTCGTGGGTCATGCTACGCCTGATAACTGATGCAAAATGTGTGAAATTTGATGACATTAAAATAGATGGCAATTCAACCCCTCCGAGTGTATTTATAACATGAAACAAAGGCTCCTCATAAAAAAAATAACAGCCGTTCGGAGGCGGCTTAGTATAAACTGTAGATCCCTCCATTTGTTGGAAAAACATCAAGGCGCAAAACCACATAGTGCGCTCCGTATAAGGACTCGAAGTTTTAATGAGATCGATGTCGGACATGACCAAGACCTGTTCTTCCTTATTCTAGAAGATTCAAAGAATATTTTTAGCCAATAAAAAAAATCAATTTTTTGAAGCCACTACCTTGCCCATTAAGCAGCAAATAATATTAAAACTAGAGTATTGTACCCTAACGTCAACAACTGATAAAAATCAAATAAAGCAGCAACCAGAGGAATTAAGGAGGGGGTTTAAAATTGAGGTGATTTTATAACCGTGTTGTGAATATTCACTCATTAAATAAAATATAAAAAAATTACGTAAATTCGTTTAAAATTCTAAATAATTTCTATATTTACCAACAACATCTAGACCGAATTCACTGCATTTGTCTTGAAGCAATTTCCGCCGCCGTTCCATGCGCTTGTCGATGCGCTCCACATCGTTCGGTGATAGCGTGTGCACCGACTCTTCTGGCAAAACTGGCACGTGTGACTCATTAACATACTGCCATGGCGAGCGCGTGGTATGAAAGGAAATTTGAAATATAAAAAGTATTTTTTTTTTATTTTTTTTTATTTTTGCAAAGAAATAGTCAACAGCAATGCAAAATAAATATACTCGTATATGCAAATATAAGGGTATGTAGGTATTTATAAGTATATTTATATTACGTACTTAACTATATAAATAAATACTCGTATTACTAATGCCAAGCATTTTTGTGATATAATAATTTGGAAGGAAATGCATTAAAAATGTTTGATTTATGATTTTATAAGGAAAGTCACAGCAGCGGCATACAAAATGCATTTATGGGGAGGTGTTAATGATATCAAGACATGGTTTATGGCTGAGGTGATGGCGTTTGAGGTGACGCTACGCCATGGTAGTGTTAGTATTGGTGGCGGTGATAGCATTGCTAGTGGCTTATTTATGTATTTGTGCGTGGGGGCGTATGAGTAACAAACACACAGTACGTACACAGTTGATGGGGGGCGATTGAACAGGTGTAGGTAGTAAAGTGTAGTGAATGCTAATGTTAAAGCGGCTTACAATTTGGCGGATTTTCTGGTAAAATGTTTTGATTATGAACGACAAAGTTGCGCTTGTGTTAATGATAATATTTAATTTATTTTTAATGAATGTATGTATGTACATATGTATTCTAAGCTCATGTGATACAAACATGTGCAAACCCTATTCGAATTTTGATTTTTTTTGTTCACCAATTTATGCAAATATTTGTTTATTTAAATACTGATTACTAAAGTTAATATCAGCATTTATCTACACTTGTGTATATGTATTGTACGAATGTTGCTAATTAGTCGCGCTGTTGTGCATTAAAGTGTTAATTAAAAAACAATATTTCATTTGCACCAATCGCATTTCATCTGCTAATTTCGAAAATGTACTAATGCACTAATGTGCATGTGCTTGTGTGAGTGTATGTAAGTGGAGCAAAATGGTCTAATTTACATAAAAAGAGGATTTATTTGCAATTAATTATTACTTATTTTAATTTTTTATTTTTTGGTTTTTGGTTTTTTGTTTTTGTTTTTTGTTTTTTGTTTTTTGCTTATTACGCATTTAGGTTTTGTATATTTACTTTAGCATATTTGTAAAATTTTTTGCGAGAACTTCCTGTTGCCGCTACCGTTAGATCCTTATTTTTGCCCAACAACATTACCGGATAGCGAAAACTTTGATCACTGAAATGATCGTTGAACTTTGACGCCTAAAAAAATTGTACGATAATACATATAAAAAAGATTATTGTTTGTTGTAGGTATATTATTATTGTTGTTGCAAAATCGCTAAGCTCAAGTACTAGCTAAGAAAGTTTCATTGTATTGTACGGAAGTGGTGGACGCAATTGAATTTTTGAAGCAATTTTTTTACGTGACAATGGTGCAAGTGATTGGTGCATATGGAAAATTTGGAATTTTATTTAAAAATAATATATTTATGATTTTTTTAGCATTTTTTTCTATAATTATGTACATACCTACATACAATACAGGTTATTTTTTATGAAAAAATATATGTATATGTATATCAAAACCGCTTCACATATGTACGAGTATGTAGGTGTGTAAGAAAGCAACACTACAATGAACAACAATAACAAATGTACAACAAATGAGTTGAGTATGCCTGTATGTATGTATGCATGTTTGTTTGTAAGACGCTAAATTTGCTATTTATAAACTATGTATTTATGTACATATATATACACACTTACACCACAAAGATAAATATGAATTCTGTTTGTTTGTTTGTTGGACTGTGTGCAATGGACCAACTTGGAGGGCGGAAAATGCCAAAAGTATTACTTTGAGCGTAACTGTGTAGTAGAATTTTTGGTCGGGTCACGGGGCGTATGAGTGATAAAAGGCAAATAACTACAAAATAACTACACTGCTATTAAAAAATATTTTACAATTTCTTCCCTTACAATGTATGTATGTATGAACTCGGTAATAAGTGGGTTTGGTTGTGAAATGATTTGAATTTGAATGCGCAAATGGCTGCTGTAAATGAATAATTAAGATGAATGAACAGCGAATGTGAAGAGAAAATAACTTGCTCAAGTAACTATGTATTTAAATTGCTATATTAGCCAACAAAGCGTCTAATAAGAAATAATTGTTTGTATGTACGTAATACTGTGATAGGCAATCAAATGTTTTCATATTGTAGGGAAATTAATACATATTTGTTATTGTTCAACATTTTCCTACAATATTTTTTGATGTACATTAAAGCTTATTTTTATGAGACGTTTATTATGGTATTATATACAAATGACACCCATTTAATGACGATAATCACGTATTAAACAGAGGGGGAAATAATAATATAATTTACTCGAACTAGTTACGATTTCCAGTTAAGCTCTTTATAGATTTACTAATTTAAAAGAAATAACATACATGGAAAACGCCATCATTTTTATTTGAAGGAAATAGTCAGCAGGACTAAAAGAAAACGTAATGTAAGAGGCAATCAAAATGCTAATAAAGGCCTTTAGAGAAAGCTCTAAGCTCTTTAACATATAAAAAATTTAAAATGCAAACAAAAAAAATAACATAAAATAAAACAAAACAAAATAAAATAAAATAAAATAAAATAACATAACATAAAATAAAAGAAAATAAAATAAAATGAAATAAAATAAAATAAAATAAAACAAAATAAAATAATATAAAATAAAATAAAATGAAATAAAATAAAATTAAATAAAATAAAATAAAATCAAATAAAATAAAATAAAATAAAATAAAATAAAATAAAATAAAATAAAATAAAATAAAATAAAATAAAATAAAATAAAATAAAATAAAATAAAATAAAATAAAATAAAATAAAATAAAATAAAATAAAATAAAATAAAATAAAATAAAATAAAATAAAATAAAATAAAATAAAATAAAATAAAATAAAATAAAATAAAATAAAATAAAATAAAATAAAATAAAATAAAATAAAATAAAATAAAATAAAATAAAATAAAATAAAATAAAATAAAATAAAATAAAATAAAATAAAATAAAATAAAATAAAATAAAATAAAATAAAATAAAATAAAATAAAATAAAATAAAATAAAATAAAATAAAATAAAATAAAATAAAATAAAATAAAATAAAATAAAATAAAATAAAATAAAATAAAATAAAATAAAATAAAATAAAATAAAATAAAATAAAATAAAATAAAATAAAATAAAATAAAATAAAATAAAATAAAATAAAATAAAATAAAATAAAATAAAATAAAATAAAATAAAATAAAATAAAATAAAATAAAATAAAATAAAATAAAATAAAATAAAATAAAATAAAATAAAATAAAATAAAATAAAATAAAATAAAATAAAATAAAATAAAATAAAATAAAATAAAATAAAATAAAACTAAATTAAATAAAATAAAATTAAATTATATAATATAAAATAAAATAAAAAAAATCAAACGAAATGAAATGAAATAAAATAAAAGAACAAGAAATATAAAATATAAAACTAAATAATATATGAAATAATGAAACAGAATAAAATAAAATAAAATAATATAATAGCAAATAAATCAAAAAATAAATAAATAAATAAACTTTTATAACATAAAATTAAAATAAAGTGAATTGAGTTAAATATTATTAAATGAAATAAAAAACAAAAATATAATAAAATATCGCTAACTAAAATAAAGTTATTAATAAGAGATATGAGTAAAAGTTGTCGCTTCCGACGGACAATATGTACTTTGTTTGATGTATTTTTACTTTTTTCAATAAAAAAGTACTCTTTTGAATATAAAAAACCAATTGAATTAATTTGTACAACCATTAAAAAGAAATAATATAGGGAAAAGTATTAATCAAATACTTTTAAACTATTAAATCGAGATTTGTAAAAGAAATATTGGGCAATAAATCTATTTATAACACCTCATTTATTAGTTAGACTTTATATTCGCACCTAATTAAAATTTCAAATTCAAATATCTTCACAAGTGCTTGTGTATTTACAGCTTTTATAATATGTACACTGTGGAGCAAATGAATTTACCAACAAATAAACATATCCCGTCTATTTAAATGTGATTTAGCATACGCTTCCATACACACTCAGCTGGAGGCAACAAAAAGACCACCAAGTAAAATATACATATATATGTATATGTAATTGAAATTTCAATACAAATTCAAATGCATTTAACAAAGTACTGTTCAATTGCAATAAAAACAACAATGACAATACAACATACATACGTGTATGTACAAAGTGGTAAACAAATTTTCAAAGTGGCGCATAAAGCAAAGAAAATCATTTAAAGCCGCTTACTTACTTACATTCAACTGTGTGTATGTGTGCGTGTGTGTGTATGTATGTATGTACGCCACATTGGGAATGCAATATACAAGTTTACGGCTTTGCCCCTCAAAAGCGACCAAACGCCACAACGCCTCAACGCTCAACGAAGAGCAGTCGCTATCGTGGTCACTAGTGCCAGGGTCAAGTGCAAATAAAATGACAATAACTCGCTCATACGAGTACGAGTATGTGTTCGACAAATGTTGTTGCATGCAGTACCTATATGTGTATATATTTGTACACTTATTTATATGCAAATGGTTAGAAGTCCCGGAAGACGAATGACAACGAGGCATTGCTTGCTTGCTGGCGTTTGCATGGACGAATTGACACCCTCACTTGAGTGCAATACATAGGAAGTTGGTACCAATTAAAATGTGAGAATTATAGATGTTTTTGAATCAAAGTTGAGCTTGTTGATAGCCGAAAACTTAATGCAATTGGAAGGTATAATTCAGAGCAAGACAAAATATCGGGCCCGGAGTTGATGTTAGGATCTCGAAGTGTTCACACATCTTCCATCATCCATTTAGCTTGGTGAATTATTTTCTGTTGGAATCTTGGTTTACAGATAACTCCATATACATATATCGGTCCATGAAAAAGTCAATTTGTCTCAGCTCATAAGTTGCCAAGTGTGCTCAAAGCGTTTTTAGTCTCATTTTAATGAAGATTGTGGTAGAACAGTTGTTTACTTGGAGGACCGAAAGTAATCTGCGTCGGAATCACTCTCTTACTACAAATCCAACACCGAATGTTGTTATAGTTACCGCAAAAATATTCCCCAAATTGGTTTTCGGGGAATATTGCGGGAGTGACTGTCCTTAAACGGATAGAAATGTAGATCGTTCCGAGAAAAAGGCCCGACTGTCGCGGGAACTATTGGATTTTGGTCACCTCTTACGACAGGCATGCTTTACCGCGGGTAAATTCATGAACACATAACTAGCAGAGAAAGCCTCTATCCCGTCTTCTTAAGTGTGTAATTCCAAGGCCAGCGCTCAATTTCGTTTCACTTCAAGATCGACGCACGCTCACAATCATCTACAGATGCTGCAATGAGCCTTTAATGAACCCTTAAACTGATATATGCGGTCGCGGTAGCCGAGTGGTTAGCATTGCGTACTGTTATTCGGAAGGCTCAGGTTCAAATCTCGGTGCCACCAACATCCAAAAGTTATGGAAAATTAATTTAAATAAAAAATTAAGTTAAATTTTCTAATTGCAGCCGCCTCTCGGCAGGGAATGTCCACCCCACCGAGTGTATTTCGGACATGAAATCAAGGCTCCTCGTAAAAAAACCATCAGTATAAACTGTAGGTCCCTCCATTTGTTGGAAAAAGATCAAGACGCAAAACCACAAATTGGAGGAGGAGCTCGGCCGAAAACCGCATGAAGACGGTCTTTCGCTTAGCCTCACAAAAACCAGTCAAACGGTGTCAAATCGCGTGATCTTGGTTACCAATTGACACCGCCAACACGAGAGATTATGGAACCGGAAAATTTCTCTCGCAATAAAGCCCACGTTTCAGCTGAGTTCAGTTGCAGTGTGAGCTGGACTATATGTGGATATAAGTGTAAGTCCGAGTGCAAAATATGCAATAATGTCCCGTAATAAAGTTTCAGCTTTTGCGAACGTCGAGAAATAGACACATTCGGATCTTCGGCTACACTTTCACTTATATGTAGTAGCGATATTTGAGATTGAACGAGCAAAACGATGAAGTACCAGTCCTACAATGTATGGAATCGATTCAGTCTTTAAAAATTTCTTTAAAATTTTACTAATTTTCTTAAGTAGTTAGAGGATTATGTCGTGCACCATGATCTCCTGTTAAAGCACGAAACGTGACCAGCCTTGAGGAACCAACATTTTTGTAATAGATTTTAACAATTTAAACGCGTTGTACTGTTGATGTGCGTTCCTTTTTCATAAATGTCTCACTTTAAGCTAAAAAAAACATGTTTGGTTTGACAGTTAAGTTTGACAGATGTCAAAATACAGCCCTGCCCTTTTGAAACCACGTAACCACATAATTTTATTATAGATTTTTATTTATATGTACATAGGTATGTAGGAAAGTATAATTCACTGATATATTTACTTCTGTACTTAAATAAATATAAAAAAAAATTGCCTTGAACATTTTCCCAATTGCGTAAATGTTTGCGATAAACAATTTCTGCATTTTAAATTCTGTTTTTCTAGGAAAAGAAAATCTTTAAAAACTCATTAGCGATAAATATCTATAAAATGTTTACACAAAATATACTTATATACTTATTTCGTTTGATATGTAGGAATTCAAATACTGGAAATAATATTTAAATTTTATATTCTTCCTCTGCTATACAGTTTTCTAGCACTAATTAAGCAAGTCTTTACGTTCGACGAGAAAATATAAAATTACTTATTCTTTTCTCGTTGCAATAATCGGTGGTCGACTTCAGATTGCTGACACATTTAGATACTTATAGATCTTCCTCCACAAAAACATTCGAGAAAAAGTCAAACAGACATCGGTCGCTTTATACATACACGTATAGTACTAGTACTCTTGTGAAGTTTCCATTGGAAGGCCCAGTCACCGCTTGCGTGAGGCAGAGAGTGAACTCTGAATTTTCAACTAAAATGCCCTTGGTCACGTTTATTTTTTACAGTGTTGACTGGGCAGGTTAGAGTTATTCCTAAATGCAGGAATAGACGGGGTAATCCCAGCATGGCTTTTGTGAAGCTGCTTTCTCCTATATCTCTAATGTATGATGGCTGGAACAAAAAGCCAAGGTTCTAAAATGAAAGACGGTGGGTGGCCTTCAGCATCAGCTTGCGCCTTCAGCTTACTGCGCCCAACTAGTGATAAGAAGGTCATTTAAGGTACTAAACCATTGCAGTATATTTCAAGACAAAATATTTGCTATAAAAATGGCCTTCAAAGATATCGATCATTAAGGTCTTACTCTATCGGCTGCGGTTGCACTATGTAAAGACGGAATAAAAATACTATATGAAAAAAGAAGAGTTTCCTTCTATCGGGTGCCAGGCAACACTGGCATTGAAGACAATAAACTGGTTAAGAAAGGTGTTCTTTCAGAACCGATCGTAATTACGGATTTACCAATTCCACACAGGGAAGTAAAACAGCCTGCTTCGTAAGGCCAATAGACTATGGGAGCGAGCAAAGGGGGTTTAAGGAAAACTTATGACGCTAAACTTAAAAAATTTTTACTAGCAGAAAAGAGGATGGGGGCTGGTAGTAAGACTATTAATGCAGCATTGCTGGGGGAATCAGTCGTCCAAATTTCTTCAAAAATGTAGCAGACCATAATGTTACAGTCAATGAGGAATGCTATAGAAACATGTTTAATGACTCTTCCGTGCCTGAATTGGAGGATGATGTTGTGAAGGACCTTTGGTTATACAACTGACGAACCAATCAATTTATTGAAGGAAACTTTTGGTAAGCGCATCCCGCATCTTGAACTTGTGGTGTGGGCTCCAAGATTGTGCAACTTAACACCGCTGGACTTTTTTTGTGGGTTATTTGAAGTCGTTCATCTACCCAGATAAGGCCGGGATGATTTACATCTTGGAAGAGAATATTCGGCGCGCTATTGCTGACACATGGCGCCAATTGCTGCATAGAGTGCTTGGACCACTCGGCTGAAATTTATTCGAGCCAATCGGTGGGGGTCTTTTTGCCCCCCTGGCAAACCCTTATCTTTATAATAAAGCTAAATTCTTGGCCGTAACATTACATTCTAGGCGTTTTATTTCTTCCTGAAAACCACTTGTCTAAAAAATAAAACCTTCTTTATAAAATATTAGTTTTGCTATTTTTAATTTTAACACATTTAAATTCATTTACTGGAGTGTAAAAAGGCATTTAACCGTTAAATAGTGTTTGTATTTGTAGTTATGAAAAATTTTGCAAAGCTAATATTCGTGAGCGAAATACCATAAAAGCTCGTGTACTTTGCAAAGCTTCGAGATGTGTAAATTAAATATATTTACATTGCTGTGTATAATAATAAAATCTAAAATAGCTAATTAACATATTTACAAGGCGTATAAAAATAATATAATACATACATACACATGTGTATAATAAAACAGCAAAAGAAAAAAAAAATAAAATAGAAAAATGAAAACAACGGCAACGATAAACTTTGACCTGACTTTTAAGTTGCGAGCTTTCATATTTACACTTTGCTTATCGCCAACTAAAGATGATAATAATTAATTAAAAACTTAAAACAAACGGCGGTGGAATTAAATAATAAAATTTTAATTTTCTATTGCGACTGTTAGCATGTTTTTGTGGACTGCTAAGTACGAAATTAAAAATATTTAAATATATAAATGAACAAATATGACTATTGCGATGTGCACTCACCTCATATCCTTTGATGCGATAAATACTGTCGTATCGTACCACATAGACCAACGCTAATGGCACCAAGGTGATAGCGATGACAACCAAAAAATATCGCCTTATGGCGCGGCAATTCGAGCCACCAAATCTCATTTACTTTATGCAAATATGTTCACCGCGATATGTCGACACTACAACAACAGCAGTTGTTGTTGTTGTTGTTGACGCTGTTGATTTGTTTGGTTGTTCGTTATTTGATATGAAATGTAAAACATGCGGCACAATTTCCTTTCGATACCGTTAAATCTTATTGTTTGTTAATAACTTTCAGCTACCGCTATTTCACTTTTATTTCCTATTTGCTACGTATGACGAATCTACAAACGGTAAAGAGCTGTAAAATGGAAATTCGAAAAGAAATTTTTAAAATTAAATTAGTTTGGGAAATTAGCAAGCATTGTGTGTTTTTGCATGTACATATGTAGTGTATGTATGTATGTATGTAGAGTGCAAAGTTGCAATTGTCTGCACTGCATGAGAGTAGAGTAGTGAATTGTAATTAGCAGTCAGATGCGGCTCTGTGGACTTTGTTGAACCCGACACTTTCATGAAGAAGTATGTAAATACGTGTATGTATGTATCAACTCATGGAATTTAATAAGTGTGAAACAATCGAAGTAAAAATGTGGAAATTACATAAGATGTGGATTGGATAATTTTGTGTATGGGCAACTACAATACTTTTAAGCCCACTCAACATATGAAATGGATTTTCCAATGAATTTTTTTAGCATGAGTTAATTCATATTTTTTTTTACTTTTAATCAACATTAATAAAAATAATCTTGTTAATACAGATCCTCCTAAGCTTCTTCACTGCCGAAAGCAATCGTTTACGCGATTATAGCCGAATCAACAATAGCGCGCAAGTCGTATCCCCTCGGAACCATTCGGCTGCAATTTGAAATACCAAATGAAACCAAATCGCTCTTTACCGGATCTTTCTCACGGAGTAATACCTTCCTTTTAATCAGCTTTCTCCCTCCGGTACTGCATCGAGTACTTTTAAAACTGGAGTGTTTTCATGACCTAGTCAGCGTATGCGCTGTTTCACGGTTCGTTGAAATACATCTCTTACATAGTTCCATCGTATTCGCCATGACCAAAGCGCAAAAGACTTCCCTTTCTCTCGAGTACTCTTAGTGTTGGCATCGTCTATGCTTCTGCGCCATATAACAAGACGGATATGATGAGTGACTTGTTGAGCTCGCTTTTAGTTCACCGAGAAAAGACATTACTTTTCAATTGCCTACTCATTACAAAGTAACACCTGTTGGCAGAATGGTTCTGTGTTGAATTTCCAGGCTGACATTGTTACTGGTGTAATTACTGGTTCCAAGATAGACGAAGTTATCTACGACTTCAAAGTTATGACTGTCAAGAGTGGCCTGGGGGCCGAGTCTCGAATGCGACGAGTATTTGTTTGAAGACAGGAGATATCTCATCTTCTCATCTTTGAGGCTCGTGCTTCTTTCTCAAATCTGGAGAAAACAGAACTAACCGCGCGATTATTTAGCCCAAAGATACCAACATCATAGGTTACGTCAGCCATCTGAACACTTTTGTAAAGAATTGTACATTGTCTATTATTTTCGCCGCTTTTATTTTTTTCAGCTTCATGTTGACTGAGTCACACGATGGAGATTCACCCTGATTGAAACCTATCAGCTGGGAGATATTCCTTCCATTCCTCAAGGGTCTCGTTCAAGATTTAAAGCCACATCGATAAGGTTCAATCAGTTTTTTGACACAGGGCTTTAATCTTTTACATAATATACTAGTTAAGAATAATTTGCAGAAGAGTATCCCACGAGTTGATGATGCTTTCGTTCGACCAAACATTTGTCTGCTCTTTGCTGCCATTTTAAAATAACTCAGACAGTTTGTTATACTTTAAACGCGTAATGGCTAATTCGAACATCGAAATTTCGAGATATTGGAACATCTTTTCCAGCATCATTGATTCATTGGGATTTGGACTCACACTCTTTGGACATCGGGCAAGAACGCCTCCTTCGTTCCTACGTGGGTATGCTTCAATCTTCAGGCATAAACTCTGCCGACCAACATTTTAAGGTTTTCATACTCACGCATTTCAGCTTTTTTCACTTTTTTGCCTGCCAATGCGTAGTTTTTCCGTCCTCAGCTTTCGATATCTATCCATCCACATTTGTTGTGGTCAATTACAACTTGGTTAGTTTAATATTCCTCATCGTACCAGCTTTTCTTCCGACATTGTTTCTGTAGCGGCGGTACGTAGAGAGCTTGAAATTCGGTTCAACAGCTCGCTGGCTGATGAGTGCTCTCAGAAAACAGGAGTCCAAGTCGTGTAGAACATCGTCTTGCTGTAGTTCTTTCTTTTATGTTTTTAACTCGAGCTCTTTGCTACCTAGAGGTGTGTGCGTACCTTCGCTGTGGCAAAGATAGTGAGCCGAACCAATATTAGATGCTCGCAACGTACTTACGCCTCGAACACTGGGAACCTATCATCGATTTGTTTGCGTGATTTTCATGCGATGGCAGTGACGTAGTTTGAGGAACTTCCTTGTGCCGGAATTTTGTGCTACAGACAGCCATATTTCGTGCGCCGTAGATGTCGATGAGTCTCAACCCGTTTGGGAATGTTTGATCATAATTTGTAGACTTTCCTACTGATGTGACGAACGTACTGTCTTTGTCCACCTTTAATCGCTAATCATATCGTGGCAGCACGATCTCATAGAAAGCATCCTTAGTCACAGCGTCCTTTCCTGCCATCAGCGATAAGTTATAGAACTTCGCATTCATGTAGATTTCGGTGAAACATTCCTACTCTGAGGTGAATACCAGGACTTGGCGATGGAGTTTTTCACCCACCATATATGGCTTTACAAGCCCCTACTTTCTCATGTTCCTGTCCTTGTTCAACTTCTTGGATGACGGTGATGTCAGCCTTAAGTTTTACGAGAAAATCAACCAAATAGGTAGCTGCACCTCCCCAATTATGGGATCGTACACTCCAGATGTCTGACCTCAAATATTTGTCATCGAAAAGAGATCCTTCATACGAGATAAATATATAATTATAATTTGTCTGCTATCCAGAGTATACATAGTTTAGACAGTGGAAGTCGCGATCTGCTTGAAATATATGTAAAATAATCGGTTTCGGCTTCACTCAGAGGTATGGCATGGGAAAACTTGCCGCACTTGCGTGGATCTCTACACATAGCTCCAACCTCATATTATCCTTATTATTTCAGCATTGCTCCTTTTACAGAAACTCACAATTTCGTAAAAGTGAAATTAGTTACTATGATAGAGTTAGAATTCAAGTTCTAAGTGAAGAAGGTAAGTCTCATGTTGAGATTGCCAATTTGGTGGGATGTTCACGTTGCGCGGTCCAAAGTGCTATTAGGCGATTTGTGGAGACGAAATCCCACAATAATAAATCAAAAAGTGGAAGAAAGCGTCTAACCAGTAAACGAAAAGACCGAATACTTATACGCGAGTCTCTCAAAGATCGCAAAAAATCTTCTTCTGCCTTTGCAGCTGCCCTTTCGGATGAATTTAGTAAACCAGTTAGTGTTCGAACAGCTAGAAGAAGTCTTCTGGAAGCAGGTATAAAAGGATGTAAAGCCCGAAAGAAGCCGTGGCTCTCAGAAAAGAATAGGAAAAATCGTTTGGAATGGGCTCGCCGATACCAACATTTCACGGAAGAAGATTGGTCGAATGCTCTGTGGTCTGATGAATCAAACTTCGAGGTAAGCTTAGTTAAAATCGTCTTAAAGTCTTATTAGCAGCCATAGCTTCTTACCCTAGAAAAATTTTGAAGACATAATACAAATCTTATGAAAACATTATTTTTTCTTTTCTACAGATATTTGGAACACCTGGTGTGACGTTCGTGAGGCGACGGGTTGGGGAAGCATGGAGGAGACAGCACTATGATCTGGGGCTGCATGGCTGCTGATGGTGTCGGCGAAATGTTCGTTTTCGAGGGTCGCATGGACAGTAAAAAGTACATAAATGTACTACATTAGAAGCTGTTCTTCTGCCTTCGTTAACGCGCATTTTCTACAATACTAATTTAGACGGGGTTCAATTTCAGCAAGACAATGCTTCTTGTCACAAATCAGCGACTACGATGCGTCGGTTTAGAGATAACAACATTTTTTTGTTAGATTGGCCTGTACAGTCTCCAGATCTTAATCCCATTGAACACATGTGGGCTATTTTAAAACGCAAGATTAAGGAACACAGTATAACATCAAAAACTGTCTTAAAGAATCTCTTAATTAACGAGTGGTACGCTGTAAATCGAAGGGTGGACCTACTAAATATTAATGTTATTAACACTAATTCATGGTATTTTCACTGTTTTACTAATAAAACTTCATTACTTCACTTGTTAAAACAAAAAATTCAGTAATTAGTGGGGTGCCTAATACTTTTGGCCAAGGCTGTATATTATACCGATTTTTCAGATATGAGATTTTGGGTCATTAATGTATGAACTACAAAGTGGTGCTGAAAACCATCGAAATGGGATGATTATATCATATAGTCGAAATTCCGTCAAAAAAGCCTATAAGAGTTTGAAATTTTGCATTCTTAAGAAGTATCTACAAATAAATATTGTCATCGAAAACCATCGAGATCGGAGCCCTATATCATATAGCCCAATACAAAACTCTTTAAATTTCCCAAAAGAATATTCCGAAATTTTTTTTCTTCCACTTTTTTATATTTTCCTGTGAAAATTAATCGCTATATACCTATGGAAATGTACATTTGTACATTTAGCAAACACACAATATATCCACTTTAGAACAAAAACATTTTCATCTTCTAATTGGCTGTCTTAAAATATTTAAATTGCCATAATTACGAGGCATAGAAATATTTTTAACAAGTGATGCAGCATTTCTTTCCACCCCTTTTTACTCTTAATTACATACATTTATACATTTTTTGTTTTTTTTTTTCAATTAATTTATTTCACTTAAAAATTTGCTTTGTTCATAAATCACATTTCCTTTTGAAAACTGCAAGTTTTATTACAATCTTTTACGATGCCTTCAACTATGCTATTGTATTTTGTTACACATTTTCCATTTTTATTGCGATTTTGTTTTTATTGTCTATTTGTATCACAGTATGTAGGTATGTACACGTATGTATGCATTTTCATATTTTGCCTTTTGCTGCTTCTTGCATGCGCTTTAACATTTCACTTTGACATTTGGGTTTGGAAATTGTGTCACACATATTCACGTGCAAGACACTTTGCATGTTAACATATGTATGTATGTATGTATGTATATGTATGTTAATATATTTGCATATATTTTTGTATGAATTTTTGGGTGAATTTATTTCAAGAATAAAATGCTTATGCGACAAATGATGACTACACGATTTAAAAACAATTTTTTTTTTCACTTCATATAAATTTACACAACGCTGAAAATTGATTTAGTAATTGGCTCAAAAAGTGTGTATGTATGTATGTAGCAAAAATGAATACAACAGCTGATTTGATTTTCTGGCACATGAATTTCGTTTTCATTCGCATTTTTTTGGCATTTTTTTTTTTTTTTGAAAATTGTTTCAAAATTGTCTCACGCAAGCATACAAAAATATTTATATAAGAATTTTCACATTTTATTTTCAGTCCAAAAAATTTAAAAATAAATTGTCCACCACCTTTCCATGTAATGCTCACCACCATGGTCACCGCTTGATTACCCTTCAACAATAATGCATGCAGCAACCAAGACAACGGAAACGGAAGAATGTTATGTAAAAGTTAACTTAAAGGTAGCAACACGAAATGCTTAATGCCCTGAGACTAATGGCTTAAGCCAAAGAGCCATCAAAAAAAAATATGAAAATACACAATTTATTGATTTTTTACTGCCCACCAATGGCGGCGCTTGACAGAACAAGCAAATACGCTGCGGTCGCGATTTTAGTGGAGCACGTTATTGTTTGTGTTGCCACAATTACTGTTAGTAGCTGAAATTAACTCGTATATATAAATATATACAAAAAAAAAAAAAAACTATATATGTATGTATGTACAATATGTAAGCACGACCAGTTCGTTTGCCAGCAGCTGCGCATACATCGATTGCTACAATTCATTAATAAAAACCAAGCGACCGTAAGAGTTTGTTAAAGTGCACAATTTTCGTTTATTTATTTTCACAGTAAACACACTTGCGAAGAAATATCTTATTTTAGAACATTCTTTTTTTCACTTTACACATTTCTTTCTTTTTGTTTTTGCTTTTTGAACTTTGGTTTTGTGTTTATGGTTTTTTTTTTTTGTTTTTTTGGGTGGGCAAACCACTGAGTGGGCGGAGGTTTGGCTTGCGTAGAAGGTTGTTATGTTGACATTTTCATTGTTAAACTATATGAGCTATCCATGCATATGTATATATATATATACATACATAAAAAAATAAATAATTTTTCCTGTATTGAATTCTATTTATTAGCCGCCGTCATTGGGCGTTTTGTCGTCAGTACTAATTATAAGCCAATATGTACATACGTGTATGCAGGTATGCATCTATATACATATACACGTGTATGTAAGAGTCACTATACCTAAAGGTATTTTTTTGTAGTTTCGGCTCATTGCGTTTCACTTATTCAATTCAATGCGTTGTTGCCACAAAAATAGCCAATGAAAAATTAACGCCACCAATCCCTTTACTGTGCAATTATTTAGGCCTGTGAATATATGTACATATGTATGTATGTAATAGCTTGCGAACATGTCACTGCTATGTCGTATGAACTATTTTTGCAATGGGAGCGTAGCACAAAAACATATATGTATGCACATATATACGCTTACAGAGAAATATTGTTGCACGCATATAAAATAAATTAAACCTACATACATATGTATATACCATATATACCTAAAATATTACACAAGGTATATATGTACATACCATATGTCACTTTCGTGTGATTTAATTTACCTCTCTGATATTGCATCAATTATTTATCATTTAAAAAATGTATAATTTGCAATAATTAAAATGATTGCAAAAATCCATCCTCACACAAAGCCGGTGGTAACAACTAAAACACATGTGTACAGACATATATATGTACATACTTACGTAAGGTGGAATAATAGATGAATTGATTTGTTTGCTTATGCACAGTGATGCGTAATAAAAAGAACACATATAATATTTTATTGATTAATTTTAATTTAATTTAATTTAGTTTTATATTATTTTATCTCTACATTGTTTAGCTTTACTTTATATTGTTCTATTGTATTTTGTTTCAGTCTTTCATTGTTTTGTTTTTTATTATGTCACAGTATTTTATTAAATTTTATTATATTGCATTTCAATTTACTTTGTTTTATTTTATCATATTTCATTTTAGTTTATTTGATTTTTTATTTTACAATACTTTATTTGATTAAAATTAATTAATTTTAATTTTTTAAACTTAATTTGTATTTATTTCAATATTTTTCTATAAATTTAAATTTTATTTCTTTTTTAATGATTTTAATATTTTTGTTATTTTCTTTTTTATTTTACCATATATTTTGCATTAAATTTTGGTTTACTTAATTTTATTTTATTTTATTTTACTTTATTTTACATTATATTATTTTATTTCATTTGATTTTATTTTATTTTATTTTATTTTATTTTATTTTACTTTATTTTATTTTATTTTATTTTATTTTATTTTACTTTATTTTATTTTATTTTATTTTATTTTATTTTATTTTATTTTATTTTATTTTATTTTATTTTATTTTATATTACATTATATTATTTTATTTTATTTTATTTTATTTTACTTTATTTCATTTTATTTTATATTATTTTATTTTATTTTATTTCATTTCTTTTTATTTTATTTTATTTTATTTTATTTTATTTTACATTATATTATTTTATTTCATTTTGTTTTATTTTATTTTATTTTATTTTATTTTATTTTATTTTATTTTATTTTATTTTATTTTATTTTATTTTATTTTATTTTATTTTATTTTATTTTATTTTATTTTATTTTATTTTATTTTATTTTATTTTATTTTATTTTATTTTATTTAATTTAATTCAATTTTAAGTTATTTTAATTTTTTTATTTTATTAAATATTCTTTTATTTTATTTTATTTTATTTTATTTTATTTTATTTTATTTTATTTTATTTTATTTTATTTTATTTTATTTTATTTTATTTTATTTTATTTTATTTTATTTTATTTTACTTTATATTATTTTATTTTATTTTATTTTATTTTATTTTAATTTGTTTTATTTTATTTTATTTTTTTTATTTTATTTCATTTTGTCTTATATTATTTTATTTTATTTTAATCTATTTTACTGAATTTTATTTTAATATATGTAATTTAATTTTTCTTAATTTGTGTAGTTAATTTTTTTTATGTTTCATTTTACTTTCTTTAATCTTTTTTTTTTGTTTCGTTTCATTTCTGTTTCTTTTTACTTTTTTAATTTATTTTAGTTTATTTAATACTAATTTTTATATTTTTTTATTATATTAATTTAAATTTTTTTATTTATATATTATTTGTATTTTCTCCTTTTCTGTTTAATTTACTTTTAATTCTTTTTAAATTTTAATAACACATATTTTCTTGAAATTTTTATAATTCTAAATTTTTTAAAAGCTAAATAAAATGTTTTTTTATTATAGTTTCTTTTTTTATTTCATTTTATTTCATTTTATTTCATTTCCTTTCTTTTATTTAATTTAATATAATTTAATTTTATTTTATTTTACTTTTTATAAATTAGATTTTGTTTATTTTTGATTTATTTTCTTTCCGAATTTTATATAACATTTTTTTAATATGTATTAATTTTACTTAGAACCTCAATATGACAATTTTATAGTTTATTTTTATTATTATATAAATTGAGTGCTTTAAGGGCATTTTGGAGCAACCAGTAAATCTGAGGGAAAAGCTCGCCAGAAAATTTGCACCAGTGTATATGTACCATATGCATGTTTGTAAACAGCATCAGATATGCACATACATATATCAAGATTTATTTATGTAGATAAAAATAAATAAGAAATTTATTAATTGAATGCTGCGAACAGTCATACACAAGTTTAAATTCACATTTGAATAAAGTATTAATTAAAATATTTTTATTTAATATTTCAAAACAAATTTTATTTTTTTTTTGCCTTTTTTATTAATAATAATGCAAACAATTATTTTGCAAAAAATAAGCAGACTTAAAGTGACACATTTTCTTGTTTGGCCAATATCCCCTTTAATAAATGCCAAAAAGAATGCACACATGTAGTAAATATACGTACATAAATACATACATATGTATCATCAAAACACAATCAATAAAATATTCTCGTATTCATTTCTTTTTCTTCTTTTCAACAGCGCCAAACCACAAATATTTAGTGAATCATTTGTTTATGCTTATTATAGCATATTTTTTCAATTAATTTGTTGTTGTTGTATTTTTTCATTAATATTATATTATATATTTATAAACATTTATAGCATTCGAGCACACGTTTTTTTTTTGAATTCGCAATAATTTATAGCTCTTCTTACATTTTGGGCTTTAATTATGCTGTTGTTGTGCACCTTTCTCACTTTTGTTGTTGTTTTCTTGTTACTACCCACAAATATATTTTTAATTTCGAATAAATTAAATTTTGCAAAATCTTTTACTATCCGCACTCTTGGCAAAACGCTCGCGCTCGTGTGAAAGTGTACTGAATCGAAATTGGTGCGAGTACTTTTGGCAAAGCCAGCAAATGCCAACAGCTACTGCGCCAGAAGAGCATGTACATAGGTATGTAGACCGATTACATACAAATGTACATACAAATGTACATGCATACGTACAAATGTACTATGTATGCAGGCCAGCTAAAAAAACGCCGCATATAATAACAACAACTACAACAACAAGTAGCAAACGGACGTGCCAAGCTAAATGGCAACAATAACAAAAACGCGCAAATCTCACAAAAAAGTAATAAGAGTTATATACGAGTACATATATACATACATAGCAACGACAAGCCCACCAGCGCTCCTGACCGCGCGCCCCAACACCCTCAAATCGTCAATGGCAGTGTCAGTGTTGTTGCCTCATAGCGCCTCACAAAGCCTATTGGAAAAATTTGCGCAGTCCACACTTAAATGGGGCTTTCACAACGTAAGTGGATCTCCCTTAGCCGCTCTCCTCAGCACGCGCATACGCTCTCGCGCCATGTCTCCACTTCAACAACTCGGATTGACAGTTGTTGATAATTAAATTCCAAGCTAATACATTCCGACTGTTTGTGCGCCAAGAACAACATCCAGGCCCTCACATGATCTTAATTCTCACATATATGTAATAAATTTTACACTTTTAAGAGCGATTGTTAATTTGTAATAAATTTCATTGTAAACATGTGCGAATTGTTGTTATTGGCAACAACAACAAAGCCATGTAGTTGAATACTCAATGTAAACAAAAATATCGCATAAAAGCTTTGCTCTGCTACCCCTAAAATTGTTGCGACAACGCGCAGGGCAGAGTTTGGCAACTCAAAATTTCGCTAACGTTGTTGTTGGTTGATAAGGGAGTAATGTCAACATTATAGCATAATTCGAAAATGAGCTTCTCGTCATCTTATCACTAAACTTTGTCACTCTCCCACAGTGTGCTCTTCGGCAGTGAGTGACTCTCTACACTCGACTCCTCTCAAATCTCGACTCCGCCCCTTATTGCATACGAACGGTATTCGTATAAATAGTCGTATTTGCACCCAGCCGTGTTGTTGTATTAGTATTTGTTTATAAACGGCAAAGCTTCCGTTTTTATTTGTAAACAAAAGTGTCTCAAGTCGCAAAAATCAAAGTTAATGAAATGCAAAACCGCAACAGAATTCAAGTAGATGTACGTTTGTATGTATGTAGTGCTTGGACAACGTGATTTGGCGGGCGAAAGGCTTGGAAAGTTTTATTTCACAATGGGAGCGGCTTAGCGAATGGATTAAAGTCTGTTATTAGTACGTATATAAAATATATTAATAAATTTCATAGAAGAAGAAGATTTCTTGGCAGCTGTAGCCGAGTAGTTAGCAGTGTGTATTACCATTCGGCAAGCCAAGGTTCAACTACTGGTCCGACCAAGGTCCTAAAATTGACACGAAATCAAAGCTCCTCATAAAAATCTATCAGCCTTTTGGAAACGGAGGCGGAAGGCTTAGTATAAACTGTAGGTCCCCTAATTTGTTTGAAAAACATCAAGACGCACACCACAAATTGGCGGAGGAGTTCGGCCGAGTTAGTAATAGCGCGCCAATTGAAAACATCAAATGAAGCCAAGCCCTTTCCTACTGACCTTTGCATCGGAGTAGACTTCTTTCTCTTCCTCTGTTTCCATTAGCGGCTACTCAATAAAAAACTTTTAAAGCTGAAGTACTATCATCCATTCATCCAGCGCAGCCACTGTCTCTTGATTTCCTCAACTAAGCCAATGTCATCGTTTATCTGATGTAGCTTATCTCTTCCAACGTCTACGATATACGCCGTTGCTAATATGCAAAAGACCATAAATCTTCCGCAAAACTTTGCTCTAGAAAACTTCTAACGCCGACACTGTAGTAGTATGATAAATGGGAAATAATTAGGAACTTGCGTAGCTTGTTTCTGGCTCGTCGGATATTTAGGAGGTACAAATTATGGGTTCCCCTTATTGTGGATTGGCCAGAGCTTATTTAAGTCTCAGTTCGCGGACATATTCTGCAAAGAAGCTGATACATATTGATTGTCAGTCTTTGTATTTGTGTAGATCAGCCAATAAGCTATTGACTCTAGCCACTTTGTTTTTTATAAAAGAAAAAACGCTATTTGAACTCCGTCATAGTCGGATATTGGAACTTCTCTTCCATCATTATCCATTGGGCACTCGCGTTCATGATCTCAGGAAGAGAGTCTCGCGTCTAACGACCTGTTTCCAAATCCTTGAATCCGATGACAGCATAGTAACTTTATGAAATTTTTTGTGCTAGAATTTACTAGTACTATGTACAACTATATTTAGGGCTTGGCGTAGCCTATCACCCTCAGTCCGTTTGTAGATGTTTCGACATGGAGGCTACATTTTTCAACTGTTGCAGGGACAGCGCACAGGTATGACATAATCCCAAGTGTTATCTCTAATTGGGGTTTTGACCACCTTCCTCCCATCGCATACGAGTACGATTTGCGACTAAAAACTTTTCCAACAAACTGGTACCCTTTTCTAAACTCAACTCCTATTTACCCCAACCCCTCTCCTGCATGCAACTAACCAGCTCTTTCTCTTTGCATGCTCATCTAACTATCCCCCTTTGGTTTGAAACAATTGGATCCATGAGCTTTCCTTTAGACCACCTCGACGACATAGACTAAGTTCTTTCGAGTTCGAGCGCTACTCTGTATCCAAAACTGAGGAGGCTAAAAAAAAAATCGTCAGAAAATTTCTGCGAGAAGTTGGTACTTAAATCATAACCTTGGTAAAGCAAAGATTCTTTGGTCGACACCGAAGGTTTTACTTTGTTCGTGCTAAAATACCTCTCAATTCAAACACCACAGAGGAAGCTGATCTCTACAGTGCGCTCTAAGCCTTCAAAGAAGGTATCGTCGACTGCATTGTTTTTGTTAGTGCAATAGAAAAGAACACTACCAAAATATGTTTGGGAGAATAAGCGACATAAGAATCCAGTCCAATCCGATGTAAAGGCCCGGCCGAGGTAGTAAGTTGAGTTTAGTCCTTTCTTCCTGCGCCAAATTTCTTAAACCCAAGGGCCCATGATTTCCATTTATAAATATTGAATTTTTCCCCAACGGTATGTATGTACATATGTACATATATGTTGGCACCATAAACGAAATAAAATTCATAGCATACTTTTAGGCTCAATACAAGTGTGGTTTTAAAAGAGACGGGACCCATTTGTAATATTTTTAAATTCTGTTTTCTTAAACATAAAAAAACTTCAACGTTCTCTAATTCCATTAACTTGCACCAAATTAAATAAAAAAAAAACAACTTCAGAACTTTGTTGTTGCTCATTTGCTGTGATTTATATAAAAATAGCTTCATGTACATTTTTATTGCTTCCTGTTTCAAATAGTTAATTCCAACAATATAAATTACACCCAAAACTCCCCATATTTACAATTATTCATTAGTAAATGCATGTATAAATATAGAAAATTCTTATCTTTTACAAAGCACCAGGAAATATTAATCGGTAGTTAATTAAGACGTTGAAAAATTTGTTCACGTTTTGTAAGATCTATTGGGTAATTTGTTTGTATGTACATATCTTTATGTATATTGGTAGTTAATTAAATAAATTCTAATTATTTTCTTCGATTCGGAGCATTTTTTCGTTGACAACACAGTGTTTTAGTATTTGATTAATGTATGTACATCACAATCAATTTTATCACGACCACGTAAATCTTTCAATTCCATAACAACAATGCCTCCAATTACATCACCACCCGCTTTGCGTACCAATTCAATAGCCGCTTTGAGAGAACCGCCAGTGGCGAGCAGATCATCAACGATTATAACCTTTTGACCCGGTTTAATCGCGTTTGCTTGCATTTCGAAAATGTCCTATAATAAAATTAAATACACGTGTTAATATTTTTTTACAAATATACCTACATATATACTAGATATGTATATACACAAATACTTACTTTTCCATATTCCAATACGTACTCAACGGATATGAGGTCACCGGGTAATTTGCCCTTCTTGCGCACTGGTGCGCAACCAATGCCTAATTCAGCAGCTATTAGTAAATTAAATAGGAAACCACGTGACTCCAAACCAACAATAATCTCAGCATTTGGATATCTTTGTTTAACTTCCTGTACAATCACTTCCTTCAAATATCTACAGGCAGTTGGATCTCTTAGCGCGGTGAAAATGTCACTAATGAATAAAGTAAATATATATAATTTTAAGCTTATTCGAAGCTTATAAAGTTTTGATAACAATAATTACCGAAATACGATGCCTTTTTTGGGAAAGTCTGGGAATGTGCCAATTTTACTTTTAATATATTCCAATTTTTCTTTAGTACTCATTTTACAATAAATGCTACAGCTAGAACTGCCGATATAGAAATAGTGTTTGAGGTATGGTCTAAGCTAGAAAGTAAGTATGGAATGAGCTGCTGAAACGGAATTATTTAGAAAATGCCGAAAGAAAATTTAAGTTTCTGCACTATGCAGTAAAATAAATAAAATAGTGATATTAACAAATGTGTTAGTTTTCACAGATGTTGATAATTCTTATCAATATCGTAATGCTGGAGCTGCCAAGCTTCGATAGATTTGAAATAAATAATTGTTTACGATATTTGACTAAACGGAAGATAATTTTGTTTATGACAAATTAATTTAATGTAGCACTTTTAATATGCAGTATTGTTAAAAATTTAATTAATAAATAATTTTTTAAAACCGTAAAAAATTCTTGAACGGAGCTCAAACAGCGCAAATAATTGTATAAGCAACCCTGTAAGAGCTAATACAACTCTGTGGCACAGAAACAGCTGGTGCGTGTCAAAACAAAACAAAAATTACACATGTGTTAACATCAAAAACGTTTTCCTGTATATTTTTGTAAATAAACAATATAATTATTATAAAATGGCTAAACCGAAACGAAAGGATGGAGATAATAGAACTATTAGAAGAAAACCTGGAGTGCAAGGAAAACCTTTTAAACATGAAAAGCAGCAATATAAATCAAATAAATCCCATTTGCCCAACGCAGCGCAGTGGCGCCGTAAAAAGCCGCAGGATGAGGTAAGACATTGATGAAATATACTGATGAGTGCTTAACATACATAACTACGAAAACTTTCATATGATAGGCACGAAAACAAAAACTCAAGGAGCGCGAGGAATTAAGAGTTCAGAAAATTGCCGAGGCCAAAGCGGAAAAGGAGCGTGTTCAACGCGAAAAAGAGGAGCGTGTGCGCAATTACAAGAAGAAACGTTTGGAAAAGACAAAAGCGATTAGCAAAAAAACACAACGTGGACAGCCGCTAATGAAAGATCGTATGGAGCTGTTGCTTAAGAAGATACAAGAAATGAAGCGTACAGGATAGTTAATTAACTTACATTAGACTGTATGTAGATGTACATAAATAGGTTATAAGATTTATATGTATTTTTGTAAGAAAATAGTTTAAAAAGTAAATTATGAATAAAATAGTGTCTTCTACCCGAATAAATATGCGTTTTGGGACTTAAAGTAAAAAGTAAAAGCTAGATTATGCAGTTTTGATATTCCTTCAGGTCAGGTATGGATATCTATAACACTTCCTTAAGTGACCAAATAGTTTTAACGACATTTTTGGTAATATTTTAAACCACTTGTTTGAAAAAAATACAAATATTCTTCGATTTTGTACTCCGAAATTTTTTTGATATGAATAAATTCGATTTTTCAATCCAAACAGAAAAATTTTTACATTTTACCAATAAAAATTTAATTCTATTTTTATAAAATTGCTTTATAACTAAATTCTTAAAATGGCGCAAAATTTTCTGTACATGTTCGAATTTGTGGTCGATGATCTGTTGATAACACGGCCAAATCATTGCGCCCCAGAGGAGTACCCTACGTGCTGTGAAATCTCTTTTCGTTCAAGCGTATTTGTCTCGATATGTGATCGCGAATTTGGTCAATGTGTCGACACTTGCGCACCAAAATGCGGCAAATGCTGTCTCTTCTCATTGGAGTCACCAGTAACGGATAAAGATCGTCTGCTAATACACATATATAAGAAAAAAACCGATAAATGTAAATTCCTTGTCGGTGCCACAGATATACCCATCAAGCCACTTTTCGATAAGGTAACAGAAAGCTTCAACATTGAAAATCCAAATTGGATGGAGCAACTGGCCAAACATACAGCTCGTATGCCAGATCCGAAAACTCCATCGAAGACGACAGTCGTCGATAATGATTGCGATGAAGAGACATTTGGACGACGTGAACAAATGTGTCCTACATCGGAATTGACGAAACGATTGCTGCCACTTTTCAATATGAAACATATGCAAACCGGCAATTTAGTACTTATTATGCGGCTTGTCTGCAAT
The DNA here is from genome assembly GCA_037013455.1 of Ceratitis rosa. Taxonomy (NCBI): domain Eukaryota; kingdom Metazoa; phylum Arthropoda; class Insecta; order Diptera; family Tephritidae; genus Ceratitis; species Ceratitis rosa. Next base: position 24,220,578 of record JAWMAG010000012.1, read on the forward strand.
GGACCGACAATTGTATCGAGTTTTCCCTTCTCACGCATTTGTTCAACAGGTTGTGGTAAAAAGACGACACCATGTCCTTCCGCTTGTCCGGCAATTGCACCATCACAGGCCAAACAAGGCCCCTGTCCCATGCCGGATCCTTGCATACAACCAGACAAGAAACCACCTGTATGTCAACGGTATTTCGCTTGTAATGCCGACAAAGGTTGTCCTTGCGATGAGTGTGAAGACTATTGTGATAGGGGTAAGAAGGTCATGAGTAGAATGTGGTAAGTCATGTGTCTAAATTTTATTATCTACTAACTACAGAGTGTCCAACTGGTTGCAAGAAGAAGAAGAAGAAATCAACACCAAGTACTTGCTGCCCACCGCCACCACCCTGTTGCACGCCGTCACCGCCGCCTTGTTGCCCACAACCAGACCCTTGTCAAAAGAAAGAATTGCCGCGTACGGACATGTGTCAGAGATACTTTTCCAATGAGCCGAAGGGCTGTACATGTGAAGAATGCATGGATGAATGCGAAGCGGGTGAGTCGATTTAAACGACTGAAGTAGGAGCGGATCGTACCCTTTTTGTTAAAATATATTTCTTAACTGTCTCGAATATATGTTTTTTTTAATTCAACATTTTCTAAAGTTCCTTTAGTTATCTCGTTCATATTCGTCCTTCTGAAAGTATAGCGATGTTTTAACGGTATTTTACGATCTCACTCCGCACACCCGAGTTTTCCTTCTTTTTATAAAAATAATAACAAAACGGGTGCGATTCCTCAATAATAAGATTTTGCGTGCTTCCAAGAATCTCTCTTAATTTTTTTTTTATTGTAGCCAAAGCTAGAGCATTACGGAAATTGCGCTATTTAATGCAGAAATATGCTGGACCAAATTAAAATCAAAAACAAAAATGACAAAAATTTACATTTCGAAATTAAAACAAAAACGTAAAAATTTATTACAAAAATATTTCCTTCCTAAAACTATAAAAAGGGTATGTTCTAAGCCTACGCTTTGTATTTACATTTTCCCCTGCAGAGCTTGGAATTCAAAATTAATTTTTTCTTTTCTAAATACTAGAAAGTACCGAAGAGGAATCTGACTCTTGTCAACAATGTTGTCCACCTCAGATTATGCCGCCGTGCTTTGTTGCGCCCACCAAACCGGAACCGGGTCCAGAGGCCTACGAAGAATTTGAGGCCTGCCTAAATGGCAGTGGTCTAGTAATACGTGTTCTTAAGAATACACATCAAGTGGAGAGCGTTGATGACGGTATGCAAGATAATTTGGATAGTGGAAGCGATTGTGAGCGGAAGAATAATGCGGTGAGTAGGAAAGAAGATGAAGATGGGGCACATAACTTGTTGGACAAACTATGACAAGATATTCTAAGCCCTCCACTTCATTTTTTTATTCTCTTAAGCCTATTGATCAAAGACTCCTTGACTCTAGTACACTGATTTCAAAAATCAGTTCTTTTCTTAGCCTTAGAAAAGACATAATAATACTAGCAAGCTAAACAAATAAATATTATTGAGAACTAGAGCTTCCGAGAAGAGAATGCTATGCTTGAGAAGAATTTATTCGTAATTTACGCATTTACATAATACCTCATTGTCTCTCTCACATCCTTATCCTGCAATTGAGGAATTTTTTTCTTTACATATGTTAGTCAGAAGACTGATATAATCGATTCTAAAGCTCTACCAATGATGTCGAGAAGCTTCCCTTGTTGTTGTTGTGGTCGTAGCGATTCCTTAACCCCGCTTAGGACAGGCTTAATCAATCTAAGTCGCCGAGGTCATTTAAAGGGAGGTCCAGGAAATGTGCTGTTTCGACGGGATTGGACCAAAGGGAGAGGGGGGTTAGATGAGTCGGTTTAAGGGGCTATGTGAAGAGGTGGTTAGTGTCGTGAGGAGACTCTCCACATGCAGGGCATACGTTGGGTATGCTGGGGTCGAGTCTGGATAAGTAGGAGTTTAATCTGCTACAATATTCAGACTTAAGTTGTGCCAGGGTCACGCGGGTCTCTGGAGGCAGCTCGAGCTCGTTGTCTGCAATAGGTGGTGGTTTAACTCCGAGCACACCATTCACGGGAAGGCAGTCTTTGAAGGTGTTGATTGACTCCTGATGAATGGCGTTCAGTGCTTGTCTGTACGCCTGTATTTTAGTGGTCCAGTAGGATCTTTCAAAGGCGCACGTGAAAGTGTTTGACCAGCGTTCGCTGATGGTATCCATAAAGCCATGTTCATTATCAAGTCCCGGCGATTCTGCTTTGACCGACACTCATATGATTGTGCTTTTTAAGTAAGTCGCCACCGCGGACAGTTGTGATAAGGACTAGTCTGCAATTTTGGAATTTACTGTCAGTAAACTCACTGAAATAATAGTAGCGCGGCTATCTGAGTAAATAATGTTGGCCTTTGTGTCACAGACACCAGCTCCCAAAGCCGTGTGTTCACAGCATCTGTAATGGCATTAACCTTCGCCTGGAAAACACTACAATGGTCTGAATATCTAAAATAATGTGTCGACGGAAGACTCCCCGCCAACTTTCCCGTCAGACTTCGTCCCATTAGTGAAGAAGTTTTGTGCTGCTTTACACTACGGATTAGGAATTGAAGAATTTATCCGCCTGTCATATGAGACAAATAAAATCCAATAGTTTCCGCGACAGTAGCGTCTTTGTGCCGACGGAACGACCAGTGTTTTTATACGGCCAAAAGCTGTTACTTCCAGAATATTCCCCGACAAACGATTTGTTAGTTATTATTTTTCCGGTGAGAGCAGCAAAAATAACAGTGTTCTTTTCTACTAGTAGTTTGGTCTTCTCCACTCCTCCCGTGAAGAAGTTATGATAGGGCCAAAGCTAGTTCATGTCAACTCGGGCACATAGCACTACACGTATGTGCAGCTTCTTATAAAGTCAAGTTCCTTAATGAGTATCGCGCTTTACCTTACTCGTTACACTCCCTTTGTCTAATCGGAACTTTAGAAACTACAGGGTCCGCATTTAACATTTTTTTTTTTTTGAACTAGTGGTTATTTTGAGTGTGGTAACACTGATGTTACATCTGATTTGACAGAAAGTTAGTTGTATCCTTCCGCTGAACGAAAATGGTTGTGTATACGATTGAGGAACGCGTTAAAATAGTGCAGTTTTACTTTGAAAATTTTACCAAAAAATCATCTTTTCCGACGAAGCTCATTTCCATCTTGGCGGCTACGTCAATAAACAAAATTGTCGTATTTGGGGGACGGAAAACCCGCATGTGATCGAAGAGAAGCCAATGCATCCTCAGAGAGTTACTGTTTGGTGCGGATTTTGGGCCGGCGGCATCATTGGCCCATTTTTCTTCGGTCAATGGCGAACGCTAACGCGCCATGTTAACGGATTGGTTCTTCCCGGAAATCGAAGAGGAGGACTTGGACAACATTTGGTTCCAGCAAGACGGCGCTAGGTGCCACACAGCCAACGTTACAATCGATCTTGTGCGCACTGTTTAAAAAAAAAAAGTTACGTGGCGGACCCTGTACAGATATGCCTTCAAGGACTGGCTTACTGTTCAAAGCCTTAATTCGATTGATCAGCTCATCGAGCTCATTTTTCATAGACTCTGACTGTAATTTTTATTTATTTTATTACTTCATTTTAATTTCTTATTTTGTTATCTCACTTCCAGGACAACAACGCCAACAATCGTTGCGAGACAATTAACGATATCTTACAACGTAGTAATTTCGCTAAAAATCATGTAAAACGACGCACTAACGGTCATATTATAAATGGACCAAAATTGCCAAAAATCCGTGCGAACATCAAATATGCTGGGAATGATACTTGCGAGCCGGATAATTATTGCGTACCTTTCAATAAAATAAAATCCATTTGCAACGCAGAGCAAAAGCTGGAACTCTATCGACGTAAGGGACCATGTTGTATCGATGATTGTGGTCCGATAGCACCACCATTGCACCCACAAGATGTACGAAACTGTTGCCTACAAGTGGATCCGCAGGAAATTAAGGACACTTTGAAGGGCATAAATGCCGATACAAGAAAGAAAGGCATCGAGGTGAGTTGGAGGGAGATAAGTAGAAAAAATGATTATGGAAATATTTGCTCCTTGTAGTGTGTGGGGTTATATAAATTAGAGCAAAGCTATTGTCTAATACTCCCACAAGCGTTTTCGCTTTGCCACATGTTTTTATCGGTTGTTGTAAATGTTGTTGTAGTATAGTTGTACAATTCACTTTTGTACTTTCAATTTATTTTCGATTTTTTTTGTGTGCCAACTGTTTTATACGTTTGCCCATAGATCTGATCGACCAACCGATAAGTGAAATGCATCTAAACGTCTTGCTTCTATTGTATTTTGCTCCACACATTCGCTGCTCGCCTGAAAACATCAGCCAATAAAGATCTTTTAAGCAACCGCATTTGCATTGCGTTCGCGTTGCGTCACTGCAGTTGGCGTTGGAAAATTGGGAGTAAAGAAAAAACTGCAGCCAATAATTTACATTTTTTCTTGTAACTTATCTGTGCTTGCGGATGTCGTTGATGCTTTTGGCTTATGTAAGTGGCTGCTTTGTGTGGTGAAGACAGACCTTATACGGTCGTTAACAGTAGCAACTGCGATGCATGCACTTGTTACTGCTGCTGATATGCTGACGACGTAGTTGTTGAATGAGGCCTGTTGGGAATACAGCGCATGTTGATGCTCTGAAAATGAACTACATATACAACACATTTACTATCTCTTTACTACCAGTAGATGATGAGCTAAAGTTTTCTTTCCGTAAGGTGTACAAGGGCTGTCTTTCTTTATCTCGGGGTTAGAGAACAAAAAGAAATATTAATCATCGAAATTACTTTTCGACATATTCTCCATTAAGTTTTATACGCATACAGCTTTTGCAATAGTTAGAACCTATAGTCGAAGCATTTTTGTCTCACTCTTGTTTAGGTATTTCCAAAACATGCGTTTTGTACGCATCAACCGCGTCTTCAGGTGTCGAAAAACGTTGACTCGTTAGTTAGTTTTTTACGTATGGGAATAAAAATAAGTCAATCCGTGCCAAGTCAGGACTATACGGGGGATGACTCGTCATATCGATGGTTTCAGCGCTCAAAAATGCAGTTGTTTCAGTCGATGTGTGAGAGCTCGCATTGTCGTGGAGGAGAGTGATCCGTCTTCGGCGGTTGGTTTCCCTCAATTCTTGAAAGACAACTGGCAAGCAACTGGTATTATACCACTCCCAATTTGATTTTCTGCGTTGTTCCAGTAGTACGGTTGTGATATGTAAAATTTTTCCAAAAAAAAAAACAGGCAACCATTTGCTTGGAAGTGCTTAGTGCGCCATCAAGTTTTGTTGGATTCAGCTCATCTTTTAATACCCATATACCCGACTGCTCTTTACTTTCGGGCTCATGCGCATGAATCCATGATTCATCATCTGTCACTTTGATTTAGACGTGTTTCGAATTACCGCTATCGTATTTTTTTACCATTTCTGTCGACCAATCGACATGTGCCCTTTTTTTGAGCGATTGACAAATTGTATGGGATCCAACGTGAATAATTTTCTTTTCCAGTCAAATGTTCATGCAATATCGAATCTATGCTTGTCCCACTCATGCCTAGGGCTGCCTCAGTCTCACGACAGATCACAAGAAGATTAGTTTGCGGGCAACATTAATACTTACTTACAACAACTGATTTTAGACGACCTTCACGAAATTGGTCTTGGAGTGATCTACAACCACTATTGGATTCACCATAACGTCAATAAACATTGGTCCTTGATCAAGCTTCCTCGCCAAAAATTGAGTTAAGTTCATCCATGTTCTGTTGCAGAGTTAATCCACGTCCAAAGGAAAAATAATTACGAAAATGTTTGTAATTTAATTCCATTTTTGGCCGGGTTAAATATTTTATGTTGCGGTTGATAAAGGACAACCCTCCTTTAGCTATTGCTGGGTAGGCTGAAGAAATACTGGAATATTGTTCCAATCTAAAAGAGATATGAGTTCCACATTAGCTGAACTCATTTATCATACCATTAAGGCACCTTTTGAAAAAATTTACGTGTTTTTCTGTGCTTAATAAGCCTAGGATCGCCAGCCCATATTGTCAGATGAAGCTCATACTTGTTGACCTAAACGGGGTTAAATCAACGAAAGTGACAGTTCTCGCCCGGAAAAATCCTGGTCAACTCCTGTACATAGAATCGGCTGCCGTGAGAGTTGTACAGCTAAGTTCAGGAGATTGCTGTTGACTAAACTCCTACCTATTCAGATTTGACCCCAACATACCCAGTGTATATCCTGCATGCAATGGAACCCCCCACAAAACTAACCACCTTCTCTGGTCCGAACCCGTTGAAACGGCTCGTTTCCTGGACCTCCCGTTAGATAATCTCTATGACTTACTTCGACTGATATTACCTAGTCCTAAGCGGGGCTACAACAACAACAAAAGATACATTGCTCATAACATAAGTTTTGATTATTTTTAAGGCGCTGCTCCCTTGGGAAATTTTAGATACCCTTCGACCTATTGTCAATTGCTAACTGAGGGCCCTACAGAATAATTTTTCACAACTTGGGGAAAGTCCTTGGCAATTTGTGTTCTCCACATGAAATAAATTGAACGCGTATATCTCTGGCTCAATATTTTATTTTGTAGAAATAATAAATAATCTTCTTAATCGCAAAATTCTCTTTTGAAACTAGTTCCCTTGGCAGTCAGTAGCTTTTCACTACTGTAGACCAGTGTTCTGACTTCTTTTGTAATAACAGACTTTTTCGGCACTCAAAGCCATCTAAACAAGTGCGAATATATATTTAAGAATATTTTTTGCGAAAACTCAGAGCGCCTTGATATTCTGTTTCGAAATTTCTGCTAGTCCTCTGAATACCGAAGCTCCTTGAAATATAGTATACCTGCCTCTCTACACTTTCGGTGTGTAATATCAGTAGGTTTTGGAAGCCATCTGGTGTACAGCTGCTCTGCAGTCCTTTTGAAGCCTCCTGAGTAAAAACAACTACTGTTTTCATTCCCTGCCATTGCACATTATCTTGGTCTATATGTCCTGATTTCTACCAACTCTCTGGGAAATTTCATTGTATAGATCTTTAGCGCGTTTCGACTGCTTCTAGCCTGGAAAATATTAGAATGCTTCGGAAGGTATATGGGTTGCCTGAGATCTAACTTAGCGCAGCGTTGCCCACTTCCTTGGCAATTTTTGATCCGTCCTTGGTTTGATTTTTTTTATTAGACTTACGAGAATACAGTTCATTTGTCCCTTTGCGGAGAGCTTACATGTCCTGATTTGAACTGTCTGAACGTTCGGTGGGAAGTTATTATGCCATGGGTAATGTTAATAGCTGACAGAGACTGTCTAACCTTTCTCGTATATCGCTTTCATCCACCCACCAACAGAGAAAGGGTTGACTAGACAGTCAGCCTTCATATAGATAGATACAGCACGACAATGAAGTGGGAAAAGGCCTTAGACATTGCACAATTTCTTTAATACTGGAAATGCCCTGTTAGAGACATTATCCATAATTCTCTTACGCTAATCCTGCAAAAAAGCTTGTCATACAAAATAATTTTTGTACTAAGTTACTCTTTACTAGCTCAGTTGTTTCAAGTATCTGGCCAAAGCAAACAGCTCTGACTTCGCCTAGGTAAAGCAGAGGCATACTGAAGTGTTGTTTGAGAATCAAATCAAAGCCGATAGCGTGTCGAAATCAAACTTCATCTTGCCGTTTGATTTATCCCATAGTGTAGCTTGGAGTCACTTTTCACTACCTTTCTTTTGGTAGTTAAAAGCTCTTTAAGAATTCTGAAGTACCTCTCAGAGGAGTTCGGTACCAAAGGTTTCAGACAATGCCACTTTCTTTCGTGTGACTTCTTCAGGGTAATGCTGGAAAAAATAAGAAAATATGTAGAGCTACATATATAGAGAAAGTCCTATCCCCAGTAAAAGCGTTCAACTGCTGGCCTATGCCGAAATCGAAAAGAAAAGTCCTCTCTCTACCAACAAAGCAAGTCCCTCATCATTCGCGTCCTACTATATGAAGCAGAAGCAAGGGAGTTGATAACATCCGATAAGTCGGCGTTGGGAGTTTTCGAGAACAAGTTTTAGCAGAAGATTTACGGTCCTTTGCGTATGTGCGACGACGAAAACCACAGATGATGGAGCGATGAACTGTATGAGATATATGAGGACATTGACATGGTTCAGTAAAAGAGAGTCGCTACGCTGGCTAGATAATGAGGAAAACTCTGAAAGTATTCTATGCAATACCCACTGGTTAAAGCTGAGGAATTCGATGATAATCGCATGATTTTCTTGTCTGAGCATCCGAGCAGCCGGTGCTATATTTTCTACAGAGTCACCTTCTTTCCACATTTGTACGTGCTATTCAATAAGATCGAACTCAAATAAGCTAACTACAACTCATTTCATGCACTTCACTATGATTCAGTTCCATTCGATTGCTTTCGTTTGCATGACATCGCTAACAATTCCATGGCGTAGTGAGCAATTGTAGCAAGTCAGCCAAATCGAAGCTCCAGCCAACGTAAGCACACAGTACCCGCATGCAACGCCGTAAAAACCGTCATTCCACAATGCAATTGAATTTTATTGTACGACATACAGACCGGCAGGTAGAAATGGGTTGGGAGTGAGGGAGCCGCGTAGATTTGCTCTAGTTTTTGTGCTACTCTTGTTTTTTTTCTTTCTTACGTGTACGAGAGTATTCAATTCACTTTCATTCAAACAATTTTCACAAACATTTTTAAAACAAATCCACGATACGTGTCGGTGTGTACATATGTAAGTACATACCTATGTTTGTATGCATAAGTGCATGTGGTCTTTTTATGCCATACATATGTTGCATAAGCGCTCCATTTATCGGAGGATGCAATTAGTATGTCGAGTGCGCGCATTTTCATTCCGTTACTCTTATTCGGAAAGCGTATCTCTATCGTTGGAAAGGAATAAAAAGAGCGATAAATCTTTTGATGGTGTTGCAAAATAGTTTTTAGTAAGCCAAATGTCAAAGGTTAGCAGCGCAAGAGGTTTAAGTTCAGAAGTTCAAAATACAATCGTTGAAGGATTTCGTAACCCACTTTGAGCGTAGGGCATAGGGTGGAGTATTCGTGTTCCTGGTTTTCTTAGTTATGTAAAAAGCCATACCTTTCGATACAGCTACTACTCGCGAAACTAAGTTCAGGTGGGTTAAGTTGAAGTGACTGCTGGACATCAGCTCAAGCCACCAAACCGGCCTGCCACTGTGGATCCTATTAACCCCGTCTATCAGTGAAAGCAATACCATATATGGAGCTAGTAAACATGTTTTATGATGAACCAATCGTAAACTAGAGATTTCAACCTATTTATTCATGCCTCAAGATTTCAGGCTCCTCCTCTTCTCTACGACTCCAGCAGCAGTCGCTTAATAGTTCGCCCAGCCTCTCTAGGTGCCTACCATTATAGAGATCTCCTTTCCTTTTAGCGTAATTATGATCGGGTGGGTTACGTTGAAGTCACAGCTCGACATCAGCTCACACCACCAAACGAGGGTACCACTGTGGATCTTAATAACTCCATACGCCAGTCAGACCAATGTATGCCGCTAGCAAAACAGAAAACACGACAAATCTTTGCACCCGCTATTGCGCTCAAGTCTTTAATTTGGCGCCCGTAGAGATTTTAACCAATTTCTCCGAAGTGCGGGGTATTCGCATAAGAAGTGCTTTAAAGTTCTAGGCCCCTACTCTTTTTGACGACTCCTGCATATTACGCCCAGCCTTTCTATGTGTCTGCCTAATAAGAGAAACCAACATTTGCAGATATTCCTTTTGGAGAGAAAAGTTCTCTCACTCTTCTTTTACACCATGTCCGTCACATTGCAACAATTGAAATTATTCCGTCTTGAGCACTTATTAACTCTCTTATAGTGAGCTTACGAATGGATAGCAGCATGTTTCCTTCATTGTGGTAAAAGTGGTAGGAAAATACCCCTTCTTACGTGAAATGTTGATATGGCTTAGCACCCATACTAGGTTAAGAGCGAGCTGCTTAATCATTACACTCAGTGATTTGCGGCAATTCTCTACTATTTCTGATTTTACTTAGATAGTTTCTCGGGCTCTTAGTGCTTTCCAGCTATCTGAGAATATATAGATACAATTCACCGAGAGTATCATTAGACCTAGACAATTAACAACCTTATATATGGCCGCCAGTTCTTCTTGAAATACAGTAATCCGGTAACCGAAAGGACTCGGAATCCCAAGTTCCATTGAGTAGATTCCACTGCAGAACCTGTTATCTACTTTTGCGTAATAAGCAAATTTAGTTGTTCAAGAAGTCAGAGAAGGTTCTGCAGCAGTCCGATCTTTTCGGTAGACAAAACATTCTTAATATGTTAGTATAACCAATATTTTTCAGCTTCCATTGGGACGTTCTCTGTTCTCTTATCACAGCAAAAGCTTAGTGGATCCAAGCCTCAGTAAGTGTGGCCTGCATTGCTCCACTTAATACTTTTCAATGCTGTCCTCTGCACTCTATGGAACTTACAGTTGGTTGATTTCCCTTCAAGAGTTGACCACCAAATCACCACACCGTAGAAAAGTAGAGGCCAACCATCGCAACATAAAGTAGGTGGCATGTCCCTAATTCCATAGGATAGCGCATTTGCAAGTGTAGAGAACAACAATAAAGGATTTTCCCACCCTTTCCCCGAGTTCTGTGACCAGCTTAATTGTTTCTCCAAATTAAATTTCAAGGATTTTGCAGATTCGGGGAAAAGCAGTTCCTAGTGAAGAGAACGAGCTCCGTCTTTTGTGAGTCAATGTCTCTAATCCAGCATATTTCGGAACATTTCTATTCGCCTTTGTTCGAATTTGCTATTCCCTGTAGTCGCAGAAATAACTACTCAAGAAAATTTGGACATTGCAAAACTATAAGAGGTGAGATCCCCTTTACCGCTTTCCTAGAAAGATCTAACTAAGAATGTAGTTTTGTGTTACTCAAAGTATGAGTAACAGTAAATTTTTACGTTCCAAACCGGATGTGATAGTAAGGAAAAGATCCAACTGGCCAGAAAAGGAATTACCAAGCCCACGTTAGTTTTGAGTCTCGGTTCAACAAGGTAAGACAGGCGCTGTGGAGTACTTCCCACCTTCTCCGATGTACGAACCATTTTGTGTGACTTATGAACGATACAATACTGCAAATGCTAGCCGTTGCTATCTCAGCCAGGCAGTCAAAGAAGTGGAGTCCTAGGTATTTATGTCGACTGACTCCTTCTCTTCTTCGTCCCTGCAGCTACGACAAAAATCATTGGAAATTAATCACATTATCCTTCGGTGAAGTGCCATTAAACAGTGTCCAGTTTGTATGCCTGTTGTCTAGGCGGATTAAATTCTTTAACCTTTTTAACGTCCCGCACAGGTCAAAGCTGTCTAGTGACGTTGCTGGTTCCTTCGATAAGCCATTTGGGGTTTGGCTGTTTTGATGAAAGCCAGCTTTAGACGAAGTTTTGCCGTAGACAAACAGTTCCCTAGGATGTCTCTATGTCCAGGCACCCAGATCACGGCTGTTTCGCTGAGAGCTTTTTTAAAAACCATCTGCATTTCAGCGCCACTTTTGGTGTAATGACATTGAAGAGATCTGATGGCAGCTGGGCTATCCGAGTATATACTGATTTATTGGTTTTTTACGAGAGAATCCAGCAATCATTCTACGTCTTCCGTGCTTGCAATAAGTTCTGTTCGTTGGTAAGTGGATTCCACAGCCTGCCATTTCATCAAGTTTAGAGCCATCCGTGAAGATGGCTATGTCACTCTGATCTGAAAAATTTGCATTTTCCCCATTCATTTTTTTCCTGGATTTTAGTGGAGAAGATGTTGTCAAAACAGTAAGTGGAGATTAGCAAGTTGACAGCTCAATCATGGAACATCCGGAGGCAGGAAATTATAATCATCTGGTTGGTAGCACGAGTTTAGTACAAAAGAAACTCGAAACTAAACAAAATCCAGATAGGTGCACCCCTTAAGGAACCGTGTAAAGTTTTAACTTCCGTCCTCGTATTAACATGACGAGAGCCAAAGCTTACACCTAAGGGTTTTGAATTTCTCACCGTTTAGGCTCATATTTAAGAACTCTTTTCAAAGATTTAAATTCTAAAATAATTTTTTTCTTTTCTTTCTAGGTTTGTTACAAAACCTGCGAAGATACCGATAGCGATGTTTTCCTAGTGAAACTGGGCAATAAACAACAACATCGTCGAAAACGTAATACGATTGAAATCGAATTGAAGACACCGAAGCAACCGATTGTGCTGCCCAAACAGAAAATGACGACTGAAACACAGATTACCGATAAGGAGCTGGACGAAGCGCTTGCTGCACTCTGTGGTGGTAAGAAAAAGGGAAAGAAAGGTAAAAAGGGAAAGAAGAAGAAGAAATAAATAACAGTAAAAAATTTAAATGAATATTTCGCGCTAAAATCAAAACGTATTTAAATTGAATTTTCTACATTCTGTTTAAATCGTCAAATTTATCATACTTACAATTAATAAAAAATTAAACCAAAAAAAAAAACAACACAGAATCGAACAAATAAGTTGCCAAAGAATAGGAGATGGATGGGTTTGTTAAATCGCATGTCCTTAAGGCACCCCAGTAACTAAATGCCTCCATAAATGGACTTATTACCCTGAATTTGTGTTGGTGATGTGCAAAGTACCATATAAGGTGTTCCCTCAGAGTCACTTTAGAAATCATTTCAAAGCGCTCAATGTTTTTGGATCAGTCGCTGAAAGCGGAAGGTCACTTGGCTCCTCCTGTAAAACAAGATTGTAGTGAAGATTTCTGCTCTGAGCTTACCGTGGCCATACTCCCAATGGGTTCGGAGTTTTGGAACTATAAGTTGTACGAGTCCATAGGTCCGGAGATGTGGAAATACTTCAGTTTTAAAAGTTTACTACGTTGCCTTCCCTAGTTGAAGCAGAGAGAAAGATGACTTCATTACGTTGGAGGCATCAAGTAGAGGGGATCTATGCTTTATTTATTTAGTACCAGAACGCATACAAAATAAAGTACTAGAAAACTACGGTTAGTTTACATATTTGTCATCTTTCGGAGACTTTTAAGAAAGTTCCAAGTCAAGTGGTACTTTATCTATTGATGCGTAAATGGTATTGAAGGTATCAAATGGCGGTCTATGTAAAGACGAAAGTGTCACATCCCTCTCTCTGTCATTGGGAGTACCCAAACATTCTCCTCTCGGCCATTGAAATGCTGATGAAAACGTCCGTATTGGTTCCTAGGATCGTAGCACATCTTTAGGACTGCTAAAGTTGTAGCATTCTGTCAGCGAACCGTTTTCCCTAATGAAAATATTGGTTGACAATACTAGGAATTTCGCGACAAAAACAAAGGTTTGTCTGAAGATAACAACAGACAGCTATGTATGATTCTATTAAGAAGCGGTTGAATGGAGTGTTCTTAAACAGGACGACGGTCAGTCTGGAAGTTTTCTTTTCGCAGCGATTCGTCTCAACAATTATCATAATCCGTAGATAAAGGCGTTCCTAGATTTTCTTTCGGCTGGCATTAAAGAAAATGGAAGAATCTTAGAAAAACTGGGCCATGAATGCTCCACACTGGACAAAGAAGTGAGCCGAGTGGTTGTGGTAGTGAAAGACGAGAAGACGAAATATCTCCTGTCATCAAACAAACAGTCAACGCATTCGTGACTCAGCCCCTCAGCCCGCTGTTGATAGTCATAATTTTAAAGTTGTAGATAATTTCGCCTATCTTGAAACCAATATTAAGACTCTCACGAACGACCAAAATCTACGGAGGCAGAGATAATGACGACATCTAATGAGTCGGCTTTTGGAGTTTTCGAGAGAAATGTTTTGCGTAAGATTTATGGTCCTCTGTACATAGGCAACGACGAAAACCGCAACCAAGGGAACGGAGAGCGGCTACGCTAGCTAGGTCATGTCCTCCGAATGGATAAGAATTTCCATGCGGTACCCACCTAACAATGAAAAGAAGGTAGGAATGGCGCACTGTTGTTTACTCAGCTATAATCGTGTAAGCGGTGTCTAGGCCAGTAAAGATAAGAAATGAACAGTGAACCCAGGCTCTTTTCGACCTGATACTGCATCGAATACTTTCAGAGATAGAGCGCTATCGCCCAAACGGACGCACAGCTAATTATACAATGATCCGTATCTTCATACAAGGTTCCCCAACTTTGCGCAAAATATCTTCTCCCTAGGGGGAGGAGAGGTGTTAATTGGGACCCACCGACTCCAAGACCGACGCGCACTTGCAGTCGTACCCTTCAACGAACCCTTAAGCTTTAGTTAATTTGAAGCTTGGAGCATCTTCTCGTAACCAGCGTAGTTTACGAAACTTAAAGAGGTGAGGAGTTCGGATTAAAGCTTTTTGACGAACATTTTGGTTGGTTTATGAAGAAGTGTTCTTCAACTGTTTGATTTTAATTTTCCTGAGTACCATACGCAGTTATAACCCCCACTATGATCTATCAGACTGCTCTGTTCTCATACTCTTTCAACTTTTAAACGGAAATTTTTTCGCCGAAGTATTTCGGTTTATATCGTATATAATTGGCGCCTTGCTACGTGTAAGTCGATTATGGGCCGAGCTCCTTCTCCCTACAATTTGTGGTGTGGTCTTGATGTTTTTCCAAAAGTAAGTTCTAAGCTTTCTCTGACCAGCCGATGGAGCTTTCATTTCATATCAGAAATACACTTAGAGGGCTTGAGGTTCCCTGTCGAGGGGCGACCGCAATTAGAAATATTAATTTTAAAATGAAAATTCTATATCTTTGGTCAGAAATGAAACCCGTGACCCTCAGCATGGTAGCACGCAAATTTTGAAAAAGGGCTATTAATAAATAAAAAATATCATTCTGGATACAACCATTGCTGAATTATATATCGGACGTCTTGGTTTTTTCCTACAAAGAGGTTATTCTAAGTCGCCTCCGAACGACAGATGGATTTTTATGAGGAGCTTTTTATTTCATGTCAGATATATAATCGGAGGGTTTGACATTCCCTGACGAGGGGCGAACGCAATTATATATATATATAATTGGCGCTTTGTAACCGCTGAAGCGATTTTTCGGCCGAGCTCCTCCTCCAATTTGTGGTTTTGCGTCTAGATGTTTTTCCAACAAATGGAGGGACCTATAGTTTATACTAAGCCTCCTCCGAACGGCTGATGGTTTTTTACGAGGAGCCTTTTATTTCATGTCCGAAATACACTCGGAGGGGTGGACATTCCCTGCCGAGGGGCGACCGCAATTAGTAAATTTAACTTAATTTTTTATTTAATTTAATTTTCCATAACTGGGATATGAACCCGAGCCTTCCGAATGTCAGTACACAATGCTAACCACTCGGCTATCGCGGCCGCCGGCGAACGCAATTAGAAAAATTAAATTTTTATAATTTTGGATGTCGGTCGAACCAGGACTCGAACCACCGGCTATTGTGGCCGCATTACTTAACAAAATTAACCAAGTTCACATGAAGTTTGTGGTTAAGGAATTTTCCATGGCATAAGGGTATAATGAAAGTAGTATTTGAAGTTGCTAAACCAATCAAGAAAGTGGCATGAGGAAGTCAAGTAGTTATGTGTAGTTTAGCATTGTTGAGTTTTTAAGACCAATAAAAAAGTTGTAAGAAACTCGCGCATTGTTGCAACTCCAAGTGTTGCTTGCTGTTAAATTATTTTAATTGTAACAGATGCCAGTAATCACAACTACAACAACAACTATTACAAAACAACGCTCTTTTCAGTCCATGAACTGCTTGCATAAAAAGCATAAATGGCCATAACGAGATAGAAAAGTGTCCGCTCACACAATTACCACATACAACTTGACGAGTCGGCTCAACCGGCTGTGCTGTTATTGGCTACTGTTATGATGTTATACCGTGTAATGTTGCGATTCTGCTGTCACTGCTTCTGTTGCAGTTGCAGTCTTGTGTTGGCATAGCAACAACACTGAGATGGCATTGCGACATTTTTACGTTTGCCCACCGACCGACAGTGGCGCTGCAAGCTGCATGCCGCCGTGTAATCATTATGTACATCTGGTTGTTTAACAAATGGCCTACAATAGCGAATCTTAAACAAATCTACAAAATATTTTGCAATTCTTCTTCTACAATGCAATGCAAACGGGGTTTGTTTTATTCTCGTTTTTGTTTCTTTTTTGTTTTTGTTTTGCATGAAAACGTGAAAAATACCGGATCGCGTTTGTGGTGTAAATTACGATCGTTCATCGACGGAAATTACCCACCGCCGTCGCTGTTAAGAGTGTATTGTTGCTGTTCTACAGCGATTTGTTGGCGTTGGCGTTGGCGTCGGCGCTTTGCTTACTGCCTTAAGCCGGCGTAATAATTGCCATTTAACATAAGAAGTCTCATCCTCAAGTGTAAATTCAACATTTGCTCACCTACCAACCGAGAGCCAACATATGAAAGCAATTTATTTATTTTGCAAAAGCTTTACAGTTGGCTAGTCTAATTTATTATGCGCACGTTGGCAGCTGGATGGAAGCACAAGTCCACCTTTGGGTAAGCAGAAACATCTAGAGGGCACATATATGCAGAGCCATGCATATATAAAACATATATAAATATAATTAAGTAACGTTGGAGTCTTGTTAATTAAAAATATAAAAATTATGGTATTAACAACACGATTGACGTTGTTCATTGAATAATTTTATTTTGTTTTTTAACATTTAATATTATTCAATTTTTTGTGCATATTTTCATTGAAATATTAATTACTTTGTAATTAATTTTTTTTTTTTTTACAATTATTAAAATAGCAGCATATGCCAAATTAGATGGATGCGCTTAATTGCCTTGATGCTTCAATACGATAAGTAAGAAGTTTAAACTTTTAAATATTTAATCTTCAATTAAATACTAATAAAACCTGTTTTTGACCTCAAGAATGTTGGGCGAATTCCATGCCATTTTAATGGAAAATTCACATGAAAATCATAAGTGGAGACTTGTAAACTCACGTCAAGCGATATTAATTGTTGAGATGATATTTTCGAAAGATAGTCTATAAGATCGTAGATGACTGCTTTGAATGGTCAATTGGGCGTAAGAAACTATTAAAGGGTGGGCCAACTACTGTTTGTTGTTTGAGTTACGGCGCTTTGACATCTTCAGTACAAAACTTAAGGCTTACGAAAAAGTTAAATTTAGGCTTGAAGAAAATTGGGAAATATTGAAAATTTACTACCAAAATGGTGAGTCTTCAGACACAACTGTGAGAAAATTACGGACGAAATAAATCGTCTTCCTAGCAGTTTTTGAATCAATTTGTGCAGCCAGTTCACTAAACCGGGGTTCATGATCTGATGGAAAAACTCGCGTACGTGCTCTTCTAGTGCGTGCAGAGCAAAAAAATATTGTTGCTACTGCAGTGTGCTCGAACAGCCCGAAGGCTCAACTCAACTCGAGCAGATATTGAACAGAATTTTGCATAAAGTCCTCGGTGTGAAAACTGCGAAAGTCCAATTGATCCAAGAACTGAAGCTTCATGATCAACCATACTGCTCCTAGATACACTGCTACTTGCGGAGCATCTGTGTCTGAACTACAAAACACTATTGCCGCCTTAAATCCAAAAAAATCTCCAGGAGACGATCATATCTCACCAAAAATGCTAAAAGAATTGCCAAGCATTGCTCTCGTTTTTCTTGCAAAGCTTTTCAATGCCATTTTGATGCTAGGATATTATCCACAACTCTGGAAAAAGTCGCAGATAATTATGGTAGTTAAACCAGGTAAAGACGCAACCCTGCCGTCCTCATATAGACCAATCAGCCTGTTGCCTTGCCTATCAAAACAAAACGAAAAAGTGCTGCTATCAAAAATTACTCCTTTTCTCCATCAAAATGATATTATTCCTACACATCAATTTGGTTTTCGGGGAAAAAACAGCACAATTGAACAAGTAAATCGTATTACAAACTTAATAAGGAAAACTTTCGAAATGCGAGAGTGTTGCTCGGCTGTTTTTCCTGATGTGGCACAAGCATTTGACATGTCCTACTGTTAAGCTCAACAATGTATCAATATCGCAAGCTGACGAAATTATATACCTCGGAATCCACTTGGACAGACGCTTAACCTGGAGACGACACCTTGCAGCTATAAAGCTGCAGCTTAAACTCAAATCTGCCAGTTTACATTGGCTTTTAAACAAGAAGTCTGGACTAAGCCTTAACAACAAAGTCCTCTTATATAATGCAACAATAAAACCGATATGGATGTATGGGATCCAGTTATGGGGCACAGCTTGCGCGACGAACATAGGTATAATTCAAACATTCCAACCGAAAACGTTAAGAGTAATAACGGGCGCACATGGTACATACGTAATGAAAATATTCATAGAGATCTAAATATACCTACCGTCAAGGAAGAAATTGAAATCGCAGCAAAAAAATACTTAACAAAACTGCTTAACCATCCGAACCCTTTGGCTAACACCTTGACCCATGCAACAAGTCAAACCCGCCTGCGGAGAAGAGACAAAGCAGCCTTCTAAAGAGCAACTTCAAGCCAGCAGCCCATTCCTATTAATGGACTTTATGTTTTAATTTAGTTTAAGATTTTATTACTTATTGTTAGGCTTCCGAAGTCGAAGTAGATTCAATAAATAAATATTAATGTTTCAAAAAAAAAAAAAATGATCAACCGTTGCCTTTTCCACACTGCTCAATAGGATTGTTTGGCAGACAATTAGCAGTTTTATTGAACAATCATCTTTAAACAAGTAAAACTGCCGCATTTGTGGCTCAGAGAAACCCTGACTTAACCATTGAATAGCTAATGCATATTCAAAGAGTGGCGGTTTGATGTGTCATTTGAAGCATTTCTCCAAAAACGCGAAATCAACTGCCGTTACAGTCAGGTCAGCTTTAAGATTATTTATTTCTAAATGTTCAAGGGAATGACATGTACGAAATATGGCGTCACTACGTGCCACAAAATTAACGTCACAATTGATCTTTTGCGCGCTGTGCTCGACACTAGCACAATGAACCGAACCGGTGGTGTCAACTGGCCACAAAGCAGCTGCCATTTGATTCCGTTGGACTATTTTTTGTAAGACACCGTTAAGAACAAGTACTGCGCTAACCATCCATAGAAAATTTATGACTTTAAACACGAAATCGAAGTTGCCTTTGCAGCCATAGAACGCTAATTGGAAATTTGCTTGAGAATTGGATCGACAGACATTATTAAATGGGCTACTGTCACGACTGACTTTGAATGTAGTAGTGTACTATGATTAAACAAAATGTTGTGGCATTTCAATAAAAGCAAATTGATTGAAATACATATATATATTTTTTTTTAATTTTTAAATGCAATTTATTCGTGTCCCATTTATTACTTGTTTGACAGAAATTTCAAAAAATTACACCGACACAATACAAATTTCTACAACTCAGTTCCAACATTTTTATTTTGAGCGTTAAAAATCTTTATTTCTAGGTCGTGCGTCATATAGTCTTGACTACATGGAGCTCTAGACATTCGCGTATCCAGCAATGCGAGAGGCTTGATACTCTTTTAATATTCAATTGTTTGTAAAAAGTTCGGTAAGTTGACCAGGAAAAGAATTCTTTCTGGATTTATTCGTATTCTTTGTCCTTTTTTATCCTCTCTACATAATCGCCATTGACTTCAGTGCATAGATCCACTTCTGGAAACAGTTTTCAAAATCTAGCTTTTTAAGCTTATCAAGCATTCAGCATTAATCGCATTAATTATCTCCTCATTGCTATTAAAAAACTTCCTTTAAATTTTATTTTTAATTTTGGAAATATCCAGAAATTGCACTGTGCTAAGTACGGGAAATATGGTGCTGGACGTGTTGCTTCGATCCCAGAGATCGTAATAAAACTATTCGTTATTTCAGCAAAGTGGGATGGCGCGCTGTCATGATGTAAAAAGTAGCGCCACAAATCCTCTTTCTTCCTGTTTTCCAACAATTTTTTGAAAAATTTTGGTAAGCACTCTTCGGTGTACCATTTGGCACTTAACGTGTGACCCTTTTCCAGTGGAATCGCAGCTTCGATTTTAGTTTGGGTGAAGTAAACTGACATTGCTTATTTTTGTTGCTTAAATTTTACAGGTGGGCTCCATACCATCTACTGCTGTTTGGTTTCTGGATCGTACTTATAGAAGCAAGATTCGTCACCAGTAACAACTTTACTAAAGTTGGTAGACTGAACCCTTGTCTCTATTGGCATTGGAAGAATCGATTTTCATATGCTTCTCTGGAGTCCAATACTTCACCAACCAAATCATTCACTATATACAGTTCTTCGGTGCGGACTATAAGGTGGAAGCGTAAGAACCTCCTAACCAAGCTCTTGTAGCTTTTGGTTAATGAAACACAATTTCAATCCTGTTAGCCATAACTAGGCACTTCTAGGCGCTTGCTGCCTTCAGACAGTTTAATTGCTGACAGTACAGGTCCGAATTGAGATGTTGGCCGTAGGAGAGCAGGTCATAATGGATGTTTATTGCCAATCCCACCTAACACACAACAAAACTTTCCTGGTCTGGCTTGGAGACCGAAATGGGTCGGTTTTGTTACACGGCAGCGATTGACAGATGGAAATTCGATTTACAAGGGGTTTTTCTCGTTAACTCATGTGTCACCCTTGCAACGATCTTCTTTGTGTACCCAGCAAACAGTGAAACAAGGCTTTATGATTTCAACTCCTTTACCCACATTTTCGACAATTGGCCTTACACAAAGTGGATCGTCTTTTACATCAAAATTACCGGAACATCAACTATAGGAGCTGTTTTCATTATTATTAAAAGCGGGTTGAAAGCGCAGACTAAAAATGCGAGTACAAAAACAGCAAAAATCAACTTAAATTGCCACAACATAAATACATAAATGGTCACTTTGCGATTCGTTGAATACCTATAATAAAAAATACATACATATAACAAAAGATCAACCAGATTTAGCAAAATAGCACAGCATGCGCAATTAAGAGAACACAAACAAGTACAACTGCACCGAAACGAAATCAAGCACCGGTCAGTCAGTTCAGAAAAGAGCAAATTAAGCTCTCTACCAATCGGAGCGATCAACAAAGTTAGCTGTTTTACGAATGTGAACGCCAACATTTAGTACGACAATAACTAAGCAAGCATGCAGAGAGGCAACAGCGCGTTGTACTGTATAACTAGTAACGAGCGGGTATAAAATTTTGATTTAGCTTTAACGACAAACGACAAGCGTAATTTAAGATGTTACCATCATGATTGCCAACAAGCGAATGCGTTAAGATTTTTGTATGGAGCAATATTGTGAGGTGTTGAAAAGGAGTAAGCAGAGAGATTGAACAGCAGCTGAGTGAGTGTGTGGATGGAGCGAAGTTCAATCGAAAGAGCGTGAATAAAGAGATTTTTGTATTTAAATAAATTTTATAATTTTTTCAACGATTTTTTTTTTGTTTTTTTTTTTTTGCCACAACGAGTGATAAGACATTTGCTGCATGCAGTGAGTGTGGAATTTTTGCGGCTGCTGACAATACATACACGTACATACAAATATATGTATGTGTTGGCATTTGTGTTACAAAAGCAACAATAATTTAATTTGATAAACAATTTCTGCATTATTGGCATTGAGCAGAGGTGCTAAAATAAATCATTTGGATTATTAATTTCTCATGGACTCGGCTTAAACCAGTGCAACGCACGAAGTATAATCAACGAGTTTCAACTTTCAGCGAGTAACGTTCAGCAGTTAAATTAGCAAAGGCTGACCACAGGGGAACGAAAAAATATTAAAGCAAATATAAAAAAAATTGAAAAAAAAAAATAAAAAATGCAAATAAAAAAATAAATAAATGCAAATAAAAAAATAAAATAAAAATTAAAAATAGAAATAAAAAAGATTAAAAAAAACAAAAAATCAACAATAAAAACAAAGAAATCTGCTGCGTCTGTTTTTATGAATTTCTTTTTTTATCTCCTTCGTTAGTGTTATTTAATATACGAAATCTCATATATGCCGACAATGAAATATGAAACAACGAATTTGCTTTCTACGCTTGTGCGTTGTTGTATTAATTTAAAGATTGGATAACAATAATGACTAAATCATATATGCATACATATAAACGGGACAGGTGGAAATTAAAGCGTTAAATGAAGGCAAGCGCATGCGCGGTCGGTTTGCAGCGTTTAAACGTCAGCGGTAACATTAACGCCCTTTGTCATCGCAACTGTGTTGTTGTTTTTTTTTAAGTATTAATTTTCATAAATTTTGTTGTGGATTTTTATATACATTTGAATATTATCAATAGAGTGTGCAGGAATTTAAAGAAAGCGTTTGATTGGATGCTGATTTAAATGCATAAAATATACATACAATACATACAACAAGCCGGTTGGACCAGTACTCCTGCGCGCGTCATAGTCGAAAGTGAGAGTGCGAGTGTGCGTATGTGCAGTTGTATCAACGAAGAAAGGTGCACGAAACACTGGAGCCACAAACTGGTACCGGAACAGGTACAATATTTTACATATGTACATACATACATATATGTAAGAGCTACCACAGTTTAGAAACAGCAATAAGTTGCAGAGTATTTGTTTGTTTCCTTCCAAGTTATTGTAAAAGACACCACTTGTAAGGCTTGCAAGCCTATGAACTTGCGTGCAGTTGCATTCAACGCCGAAAAACTTGTTAATTTATGCATTTGTGTCGTAAGACGCGCGCGTCTCGGCCTTCCGCATATTTATTTATACGTACGTTTGTTATTGATTTGCATTTTCGATACATCTATTTGTTAATTAGTTGCTTCGGATAGAAATTTTACATAGTTACACAATAACAACAATAAAAAAAAAATAAAATAGTTTTTAAACTAATAAACGCCAAAGTGGACTGAGTGCGCGGCTGGAGTGCGCTTTATGGCTAGACGCCTTCGCTGGCGTTGGTTAATTTGAATTTTGAATTTCGTGCGTCCAGTGTTCAACGGCGTTACGTTACTGCAGAGCAACTTTGTTTGGTGAGACGGTATCACGCGCATAACAGCTGACAACAGTGCTAAGCTGTGACATTAACTTGCGTCGCATTTTTTAATGAATTTTTTTTTTTTTTTGGTTTTGGTTTTCGTTACGTCTACTGCCGCTGTGTGTGAAGCGCATTCTACGCACGCCGGTCAAACGGTCAGTCACACAAATTAAACACTCGAGTCAACATAAACGCTAGAAAAATATATAATAAAATTATTAAAAATAAAAAAAATAATAATTAATAAAAATATTAAAAACAAAACTTTCTAAAATTAACTGTCTAAAATATATACAAAAAAAAAATATTTTTTCAATTAAAAAAAAAATTAATAATAATAACTTAGTATTAAAAAAATTATATATAAACGTGAATTCTTCTGTGCAATATTCATAAAAATATTCAAAACAAAAACACACACACAAATAATTTGCAAAAATGTCACGCGTTTCAATCTTATTCATACTTATGTCCATGATCATCATCAATTCCGGCGACAGTAATCACAACATTAACAGCAGCAATCACAATCACAATCAAAGTAGAATAAATACATTCCATCCGCCATATAGTAGCAAGAATACTACGAAAGTGGTTAATCATCCGAGCGCTAGCTTAATTAATGCCGCCGCTAAGCATAGTGAAGAATCACAGGCGTCATCACAGCAGCAGCAACAGCTGAAAGAACAACAGCAAGCACAGCCAACGCCGCAGTCGCCGCAAGCACAACAGCGCGACAAAAGAGGTGAGTTTGTTTGCATTAAAAAAATAAAAATAAAAATAAATTAAATAAAAATAATAAAAAAAAAAAAAAAAATAAAATAAAAAATTAAAACAAAATAAAAAAAATAAAAAAAATTAAATAAAAAAAATATCCAAAAAATTTTAAATAATAAAAAAAAATTAAATAAAAAAGAAAAAATTAGAAAATAGTATCTTCTTTAAGCTATATTTCATTGCAAAGTTATATAATTTTTTTATATAAAAAAAAAAAATAAAAAAATAAAATAATATAAAATTAATAAAAAAAATAATAATTAAAGAAAATAATAAATTAAAATAAAATACAAAAAATATCAAAAAAATTTTAAGTAATAAAAAAAATTAAATAATAAAGAAAAAATAGTATCTTCTTTAAGCTATATTTCATTGCAAAATTTTAAAACATTTTTAAATATTTGTATGCATACATAAAAATGTCTTCTGCTAATACCAGTCTATGCTTTTATACATATAAACCACTTGTTTTATCATACAATTGTTTATTTTATTTTTTACCCACGAAATTTAATTTATTTTCTAAGTTTTAATTTAGAGTGTGTTATAAATCAATTTGTCTGAATTTTATTTGTTTATATCGGATTTCTGGTTTAAATTTTGCTTAATAGTGGAATTTTAAAACAATTTTTTTTTATTGTATAACCATAAATCCTATTATTGTCTTATTGTTTAATGCTTGCTCATGCCGTTTGCTGTTTTTTTTTGTTTCAACACAGTCAGTTTGGTTGCAAAATTATTAAAAATTTATAAAATTTAAAAGTTTATTAATTCTTTTTTTTTGGGTTAATTCATTTTTTTTATGGGTCGCAAAAAAAAATATTATACATACGAGTATGTGCCGAGTGGATAGGTATTTCCGTGTTCGCGTGAAAAGAAAATTAGTGAGTTATGGTTAGTTAGCAACAATTATAAATTTTTTGATACCAAGCCACATGGGAAGGTGCATAATTCATTTGAGTGATTTGATTAAAGTTTTTCTATTGTTATTAAGCTTTTGTGCAATGTCTTAGAATTGATTTGTGTCCATATTCCATTTGGAGGTTCCCTGCTTTTTTAAAGAAAAAACACAGAAATTTCAAATTTTATGGGGAATATTTATTAACATTAGAAAGAACATTCTTTGGCATTTATTTTTTGAAGATTATCTTTTTCAACCATCCAATTTCCGATGACTCGTTCGAGCATTTCGACTTTTAACTGGCGAATGACACGCGATCTTGATGGTCAATCGACCGGCCCAAAACGTGAAATAATTTGCTCACCGAAGTGTTCACTCAATAAGTCCACTGATTAATGCGACGTGTGGGAAGTGGCGCCGTTTTGTTGAAACCAAATGTCGTCGAGATCCTGAGCTTCAATTTCAGTCATCGGTTATTATGGCACGATAACGTTCTCAGCGGCATCATTTTTGAAAAAATCCGGACCCTTGATTCCACCACACCAAACCGTTGTTTTTTCAGGATGAATTGGCAGCTCTTGAACCTCTTCAGGTTGCTCTTCGTCCCAAATGCGGCATTTTTGATTGTTTACATACCCTTTGAGCCAGAAATGAGCCTCATTGCTGAACAAAATTTAACTCGAAAAATTCGCATATTTTTGAAACTTTTCAAGAGCCCAAGACGAAGCGATGTTGCTTAGGAAGGTCGAGCGGTTTCAGTTCTCGCACAAGCTGTATTTTGTACGCTTCCAATTTGAGATCTCGGTGCAAAAATGCGCCAAGTTTTTCCTCCAATTTGTCATATGCATCTTAATGTTTAATCCATTATTTTTGCAACAAAATGCCTTTAGTCATCTGTATCTGGCGATTGGATTATGCTAGATGGCTTTGGAAAGATTATATTCTGGACTTAAAAAAGACAATGCCAGAAGTGTTGATCAATTAACCTCGTAGGATTTGACCACTTGCCGAGAATGGACACCAGTAAATAGAAAATACGATATATGCTAACATTTTTCTTCTGATACTGTAACAGTTAAGCATACTTTTGGTCTCATCAATTTTGTTCCAGTATTCTTGATATAAAAGTTGATCCACGGTGTGGAAGGCCAATTGTTGAAAATATCGATCAAAGCAAACTAGCTTGATTCATGGGCGCCACGATTGAGTCATGACAAAATTGACACATTTCCGAAGCTGATGGTGGCTGATAATGAAAAGAAATTGGATTACTTAAGGCAACGTCAACTGAAAACGGTTGTTGTCGCAGGCCCTCTTCAAGCCACGATTAACGATCAGAAGAGTTTGGTTAGATATTTGATGGATTTGGCATAACATAGAAGCGCCCAGCTTAGGCCAATGGGAGGGGAAAAATGTTTTATCAAAACAACACCAAGACCACACGCAACGATGGTGACGCGCCAAAATCTACGAACAACAAGTGATTGCCTTTTGTTCCTGTCTATGGCGAATGATTGGGCTGGTAAAGGATTGGCCTCAAGAGATGCCTGTGGAAATTGTTTGTCCCAAATTTTTACCAATAGGGACAAGGGTTTCTATGAGAGAGACATAATGACATTATTTTTAAAATGGCAAATAGTTATCGGAGTGTGTTTCGGTGAAGTTCAGATATTTTTAAAAGAGTTGCCGCCTGTTAAAAAATAAGATTCCGAAAAAATCTTAATTCTTGTTTGTTGTATTTGAATTTTGGGTAAATGTGTCACTCATTGCTTAAATTAACATAAATATTATATCACTTTTTCTTAGAACTGGTTCTGGAACCGATCTATCTTTTTACCTAAACTTGAGATAAAGATTTTTTTGTTAGTTGTTATTGAGTTTTTGTATGAAGATATTTCTTCACATAGACCAGCAAAAGCTGGAAATAGACGTGTTAAGAAATTCAATTTCATTGAAATTTAGTACAATTCTCCTACTGTTGACTTAACCTGGGCTCTTCTGCGCGATTGTTTCCTTCAGACGATCCGAATGCTAATGGTACAGGTCCGGAGAGACCGTTTGTGCCGCTTCACTGCACTTCAGCACGACCGTTTTCACATGACGTTGCTATAAGCGATACAATTTTCATCGCCAGTTGTCATCAACTTCAAAAATTGGTCGATTATGTTACGATTTGCAGTTGGAAATTCATTCTATGAGGGTTTTCCTCGTTAACTTATGTAAAAATAACAAAAGTCGAAATATTTAACAGTCTCTAAATTAATTAAAAAATATTTTTCCCATACAAGGTGTGTAAGATTAACATGTTATTGCTGTGGTTATGCTTAGGTCTTTGACTTTTACGGTAGAAGAACGCAGCGGCAGGCGCGAATGCAGTTCACAATGAACTCATTTAACCTGAACCAATCTAGCCTATTTATGCATAGCATAATTTTTGAAGAAGGTCTTCGACTTCTATTTAAACTAGTGTGTTTATTAAAAATTTAATAATAAAATATTTAATACTTGTAAAAACACAATTTATTGCACTTCTAATAGGGTCAAAGTACCTTTATCTTTGAACTCTAAAGATTTTATTCAAAACTTTTCATGGCTAAAACTGCATCAAATGCAAATTTATATGTATATTTATGTAAGTAACAAATCAGGTCTACATTTAACAAATATTTATGCTAGATGTAAATCAGTAAATATTATAATAAAATCTAAATATATGCAGTTTTAAATTTATATTTTTGTTTTTATCTGCATGGATGTACCTATGTATCTATGTATGTTTAAAATTCTGCATATATTTACTTAAACGCACTAATAAATATTTATTATTTACCTATGCAACTTAAGCGTGTATTTGGTGACAAAAAATTACTGAAAATGAAAAAAAGACCAGAAAAAAAGTGTTTGAATGAATTGCCGTTAAAGAATTTCTTATATAAATACAAAATCCGTCGAACCATGACTTATTAAGCGAACTGGTTTGAGTTCATGTCTTTCCTTTTGTCTTCAATTTAGTTTTGATCTGCCTTCGGAAGCAGTAGAGATATTCGATATTTGATATTAAAGCATATTTAAAGTGATGAACAATATTAACTATAGCGTATGCTAAAATTCAGTTAAACTTATTTATATACATATGTATGTATAACGCATCACGTATTCATTGAGTTTTACGATTTAGCAGGCAGGTTGACCGCGTTTTCGGCAGCTGCTATTGACTTTTGGTCGATTTAAACCATTTTTTTTATTTTCTATTTTTTATTTTTTCATTTTGTATTTTAAATTAATTAGTTTTATTTATAAAAGTTGAATGTACGAGTATTGAAATTAAATTTTTTTTAATATTTTTTTTTTATCAAAAATATGCATGTGAAAAGTGGGTTTTTTAGAGAGGTGGTTTCCAATAAGTAATAGAACTCATATAATTTAATCTTACAACCAAGAATTTAGCTTTATTATAAAGATAAGGATTTGCATTATATGTTTTAAAAATTACTTCGGATAAGTGACCGCCGTCGCTGGCACGAATAAATTCCAACTGAGAGGCTCATAATTCGACCAATTTTAACAGAAATTGGTGGCGAAAGTCAGGAATAACGCGCAGAATAGTCTCTTCCAGGCGTCAATCGTCGGGCTTCTCTGCGCGACTTCACATAACCCTTAAAAAATTGTCGAGCAGTGTTAAATCACACGATGTTGGACGCCACACCACAGGCCCACGACTGGCGAAAATGCGTTTTCCAAAAGTTTCCATCAATAAATTGATCGTTTTCGATACCGATGAAAGCAGAGGGAGAGGAAGAAAGACTAGGGTTAGATGGACCTGACTGTATATGGTATTTTCATTTGGCGTCGAACAGTGAAAAGAAAGAATGAATGGCGCGTTGTTCTTAACTTGGCTATAATAACGTAAGTGGTGTCTGCGCTAGTAAAGAGAAGGAAGAAGTGTTGCTTTATATATAAATATATCAAAGCTCGTACAATGAACTCTTTCAATATGCAAATTCATTTAGGAAAGTACACTAGTTCTTGGGACAAGTTTAAATATTCATAGATAAAGAAAGAAATTTTATTTAAGAATTATTTTCTATATGCAAATCACGATGATGTAACAAAGCAAATGTCTAGTAGCAGGCAAAGCCAGTAAAGGTTAATAAACTTTTTGATTTTTTGCAGACATGCCAACGAGCTTAAATAATGAAGTTAATAATAGTGTAAAGCAGAGAGAAGTAGTAACTAATTAGTTAATTATAATTAGCCCAAACCAGAAATGCGTGCAAATTAATCGTATGACCTTCACTGTCTGAGCAAATTCTTCAAGATTACGTAACTTTTTCTTTTCAAAATTAATTATTTAAGCACACACAACCAGCAAACATTTCATATATGTAGGAATAAATGTATATTTGCCGAACTTCGTATTTCTTATATAATAAAAATTACTTGAAAACGTGTTAGAAGCCTCAATAAATCTTCTTAATGCAAAGCACACAGCAATAAAAAAAATTTTGTTTAAAATATGCTAATTAACTAAATCCAAATTTGTATTGCTCTAAGTTTGTGTTTTATAACTATTATTATTTTTTTTGAATTTTTCTTCAATTTTTATTTTATTTTTTTATTTTATTTCTTTTCAAATTCTTTTTTCAAGTTCTTTTTTTATTTTTCTCCTTTTTATAAAATTTGAATTTTTTTTAATTTTTCTATTTTTTTTGTCATATAAAAGAAAGCTAGTTTATTGAATTTTGTAATACAAACTTTCGCGGAAAGGAGAAGAAGAATAAAAAAATTTAATACAGACAAGTAAGGCAACTAGATTTGTAAATATTAACATCAACCGGTGACTGCTCCTTCTCTTTTGACAACCCATAATTTTTGCATTTCAGAAATTTAGAAATTTCATAAGCATTGTTAAACTTGTTCGCCCAGCAAACGTGTTAATGTGTTTATATTTTTTTAACAGTTGCTTTAATGGTTATTAGTTTGATACTGCTAAATGCTAGTAGAAAACAAGAAAGAAAGTGCAGGCCTTGCCGAAGTCTTTATACCTTCCATGTCATCTAAAATTTATGCTATTTCAGTTAAGGATTAAATACTAATACATCTGAATAAATTGCCTATACTATTCAAGGATTATAATTTGAGAGTACACACCTGAAATATCGAATTTCTTAATTTGAAAGTGCCAAGCTACTTCACGTCTTCCTTAGACTAAAGATTGACGAACGGAGGAAGGTGGATCCTTTGTGAAATCTACCACAGCGGTCATAAAAAAAAAAGGTTTCACGCTGGGAGAGAGACTATGGCGCTCAGTCGTGGGAAATGAACGTTTTTCGGCAATTCGCCTGAAACCGAAGTTCTTCAACATATCGCTGATTAGCGTCCACGCGCCGATAGAAGAGAAGGACGATGTGTTTCTATAAGCGTTGCTACCTCCACGATGAAAAAATTTTGATTGCCGGGGAGGCAAAAGAAAGGTTCTTTGGTATAGCTTCATAAGGAAACATCACCTTACGGTCTGAGGCTAATCGACTAGTCTATGAAAACATGTTACGGCACAAGAAATTTCATAAAGCTACATGACTATCATCGGATCGAAAATCGCGCAACCAAATGGGTCATGTCCCTATACTTAACGTCGAATTGGATCATTAACTTTACACAGCGAAGGTACGCAACCGCCTCTGCATGGCAAAGAACGCCCGTCAACAAACATAAGAAAGGTTCAAAATGCTGCAATCTTAAAAGATTCCTGCTCTCTGAGAGTACGCAGCGTCAACTCGATATAAGACACTGTGGAACGGCACTGAGGAATGTCAAACTACATACTCGTATGCTGAAGATTAGAATATTGCCTATCGTGCATAAGTATGAAGACCTTAACATGCTGCCTGATAGTGATTTACCTGCGAACCAAAGAGATGATCTAGTGACTTACGTCCAAATCATCATCAATGAACTGAAAGATTCTAACAAAGTACAGTGGTAACGTCTGCTGATATTAACAAGATCCTTGGATCAAACCTTTGCTCTTTTAATTCTGCTATCACCAGACTTGGTAAGTAAGTGTAGCAAATGGGTCAGGGAGTGAACTGGGACAAGATGAAAGATCTACTATCACCATACTAGGAGTTGTCGAGTGAATGATTTTGCGAAGTATTTATGGTTCGTGCATCGGCAAGAACTGCCTGAGATATACTGTAACATTGATTTAGTTCAGCCGATGAAAAGACAACAGCTAGTTGGCTAGTTCATGTCATCAGTATTGAGCAGTGGTTCTTATGCATTCCGGACCACACACCGAGCGATTACCATCTGTTACTGTTTATGTCGAATGGTTTAGTTGGCGAAGAAATTGCCTGTCTCAATTGGGTTTCAATGAGAGAGGCAAAAGGCTATCGAGCAAAACGAGCAAAAAATTCTTATTAGAATAAAAAATAAAATAAAATAGAAAAAGCCTACAATTAAATGTAAAAATAATGGGTTTAATTTTATTGGACTCCCTATATATTTAGCTAATACTCTAGCTGAAGAGTGCGATAAACTTTAAAGATTATTAAAGAGACATCCTAAACTTACTTGGGTAGCCAAAAAAGGTCATAAGTGAATTATGGTCGAGGCAAATTAGCAACACAAGAAATTCGTAGCTTTGTCTTGAAAATATTTTTGTTAGAAATAATTTTCATTCAAATTAGTTTATTTAAATTTGTTTTTTCTAAACATTTAATTTTTTTTTTTCATAATATATATGAAAAATATTTTTTCTACCTTCAAATTGTAAAACTGAAATAATAACCAATTGATCTGTCCAAGTATTCTTCAAATATTTTTATTTTATTATTTTTAGTTTAAGTTTCCCAATGACTTCTTATATATTTTTGGAATATTCAAAAATAAATAATAATGCATATCCGCAGTTCATAACTTTTATTAGTCTACTCTTTCTTCTGTACAGTCAAACATATTGTATATTCAAATATGATTTCATATTCTTTTGTTTAATTATGGTCATTAGCAATACACGATTATTTCGTACCACCTAAATTTGTTAGTCAAACAAGTCCATCACGAATATAAATCAATTACAAAACAAAAAAAATAAAAATTCTTAAAACGAACAAATTGGTTGAGACTGTACAATAAAATGATGTCTGAAAAGTAACATATTTATAATAAAACACTAGACAAGATATAGAAAAAAATAAATCATTAAAAATACATATGTACATATTGTATTTAGATGATGAGATGAGTGCGCAATTTCAAATCATATTTCAAATATGTATCTTAAGTACTTTTAACGACTACAAAGAGGTTGGTAGTCAAATATTTTAATTGAACTTAATTATTTTCTGGTAAAACCACAAGTCGTTTTCTTTCTTTCTTTCCGCTTTACGCTTTACGCTCAACCCATTTAAAAAAATAAACGCTTGATTATGTTTGCGGTGTGGGATCTGCCAAAAGAAATCCGCCTTTAATGGAAGGGGCAAAATATTCTATACAGACTGTATTTGTATGCGTTTTTTTTTTTTTTGTTTTTGATTACTTGCAGTTTGTTATGAATATGTGTTTTTTATACAGTACTAAATACATGAAAAAAAAATATTATTTTAAAAGTTGGAAGCTTGGATAATCTAGAAAGAATAATTCCTCATCATCTAAACTAAAACATATTTGTTTGTTGTATGTGCCTTGTAGTAGGGAGTTATAGTTATATGTCATATTAAATATACACTCGAAAGGTTTGACATTCGCAGCCGAGTTTAAACCGCAAATAGAAAAATTAATTTAAGGTGGCCCATTGGCAAAAGGTATGCAATCTAAACCAGAATACTGTTCATTGCTGATATTATCCCCTTTGGATCCTACCTTTACTATGACTTCACCGTCTGGTGGCCAGCACTTGGAAACACCACCTTCAGATGCAAACTTGTCAGCGTACAACAGTCGGCTGTTATCTTCAATACGAAAGCATCTACCATCGACTGCTGAAACACACCCTAAAATGTTTCACCTAGATCTAGATGGTAAACTTCAAACGAGTTGCAACACAATTAGAATGAACGTAATTTAGTCTTGGTGGAATCGGTGTATAAGGCATGCCAAAATATTATCTCTTGCACAATTTTCGGAAGATTTGGACTACACTACCTCCAACTTCTGCTTGAAAAACTTCTTTTCCACAAGAATCCCATATAGAAATGCATAAGGAGATAAATGAAGGCATTTGATTAGTGAGCGTATCCATTTTTAATCGCGGATTAAAACTCGATGGCAGATCACTGTTGTAACTTTCAATCACGGAAGTTGCCGAATAGCTGCTCAACCATTTACTACAGCTTCTGAGAGTCAAGCTGCCCTAAGATCTCTTCAATGCAACCACATCACGACAAAAGTGGCGATAAAATGCAGAAACACCTTGAACAAGTTCTTACACAAATGTAACATTGGTTGCCCGGATGTGTACGGCGGATGCCTTAGCGAGAGTAGGAATGACTTTCATCTATCATATCATCATATCTCAGTTCAAGTCAAAACACTGATGGTTTAATGAAATAGCAAGCCACATGACTGGACAGTTGTGGTCTCCGTTGGACGCTAAAAGATCTATGAATTTGAACCTTCTAATCTGGTTCTCCATCAGTACAACAACTGGCATAACTACATAGCAATGTTTAATGGAGTTTCTTGGTAAGAGAATGGCACACTGCTCCAAAGAAATTTTTTGCAGCTGCAGAAACGAAGAAGAGTAGAACTACCTCTGTCAGTCTCCAACCTCAAACACCACAAAACATACGTTTCTTCGGAAGCACATCAGAATGAGCCGATAGTTTCAAGTTGATCTAGTTGCATGATCAGCAGCCGCAACTACTTAACTGTACGCATATGATTCGTAGTCAATTTTAAAAAATATTAACCATTATTATTAAATTAAACATGGATTCAAAAGCAAAACATTTAGATACTGAATTTCCTTCTATATTCCGAAGAGTGGTATATTTTTCTCTCAGCAAGTCTCTCAGGAGAACTTTGTTTACATTTTTATAGAGAGAACACAATAAGATAGTCTTCAATTAAAATTAGCAATATTTGTATCCAAGATTCAGAACTGGGACAAGGTTTTTAAAGCGAGATCGTGGTGACTTGGATGTTTTTGCACGGGCAGATCGTCAGATGTGCTGGGTCTTTTCGAAGAAGACGACACTTCAGATAGTGGATGTTTGGTGATTCTTTATAAATTATTAAATTGTTATTAAAAGAAGTCTCACAGACGTGGCACACAAGATTTCCTCAAAGGAAATACCAAATAGTCTAAAAAGTACTAAACAATTATGTAATAATGTGGCGCTGCGATTTAAAAGTTAATTCGTTTTGTCGATGTCGTTCCGGTAATTTTTGTTGTTGTAAAAGATCCTCCACAGTGTGGAAGGCCAATTGTCGAAAATGCCGATAAAACAATGGAAATCGTCGAGTCTGACCATCATGCGAGCGCTGTTTCGATTGCCCAGGATTTAAATATTGCTCAGTAAACAATTTGAAATCACTCGAAAAAGGCTGGGTTCATAAAAAAAGCTCGATGTATGAGTACCATATGAGTTACCGAGAAAAAACCTCATGAACCAAATTTCTAACTGCGTACCGCTGTTGAATGATAACAAAATCGACCCGATTTATGAAGCGGATGGTGGTTGGTGATATACCATAATGTGGATCACTTACAGCAAAGTCAAAGGAAAGCATAGTCGTGGTCGAAGGGCAGTGGGCCGGCATAGACGGTCTCCAAACTAGTATTTATGATAAGGAAGATTTTGTTGATGGTTTTTTATGAGAAACCTTTTACTTCATGTCAGTCGCCAAAATGAAATTATTAAGCCAAAAGAACATATGTATGTATATTAGATCGGAAATGAATATGTGGGGGTCACCAAAAGACTGGATGTGATTGAAACAGAATTATAGATGTTTATATTAGTTAATAAAGTTCTATAAATTTATTTTAATTAAAAATGTAGTATTTTATTTTTTTAAATAAAATTTATTTCATATAAGTTTTATGTTTGCAAAAGAAAATTGTAATAATTCAAAAAATGAAAATATTTGAAGTTGAAAATTCAGTAACATAAAAATTGAAAAGTTGAAAATTGTAAATTACAAATGTTAAAGTAAATTCCTACAAGAATAATTAAACATTCTTAATGAGGGTGCACTGACATAAACAAAAATCTTTAAAAGCTTCGTGTGACAAAATCAATATTTACCAGTGTAGTTGAAGAAAAAATTGTTTACGGAAATATTACAATTTTTTTTTTCAATAGATCGAACATTTATGTCAAGTTTATTGTATTCTTATAATGAGTTTAAATTTAATAATTTTTTTTTTAAATAAATTTTACAAAGTAAAGCCTTGAATTAATTTCAGCCACTTCAAGCAGCAATCAGTTAATGAACCTTAAAAACGCAATTAGACAACAAGTAGGATTTTAATGATACAAAAAATACTCAATACTCAAGTGCTCTTATAGTACTGTGTCAAATAAAGGCGTGATAATTACTATTTGAAAAAGGCTAAAAAAAAATTATAATTAATCAAAATATTTTCGCTACAATTTTATTAAAGTGGGGAAAAATTAACAAAACCTTATGAACAACTCATTAAAAAATATACATCTGTATGTAGGTAAAGATATCAAAGACAAAAGATACATGCTACATATGTACAGACATACCTACATGCTTACATGCATACAAATTTAAGACAAGTCAAGTGTCTAACATTGAAATTTTGATTCAATGTTGGCAGGTGGTTTCTCACTGCTGTGCTGCTATTATGTATGTCTACATGTACATATGTATGTATATAACAGTAAGTAGATACATATGTATCATATACTCATGTAGCCATCTGAACGTATTCCCAAACTGAATTTGAATTATGCTTTGGTATTTACACGCTAATACCACAATGGCGATGGCGATAGCGATGGCGTTGGTGATGGTGATGGTGTGAGCTAAGTATGTTGAGGGTCGTTAAGGTCGCGTAACTGCAATAAATCTCTGACAGAAGCAGCCAACAATGGTTGCTGGCACTTGCTAAACCATAGATACAACGGTAAACAACAACAACAACAACAACAACAACAACAACAAAAATAGTAACAACAATAAATATAATAATAACAGAGGCAGCAGCCGCAACAACATT
Organism: Ceratitis rosa; assembly: GCA_037013455.1. Lineage (NCBI taxonomy): Eukaryota > Metazoa > Arthropoda > Insecta > Diptera > Tephritidae > Ceratitis > Ceratitis rosa. Next base: position 24,256,621 of record JAWMAG010000012.1, read on the forward strand.
ATCTAAAGCGACAGCAAAATCGCCAACATGGTAACAACAACAACAACAATACCAAGAACATATGTACATAATAACCGTACTTGAAGTGGCAAGATTATTGCAAGAAGCGTAGCATGCGATCAAATGACGACGAAGTACTTGCGTGCATGCATATAAGTACTGGTATGTATACATATATATGTACATATGTACGTAATGTAGATATTTATTTGATTTAAATATCTTCAAAAATGTGATGGATTACAATGATCATTGACTCCGGATTTGCCAATTACACATAATGCATACTCAGAGTATTTTAGTAAAAACACATACCTACATACATACATAAATGTATGGATGATTTTTCAACTTCAATAATAAAGTTTAAAATAAAATGTTTAAGGTCATCACAAATGTAAATTAATTAAAGTTTTTTGTGTAAAATTCCGGAATTTGAATTTCCTTTGGAAAAAATTAATCCCCCAACATAAAAAGGAAATATCAATAAAAGTAATGCAGACAAGTAATCCATAGAGGTGAGATAGATACCAAGAATTTAAGAGGGAAGAAAGACGAATATATAAAATATAAAAAAAATTAAGAGCTGAGATAATTGAGTATGCAGAGCTTGGGAAGTTGGCCGACGGGGTAATGTTCGAAAATTCTTCGAAAAGATGCGACTACTTACAGAAGGTTTCATGACTGGAGTATACTCTTGTAGAGCCCGAAGTGGTGATCTAGCGAATGATGAAAATGAAACATCAGGAAATGGCGAATTTGATTCGCCAATCGGTTACGATGAAAAAGACATTCCATTACCGGACTATGAAGAAGTTCGAATAGAAATTGCCAGCTTGAGCCGATGAATTTGCTGTCCGAGGTATTTAAATATGGCGGCAAAGTACTCAAGGTACATACAAGAGCTTTTTGACAGCATATGGTCGGATGAAAGCATACTCGATAATAGGAATCTAAGAGTCCTCTGCCCAATTCAGAAAAGGAGAACTCAGCAGTCTGTGCCAATTATCGCACATACGTGTAAGGTCCAATCGAGCGTATTGTGTGAAAGACTAAAGAACAACGTGACCTTATCAGCTTGGCTTTAACCCAGATAAATCCGTCATTGACCAGATATACATCTGGGAAAAGACTAGTCTATTCGTAAATTTTAAAGCAGCCTTCCACAGCATAAAAAGAATCTGTCTCTACTCTCTTATGTCTGAATTTGGTATCTCCGCTAAACCTATCCGGCTGTGTAAGCTGACGTTAAGTAACACAAAAAGCTCGATCAGGATTAGGAATACCAAACCCAGTTTCAGACAAGGTGTCTCTTTATCATGTGACTTTTTTAATTTCTTGCTGGAAAAATAATACGAAGTTTAAGGGTCTGGTAGTGAATGAGGGCAAAACGAAATATCTCTTGCCATCAAACAAACCATCTTCTTCCACGTCACTGTTGACTGTCATAACTTTGACGTTGTAGATAACTTCGTCTATCTTGGAACCAGTATTAACACCAAAACTATGTCAGCCTCAAACTCCAAAGTAGAATTCTCATGACAGCAGGAGCTAATTTGGACTGAGAGTTTAATTGTAAATGAAAGCCCGCTCGATGACACCAGCTGATGGGTCGACGTTAAGAGTTTTTGAGGAGAAGGTTTGCCGTAAGATCTATGGTTCTCTGCGCGTTGGTAACGGCGAATACTGCAGCTATTGTGCCGGTCGTGTGGTCCGGGAGGATAAGAATACCTATTCTAGTACGAAGCAGCATCCGCTGGTGGAAGCAGTGTTAGAGGAAGAACTCCAATCCGATGGAAAGACCAGATGGAGAAGAACCTGGCTGTACAGTAAAGGAGAATAACTATTTTTCTTATTGCGGTCGCCCCTCGGCAGGGAAAGTCAAGCTCTCCGAATGTATTTCTGACACGAAATAAAGCTCCTCAAAGAAATCCATCGGCCGTTCGGAAGCGGCTTATAATAATCTGTAGCTTTCTCCACTTGTCGGAAAACAACAAAAGCCATACAACAAATTCGAGAAGGAGCTCGACTGAAAATCGCTTCAGCGGTTACAAAGTGCCAATTAAGTACTGGGTTTTCCAATAAGATGTGAAAGAGAGGATTCAAAGAAAAATCAAACTTTTTGAGATGTTTATTTCATTATAACGAAAAGTAATTTTTCATCACTAAATCGCAAAGTGCGATCTGTATTCCCTAAATAATTTCATGAATTCCATCTTTGAGATCTTGAACCGACTTTCGCCTGTTGGTGAAGACCTTATCTTTCACGTGGCTCCAAAGGAAGAATTTCGAAAGGTGTTAAATTACAAGATCTTGGTGGCCATTAGCGATCACCTTCTCGAGATATAACTCAGACCGGATCAAAACTAGCCAATTCCGGCCATAAAAATCCTCTCGATAGCGCAATCCATTCACCGTAACTGTTGCTACAGCTTTATTTTCGAAAATGGATGGAGAGGCTGTTCAACAAAAACTCTTGGCATTTCCTCGACCCAGATGCGACAGTTGTGCTTATTAACGTAGCTATCGAAGTGGAAAGATGATTTTTCGATGAAATTCCGGATCATTTTCATGCATTTCAAGGACCCAATTAGCAGAAATCGAAGTCGTTATGATCGGCCGGCTTGAGTTCTTGTATTTACTGAACTTTAAAAGCCTAAGACCTAAGTTTTTATGTAAAATACAGTGTAATGCCGTTTGTGGAATATGTGGAAGGACGAGGAATGGACAAACCTGGTTTGTCTTTAACAAGCTTGGGCTGCAATATTCTCAGTTGTTTTTGAGCGACGTGCAAAATTCTAACTAGTTCCAAAAGCTACATTTTATCCACCGATTTCTGTATTGCGGTCCGATAAAGTGCTTAACGACAACCGAAAAATGTTTTAGGTTTACGAACCGTCTCTGTCAGGTTCTCACCATTTTTGAAGTGAATTTTAATAATTTCAAGGCGTAGTTTTCACTTGTCAAATGTCAAACAAGTACAGTTTCAAAAGTGGCATCTACCACAATAGCAGCCCTGCAAGAAGGCTTCCGATCATTTGACCCAATATATGTCAGGAATGCATGATATTATATCCCGTCAGCTCGTAGAACGATTTTCCCATCACTTTCTCAAGGCCGAAATGACAAATGTGATGTTTACATTTGTATACGTGTACGTCATTCTCTCTTCGTTTATTTGTGTATTTTCGTGATTCTTGTCGGGTTGTCGCACAAACAGAACACAGCTGATTTTTAGATCTGCTAATGCTGCAACGTGAGAAGCGTCCATTCCAGTCAATCTCCATTAGCTGAATTTTCCGTACAATATGGGGTGCCCTTAAATATAAAAAAAAATGTGAAAAGTAATGAAAAATGATTTAGTTAATTATTGTATTACTATTACCACAGCTTGTGGATCCTTATCTATATTTTCCACTTCTTTCTGCTATGATGAAAACAATAAAAATGGCGTTCTACTCGAAAAAAAAGAACATAAAATAAAACGAATTATCCGTTAACTGCATTCTCTTTCAATTTGTATGTACTCAGGAGAGAAAGAGTAATAAAAAAAAATGTTTATGTGTACTGGTGAACCCATCAGCCCGTTCTTACAGGGAAGCTATTCAAAATTACACCTCTTGTTGGAAAATCCTTGACTATTTTCCACTATTATAAAATTACTTGTTTGACAGAGCTATCGATCACACCTTTTCTGATTTCACCAAATCTAATACAATCATTTCACCATTCAGAAGGTTAGCAACCATTGGGGTTTTTTTTTAAATACATTTGTGTTGTCTCGAAATACGTGTAAATACATTTGAAACAATTTAATTTCCAAGGCCTTATTTTTCTTTGAAGATATTGCTGAAATAATGGTTGCATTGTAAATTGCGAAAAAAATGTATTACAATTACTTACTTTCGTTTTCAGAGTTTTTGTGTATCGAACTTATAATTTTTTTTAATTATATGATCTGCAGAAGACCACTAAAGATTTCTTCCATCATAGCCAATGGATGGCAACGCCCCATTGTCTATAATTTGAAGCAAAATAGACCCAACTATTCAGATAACTAGGTCATTAGGGGCACAGGTAATATAATATTGCGTATTATTGGTAATAAGAGAGGAAAGAAGCAATAAATAGCAGTTGATTGAAAGTAACATCGCTCCAGATATACATATATGCATGCATACATGTATGTAAGAGTTTGCAGCAAACCGCATAACGCACTAATTGAAATCGACTTTGATATAAACCAATTTGTAGCTATTCCTGCGAACTGACCAGCCGCTGAATTGCGGATGCAGGCGAAAGTTTCTTCCATATTCAACATTATTTCACCGCTCACCACAATTTCGGCCACTAATTGCAGGTGAATATGTACATATGAGTATATATGTATATAGTATGTAGGCATTTGTGAATGTTGTTGGTCATTGTGTGGTTACAACACATCACAATTGTCGGTTATTATTGTAATGCAATAAGTCGATAATAACTGACAGCAAACATCACTAGAACGTCTCTCCACAGACACAGAGTGAGCGAGTGAGTGAGCGAGGGAGCGAGGGAGCGAGCGAATAGGCGAATGGCCGAACGAGCAGCAAAATGTAAGCCGAAATGAGTAGTTGATTATTGAAAGTGTTACTTGACAGATAGCCAGCGACGGCCGGACAGTAGGGCAACAATAATAACAACAATAACAACAGCATGCAAACTATTGCAATGTGTCTATAGTGATGGCGGTGGCGGTGGCGGTGGCGGTGACTGTGGTTGTGCTGCATTTGAGCAGGTGGTTCTCCTCGTAATTAACCTCATTTCGCTCATGCGTTGCCGCCAGCAGTCACAGTCACAGCAGCAGCAGCATCAGCATCAGCATCAGCAACAACAGCTAAACAATGACAAAATAAACACTAGTTTTGGTTCCTTGATGGCGCCGACTATGTGTGAGATCAGTTTTCAAGCTTTCAATGCATACAAATTCTGACTTGTGATTTGTGTAGATTCGTAGGCCGGGCGGAATATTTGCTTGAAAACTTCTTCTTACCTACAGAGCTTGACTAATTAGCCATAGAGCTTATGGATACCCCATTGCACTCATCTGTCGTTTAGCGTATTTGTATGAATTTAAATGCTTTAACTACGAATATATATATAAATATTTGGTACTCTTTCACCACTTAAGTGATTTTTAGGCCCCGATTCTCTTTCGGCTTATGGCGCATACGTGTATGTTGGTGATTCTATTACGAATAAAGTCTTAAAGTTCCTAATTTGGTTTGAGGCCAACGACTATCGGATTTTTATGAAACATAGGTATATGTATATATGTGTGTAGGTATATAACTGGCGCTTTGTAACCGCTGAAACGATTTTGGCCGAGCCCCTTCTTCGATTTTTGGTATGACAGCCCTTGGCGGGTCGTTCCGGTAAAGGGTCCTGATTGTCGCAGGAACTATTGGACAGACATGCCTTACCGCGGATAATTTCTTGAACCCTAACCGGCAGGAGTCATCTACCATACAGTTTATTCTAAGCCGCCTCCGAACGGTCGATGGATTTTTATGAGGAGCTTCTATTTCATATCAGAAATACACTCGGAGGGTTGACATTCCTTGGCAAAGGGCGAACTTAATTAGAAAAACTAATTTTTTTTAATTTTGGATGTTGCCCAACGGGGAATCGCACCTCGGTCTTCCGAACAGCAGTACACCATGGCAGGCGATTCTGTATACGAGGGGCGCCTGGCTTTTTCGCGACCCAAGGTCGAATTATCATTTCGTTACTGATGATACTAATTATTGGTTCATCATCGGTTCTTCAGTACTCTGCTCCTCCATATACGATGGTGTGAAAATGGGCTCGGCTGTTTTAACAAAGAAGAGATACCTGTGAAGATGACCCCCGCCCGGTCACGAGTTGTCGAGATGATTTGGATGAAATTTGCAACCGCATTGTTGCAAGTGGAAAAGTCGGCATCGAAAATTATGGTTACCATTTTCTGGGATAGTGAGGGAATATTTTTAATCGATTCCTCGCCAAAGGGAACTACAATGAACGACCAGTACTACGCTAATTTGTTCCGTTCACACCGCTCGGGTTGCGAGGGACTAGATTACTACTAGATTTACAGAATTACACCAACCACCCTACAGTTCGGACCTAGCTCGCAGTGATGTTTTTCCAAATGCTTCGAATTCAATCACTGGATTCTTAAATAAAAGTCATAAGATTTATTTTTTAGCTTCTTCATTATACAACTCTCTATAAATAAACAGTTTATTCTACTGCAAACAGACACTTGACGCCACTTCACTTCACTCACTCACGTTGTCACTGCCGAGTTCCAAACTCAACTGAACACGCTGGTGTGCGAACAGCCGCTCCTATATACTTAACGATTTCTCGTTAGCAGCTCTAGTTGGTTCTTCTTTAAATGTACTCGATAACGAGTATTCGATAAACGCGTTCTAGGTTTTAGTTTAGTTATCGGCCTTTCCTTCTTCTCACCTTCATATTTTGCATTTTCGCCACAAAATTGTTTCCTTCTAAGCTTCTGAGGTGCGAATTCATTTTCGATTCATTTTCGAACATCATCTGAGTGAGATTTAAACTCACAACCATTGTCTCATAACGCCCACTGCTATCCAACCCATCGTCTACTGCAGCCGCCACATACTTATGTACATACATACCTACTCGTACATATCAATTTGTTTCACTAAATTGCCAGTTACAATATGACATAACTCTTCGTTTTTGCATTGGTCGAGTAATGGATGGTCATACATACATACGCACATATTGATTGCTGTCAATTCGTCATAGCAACGTTGCATCCAAACGATCATTTGTAGTCGTTCTGCTTTGAATGCGTGCAACGTCGTGTAGCATGCCAAAATTGGGCTAGTTTTTGTGGCAATAAATCAAGTTGTGAAATCGAGTTGGTTGATGTACGTGAATCGTGACCGTTTATTGTTCTACTTACGAATTTGGTGGTAATATTCTTACTAAGCTTCTAGAGATATTTCAATCTCTTTAAAAACCATCTGTGATAATTCTTGTTGTAATAAATTTGCCAAAGGTGTTATTTTATAATTCTATGATTCATCATTATAAATGGCATTGGCGGCCTTAAGTATGCAATGCCAGGGAATTAGAATCAGAATTAGAATAGTTAAATAAAAGTTAATGGGGTGTAGTCATGCTGCATAACGTAATTATAGTCGCAGAACCATAAAATAGAGAAAGTTTCAGTAGAGTCACTCTGTCATATCGCATTCAGTGTAAGGATTCACTGAAGTCTAGTGGGCGTTGGTTTTGAGGCAAGCGGATCGCTATAAAAGCGTGTAAAAAAGTTTTTAACTTACTCGCCTAGCGCGATTGAGCATTGGCTTTGGGACCCGCCACTTAGAAACTAGCTCCAATGAAAGTATAGCAACGCTTGGGACAAGAGGCGCCACTTTTGATAACGACCACTGCAAATGTCTTAAGGACTATTATTTAAGGGCTTGTACCTGAAATGCCCGGCCCTTAATTAAGAAGGTGGTTGATGTCTTCGTAAAACTAAAGGCTGACATCACTGCCATACAAGAAGTGCGATGGACAGGACTAGGACAGAGATGGCATTTACTACAGTGAAGGAGTTAGTGTCGGATTCGGGGTGGGAGAAAGATTCCATCGCCGAGCCCTGACGTTCACCTTGGTGGATCAACGCCGACGGAAGAAAAGGACATAGTGTGTAAGTGACTTAGGATGCCGAATGATTTTCTATCTGACTTGCATTACTGCTCTCGGTGAGCACCCTTCAGAACCTTGGTTTTAGGGAACTCCCTGGGTACAGCTGTCAACGAAATTATTGATTTTCGGGGATATCAAAAAACCATCAGGTACGATGAGCATTGTCATACCGCAGTGGAGAGAGAACAGTATGCCTACCTCGTGATAGAAGGAATTAATGGGTAGCTGTTGTGTTCACTCCAATAAAGAAGAAGAACATGAAATAAAAGTTAAATAAAACTGTAGTAGTTTAGGGCACTGTGAACCAGGTAACTGACTATGTCTATGCCGATGTGCAAGAACTGGAGAGAGCTGACTGTATTCAGTGAAGGATCATTGAAATATTTGCTCATCACCTATTTTTAGGGATGTATGGGGTACATTGCAACAGATATCACTACAGAGAAAATACCTTGATCAATCAACGACTTCCAACCATAGGAAGAACGGATACTATTTTTACAGCCAAGAACTAGAAGGTTTCTATAGTTCAGACGTCATAAAGTTTAACACGCATATACGAAGGGTAGATTCTCTGCGACTGCAGTTCATATTTTCAGCCGCCTGGCTTGCGCTTTCGGCCTTATCGAAGAAAAGCTGTAAAAATAGGGTATTTTTTCTTTGCTAGTGTCCTTCTTTGAAGCACACTCAAACAAAACTGAATCAACCAATCACAAAACTGTCAGAAAAGCTTTTTTAGTAGGAAAAGTCATCTTTCTAACGCCATCTAGCGGAACCCGATTGGACTTATACAACGCGAGATACAGATAAATAACACCATCTATTGGAAAACTAATGGATTTCGTTTTTACTACACCAATATTTAAGCAATAATTTGTCGGAACAGATTTGATCACTATAACATATTTACGACCGATTTTTCAGGTTTGCTATTTCCCGTCATAAAACCGTCGAAAAATCTTCTAAGAGCATGAAATTCAGTATCATACATTCGTATCTACAAATAGACATTGACGAAAATAATCGATATCGGAGGAATATATCGTATAGCCGCCGTGAAACCGATATTTTCAGATATGAGAATTAATATTTAATCCTAAAATTAAATACCATAAATTTGACATGATCATGAAATATCATGGTCGAAGATAATTCTTCTATCTTATTTTAATGTCATTGCGTAATAGCGAACCAAATGATCCACTCTGATTCACTCATATATTCAATAATGTTGGACTTATTATTAGAATAAGTTACAACCACTATGAATATCATCGAACTAAAAAATACCTGTCTAAATAATGCATTTTTAGGGCTGTATGATTCATAATTATTTACAAAGTTTTTCAGATATTGATAATCAATTGGATCTATCCATTAAAATCGTTACAATTTTCATCGACTTTGCACATCGGTTATTAAATTTTCAGAAAGTTTAACTTGTGTTTCGACTTCGTTTAACTAAATACTGATGGATATGAAGACAAAGATTTAATGGATATGATCCAACGATATAATTAAGTCACTACTCATTGCGAATCTCTGTACTTTTACTTGACTTTCTTGTAAACCTGCACTTTTGTCATAGAATTTTACTTAGTAAAACTAAAAAAAAAAACAAAAGTTCATGCCAAGCGTGTCGACCTAATATATTCTTATGTACATACTTATAAGTGCACCTCATGCATATAAATCAACCTTTGACTTGAAGTTATTTGCTAAATACACGTGCCGTGATCCAATCGGAATGCAGCTGAATTATATTAACATATTCACATGCTTTTCAAAGCAAGAAATCGTGACTCCACCCCACGTTAAGAGCAATCTGTTGTGTGTTGTTTTTTCATTGAACATAAATGACAGATGAGGAATTCTTTGCATGAGTTCACCGAAGTGAGTATGACAATGACTTTCAAAGTGCATAAATTACACGAAGTTGTGGGTATTAAAGGAAAAATTAAAACAATTTAAAAAAATTTATCTATAACGATTAATCGAATTAAATTGAGAATGAAGATTATAATGGTAGGAACTCATTATATATATATATTTGGTGAAAAAATATTTTTTAAATTTAATTAATTCTTAATTAAGAACGCATCATTGGCAAAAGTGTTAGTGCGTAAGACAAAGAATTTACATATATTATGGACAGCAGGAACTGCCTCATTGAGGTAAGTAGTATACTCGTAAGAGCGCTGCAATAACAACACAAGTATGCGTGGTTTTGGATCCTTAATCCGTATCAAAACACTGTTTTTTATTGCTTCAACTTTTTGATGTAGTCCATACTTTTATTTTAATTTCTAATTTTTTTTTACAATTTTTCCTAATTTTTAAAAGTCCATTAAATATTAGAGAATGAAAAGTGAGTCTTTTCTAATGCTTGGGATCTGTTTCACATTTTAGAGTCAAATAGTAGTCTCTCTTTGAATCATTCCCATAAACTTGGTATGATCTTTCGATGTTGGCTAGATTTTAGTGCAGCGACTCTTTTTGCTCGTCGCTCATAATGCCCAAGTTTTCGAGGAAAAAAAATGGAGTTGGGCATGCAAGAAATATCTCTTTAAATGCATTCTATCACCAATTTTTCTTTAATTTTTTTAATAAATTGCCATTAATTTATTCAAAATTCGAGGACTTATGGTTACCATATTGCTACTTCATCGGGCAATACACATTTTGTAAATTTTCTGTCGGCCTTTAATTTTCCTATATCAGGTCCGACAAATATTACTTGATTTTTACATATAGGGTTCTATGACTTTACTCGGGGAAACCAAGTAAATTTTCAAAAAAAGGTATATTTCGAAAAAAATTATAAAATTTTCCAAGGTAAACATTCATAAGTTCGGCGATCCCTCGAAAAAAGAAGTCTGGATTTAGAACAGGACATTTGAAGTAAAATCTAATTGTGCTTTTGTTTATACTTTAAACTGACCTTTTTTCAGAAAATACAAATATTATTTTGAGTAGTTGTGTTTGAAAGAAAAAACATCTGTCTAATTCCTCGTGAATTAAATTTATCTCAAAGACTGATATCTAGATTAGATGAATAGTTTCGAAAACATGTTAAGAATTTTGAGTAATAATAAATCTGGATTTTGAGCTGTTGTATGTCCGAAACATTTAATTACACTTTTGGAACCTATGAAAACCCCTTATGAGAATTTAGGAAAAACTTGTTGAAATACCGAAAAGCCAGTTTTCCAGCCGACGAGAGCTCGGAAACTAAAGAGCTTTATTTTTTAGGCGTTCGGAACAATGTTTCAAGTGCATTCCGATAAGTTAGAGTCTGTTTAAATAAAATACTTTTCGCATTAAGACATTTCCGATGGAACTCTACGATAAATCTTATTCCCTATACTTACCTTTTAAAGCTTCTAAAACTGCATACTCTCGCAAGTTGTAGAGAAATGTTGGGCGCATTGTTCGTAGTGAAACTTCTTAGCGGATCAATTTGCAGTTCTTGGCTCTTGTCTGAGGTAAACTTTAATCTTTCAACTCGTATATCTAGGCAGTTTAGGCTTTTACTATTAATGTGATGTCAAGCAAATTAAGAATTAAATAAACCTTTCGACGATTGTGTCACAATTTTAATTTTCATTCCAGCACCTTCGATCTCTCAGACTCGTTAGCATCAAAAAATTATTCTTACTTTTCTCAACAGTTAAATTTTAAAATTCCTTAATTACTAAATTTCCACTGTTGAATTCTTTTTTTTCTGTAGCTGAACAGTTTTAAATCTCAACATTTAACAAACGCTTCCCAATCATGACTCGGCATATTCCGTACGTTATGCGGCTGTCGCCTCTCGAGGCGGTTGGGCGGGTGGAGGGTATTCGTTGGGCTTATTAAAGCAATGGTTGGGTTCGTGCAATACAACGCGCGCCAATATTTGATAGACATAATCGCCCGGCAGAGTCTGTAAAATAATGTGCATCCTCAGAAACACCGAACAATGCGCACCGAGAACCCTACTGCTGCTGTGAAGCAGAGTATCGAAGAAGACCCGAATGAGTCGACATAACAATGTGCAAAACATCTGGAGCTGCGCCCATCCATTCAATGTAAAATTTTACGATTTTTTTCAAGAAATTTTTGTTCAGCGATTAAGCTCACTTTCACTGAATAAGTATGTTAATAAATAAATTGTTGCCTTTTCGAACGAGACGGCGCTACATGCCATAAAGCCAAGGGAATAATCAATTTATTGCAGGAAACGTCAAGTGAGTGCGTTATCTCGCGCCGAAGGCCTGTGGTGTGGCCTCCAATATCGTTTAATTTAACACGGCTGGTTTATTTTTTGAGGGGTTAGCCGCTTGTCTATGCTGATAAGCCCGAGAACATTGACGCCTTGGAAGAGAACATTTAGCGCGTTGTTGATAACATACGGCCCAAATGCTGCAAAAAGTGGTCGAAAATTAAGCCTCTCGGCTGCAATATATTCAAACCAGTCGCGGCCGTTACTTGCCCGAAATCGTTTTTAAAACAGAATGGCAAACCTTTATCTTTATAATAAAGCTAAACTCTTGGCCATAACATTAAATTATACGCGTTTTATTTCTACTTGAAAATCACATGTCTAAAAAAACCAAATGGAATTAAAATTCAGATTAAGATCCTAAAATATTCTTAAAAATATTGTTGAAATCTGCTCGGGTTCAGAAATTGACTTAAATTTGTAAACTTGTGTAATAGAAATCAACTGGAAATGAACTTGAACGCGATCTTGATTTCTTCTCTGTTCATTATTACCGGACAGTATTTCCCAACCATATACCGATTAAGTATTAGAATTAACGGTATGATTATTTAAAAGCGATAAATACAACAACAACTACATAACTGAAAGCGAAATTAGAAACAAGCGCACGAGTGTCTACCGTGTCGGCTGGGAAAAAATTTGCATGCTCGCAACAAATCATAGTGAAAATCTAAAAGGTTGATAGGTATGTACGAGTTATGCATAGTTTATATGTTTGTATGCTCACAAAAAAAAAGAAAAAAATAAAAAAATAAAACAAATGGAAAATAAAAAGTTGAAAATGAAATTAAAATCAACAAATGATTTGTGGTTAGCACATTAAGCGCTGGTGTCCATGACAAATGTTGCACAACTAACACAAAATGAACAGCAGCAACAACAGCAAATAAAAATCGCATTAACTGCAGCGAATTATCAACTCTTTTTTTTACTTTTTATTTGTTTTTTATTTTTTGTTGACATCTCCCACACCGCACCACAGCCGGTATTTCGGTGGCATTCATTGTTTCGGTAGCGTTGAAATTTTTTTAACTTGAAACAATGGACAGTAAATCGTCGTGAATTTGTGGCATGGAAACTTTTCAGAACCAACAGAAATCGTGTGGTGGCTGGGAAGAGAGAAATAAAAGGAAAAAATATTAAAAAAAAAAATTAGAAAAAAAAGAATTCATGCAAGATTTTTGTTTGAAAATAAAAAAAAACAAAATCTGCAAACTACTGCAACTTTATTGGAAGGTTCTTTTTAATTGCGGCAGCTGTTGCGCTAATTTGATCGAAATGCTGCTCGAAATTGAGGGACGCTGTTGGAAGCATTCGCGTTGGCCTCCAGCTGCCATTAACAACGTAAGGAAATTTATAACTAATTAATTGTGGTATACTTTTGAAGGAAAACCAATAAAAAATATTTTGTGTTACACATAAAAGGTGTTTTTTTAGACATGTGATTCTCAAAAAGAAATAAAACACATATAATTTAATTTTAGAGCCAAGAATTTAGCTTTATTATAAAGATCAGGGTGATAAGGGTCAGCCAAGAGGCTCAATTCTCATCACTTTACGCAGCAATTAGGGTCATCTATAGGTGATAAGGCGTCAATGGATTGTTTCGTTAGCTGTATGGCATGCAGCGCCGTCTTGTTCGAACCAAAGGCCGTCCACATCATCAGCCTCTTATGCAAGCACCAAACAGTCAATAATTCATGGGAAACGCAATCCCATTGACTGTGAGATTATGAGTTGAGATGAGTTACTGCGGCTGCTGGCCATAACCAGCGCACTTAGCCCAATAGGCTCATTGTAAGGCTCCTGTCTTCACCTTCTCAAAAGATCGAACCATTTCGTGTACCTTATAAAGGCAACTATATTTCCAATTTTCACTGAGGCTAGCTCAGGGAGACAGTCGAAGTAGTGTTTTTCGAGGAATTTGTGTCACGCAGTTGTCAAGGCTGAACAGCGACAGTGGTAGTGTTCAATAGACTCCTGCTTTTTTTCGTCCCGACAGCTGCGGCAAAAATTATTAGAGCGGTATCCCATTATTTTTCCATGAAGCCCCATTAAACAGTGGTCTGTTATTAGGCCTGTTGTTATGTTAATGGAGAACCGGTCTAAAGGGATCAGATGTTTTGATTTTTTCGCGTCCAACCTTGGCCATAGCTGTCTGGATACGTTGCACGTGATCTCATTTAGTCATCTTGAGTCTGCTTTTTTTGGAAAAGGCCAGTTTAAGCATATACTTTGCCGTGGACAAATATATTTATTGAAAGCATCGGAGAGTAAATTCTGCAGCCCACTTTTCTCTCGGGCTATGGCTCTCTGATCGAGGGCGTTGATGTTTTCCCACTCATATCTGTTTGGGGTTCTTGTGGAGAAAAGATTGTTGAAGAACATACTGGAGTTGGTATAGTCCAGCTTCTTTGGCACTTTGCCACGAAATATACTGTAGTTCTTCCAAAGTTGAGTTGCATTCAATCTAATTGTGGTATAGCTCGGTTGTAACTTTCTGTATAGGTCCAGTGGAAGGTACTTGAGAAGGCCCCTGTCACCAGGATTGCAATATAAATCCAGTACAGGATATTTGGCCTTAGATCCCATCTTTTTCCTATCGCCGTTTTGCAAGCATATAGGTCAGTTATAGTCTTCCTTGACCTTTCTCCGTGTTACCGCTCCAACTGAGTTTGCTTTGTAAGGTTATTCCAAGATATTTGACTTCGGTAGAGAGGGTGATCTCCATGTGCGACGCGCTTGATGGTCGTTCAGCTTCAATTCTTACAGATATTGGATTTTTTTAGCCCAGAAGCCAAAATTCTTCCGCAAAATCTTCTATAAAGTGGATGGGCATAGCTCCAATTGTTGCGAGCGATGGCGGATGAACTCCTTCGGGTCTTCTTCGATACTCTGCTCCACAACAGCAATGTCGTCTTCGATGCGCACTATACGGCGTCTCTGTGGATTCGTATTATTATCCACTGGAGTAAACGTGGAGCGAAACCGATCCATGGTTGCTCGAATTAACGACTCTGCTGGGCGATTTTGTCGATCGAATATTACCATAGTTGCGTCGCGCGAACCGAATCATTATTTTGGTGATAAATTTGCACGATTTGCAAATCTTGTTCTGGAGTAAGTCTGTTCATTGTGAAATGGC
Source organism: Ceratitis rosa (assembly GCA_037013455.1). Lineage (NCBI taxonomy): Eukaryota > Metazoa > Arthropoda > Insecta > Diptera > Tephritidae > Ceratitis > Ceratitis rosa. The sequence goes on from JAWMAG010000012.1 coordinate 24,271,761, forward strand.
AAGCCAACTGGGTATAAATCAAGTAACAGCTGTAAAAAGTGAAATGAAGTAAAATATTGCCTCATTAATATCCACACTTCTAAAAAAACACCCTATATTTTTTTTTTATTTTATTTAAAATCGTAAATCAGCAGCTGTGCATCTATAAAACGCTTGCTACACATTTTTTCACCTCAAACAAACTTTCGGCAAGCTCTTAATTAGCATTGCAACGCTCGATTGCACAATTTCGAACAATGTTTAGTCGATTTTGTCACTGCTCTTAATTTAATGATGTGTATAATGTCACTGCAAAGTGCAACAAACACACCACATACAAATGTACATATGTACACGATGTATAAAGAAATATGCAAGTACGAGTGTGTCACGAGCCAAGATGAAAAGATTTAAAACAGTTTTGTGCTCATTAAAGCGACATTATTTTGCTATAAAAAATTTATAGCAATCTTTAGGTAAGAAATCACTTTTGAAGGACTACAACTGCCATGTCAATGCGTGCTGGCCAAAGGGTGTTGTGCAAGGAGCAAAATTCCAAATGCATTACACTCACACATATGTACATATGTATGTGCGTATTGAGGTCAATAATGTAATCAATAAGAGGCAATAAAACATCGCGAATTCATACATTTTTGTGTGTATGTAAATTGGCGCAAGAAATTTTCAAATTTTATGACACAATTTTATTACCGTAAAAGGTAAAAGAGTAAATTAATTGCTTCAGCAATCCTTAAATAAAATCGATTTAATAGCAAAAATTCGTATTTTTTTTGGTTTAAAATTACTTGCAAGACTAACGAATTTTTTTTAGTAATTTTTTTTTGGTAATTAAATTGTGGCGGCTATGAATAATTTTCCTTGCTGAATTAAAGCGTGCCGGTAATCACTTAATTACACAGCCTACGCTATAAATGGTTATGTTAGGTTGGGTTAAACTGACTTATCCATCGGGTCGCACTTAGACTATATTACGTCCATGGTGTTATCAGACATGCTATATACGATCAGGCTGTACTGCTACACTCTTTATTGTGTGTCTAGTGTAAAGAACATTGCTGTTCTCTTCGTAAATTGAATTAGTCGTTTTGGTACCTTGGCCATTGCCGACTGAGGGCGCTGTAGCCTATCTGCGCCAAGTAAGCTTAGCCTTTGACTGACGAATGCTGAATACTCGCAGTATACGTGCTCCACTGTCTCCACACATTCTCTATATTTTCTGCACTTTTTTTTTTGGCATACCTAGCTTCGCGATTCTGTAACCTTTAGCTCGTTCCCTGGGAAGTCTATTCGCTTGACGAAGTTAGATTACTTCTTGCATTTGCTTCGCTTCCCTGAATGGAACTGGTAAATTCGTTATTACTTCCTGTTCTTAATGTACACCTCCCTCGTCAGATATCTTATTGACTTAAATGCATGTGTGACCTAGCACCCAGTAAATGAGAACTCTTTGCTATGAAAGAATTTCGGAGCTTGCTTGCTTCCACTCTAGACATTTGTTCTCTTTAGCAATTTCGTTATTCCAACACCATCTCTAAAAAAGAGCCACTATTACTTTAGTATGATAAAAGGAGTATTTGGAAAATGCTTGCAAGACTGTTCTGTTCTGTTCTTTCAAACGAGGTTAAGTCGACGAAAAATTTGCGACCCTTGTCAGGGAATCCCGATCAAATCCACTTGCTTCGAATCGGCTGCGGTGTCAATCTAAAGTGACCTCTCGATCTCTTATACTTACACGTAAAGGGTGGTTAAATTTTCAAGGGCTGATGTTGATTTTGAATAAAACACAAACTATTTAGGAAATTATTGAACTTTTATTTTATTATGATATATTGGTATTATTCAATTATGTATGTAACAAAATATCGGCCAAATGAGCGCCGCGACCTCGGCGGCACACCTCCATACGATGGTCCAAATTTTCGATGACGCTGAGGCATAATAGAGTTTCTATGCCGTTAATGTGCCGAATTATCTCATCCTTTAGCTCTTGAATTGTTGCTGGCTTATCGACGTACACCTTTTCTTTCAAATAACCCCAGAGAAAAAAGTCCAACGGTGTCAAATCACATGATCTTGGGGGCCAATTGACATCGCCATTACGTGAGATAACACGGCCATTGAATTTGTTGCGCAAAAGAGCCATTGTTTCGTTAGCTGTGTGGCAAGTGGCACCGTCCTGCTGAAACCACATATCGTCCACATCCATATCTTCCAATTGTGGCCATAAAAAATTCGTTAACATCTCACGATAGCGAACACCATTCACAGTAACTGCCTGACCGGCCTCATTTTGGAAAAAATACGGCCCGATGATGCCGCCAGCCCATAAACCGCACCAAACAGTCACTCTTTGTGGGTGCATTGGTTTTTCGACAATCACTCTTGGATTCTCATTCGCCCAAATGCGGCAATTCTGTTTATTGACGAATCCACTGAGGTGAAAATGTGCCTCATCACTGAAGATGATTTTCTTCGAAAATTTTCATAATAAGTCTGGATAACTTTAACACGTTGTTGGATTGTGTATCTCTCCATGGTTCAAATTGAGTAAGTCTGAAATAGAGAAATGTCAAATTAAATTCGGAAAAAAACTTGGCGTTTAGGTGTGGTTCACATTCAACATCGGCCCTTACAATTTAACCACCCTTTATAACTGCTCAAACTTGGCGGCTGCCCAAAAATATTGATAACATTTGTTAGAACCTGTAAGGCCACTTCTACGACCTTTCGCACTTATTCACTTTACTTGGCATGAAAGTATCGACTCTCATTATCTTAAAAAGACTACGAGCGCAATTTGACTAGCCACACTGCCTCACGACTGCGGTTGCCATTAAGATACAGAGCCGTGACAAAATTTTCAAGTCACTAGCCGATAGCAACTCTGACTGAGATAAGTAAACTAGAAACTATCCGGGGAATCTGCCGATCGGTCATAAATTACCGATTTGGACGCCAAAGACTAGCGAGACGCAGATTACGAAGCTACAGATCTGCCAAAACACCGCTTTGAGTACCGTAACGGAAAATTACTAATTTCATCTGTGTACAACTTTCACTGTAAGGCAAATATGCTAACGGATAACCGTAACCATATGCCTTATTTAAGGCTTTGCAGGCAAAGGTTAACTATGCTTCAACCAGAACCTCTTTACAGCTAGATCAAGAAGGAAGTACATGACTACACGGACTCAATACAGCATTAGTGCAGCAGAATTGCTGAAAACGGCGAATGAGGGCGCTCCATATCCCGGAGTGGAGTTACTGAAAATAATTTTGCTGATGAGTAGCTTGCATTTTTTTGGTCATTTTGCCAGGTAGTTTTTTCTAAATTTTGTTGGTTAGTCAACTCATAAAGAAAGTGCACAAGCAGAGATTATGTCAAGCCTAGATGAGCAGTTCACAATGTCGTTCTATTGTCTACTCTTCGCCGAACTGAAGCCTTCAAGGACTGATTTGCAGGCAATATTTAAAAAGAGGTTCTATTGGGCTTTTTCGCGGAAGCTTGTCGGGAAGTTCTTTGTTGAAAGGTTTTCATTGCATGAGCGATTCGGAATTATCTCACAAATTCAGTTAGCATTGACTCTGAGCTGTATGTATTAAAATGTGTAAATTTCCTTTGCAATTATCATTCTTCTTTATCATACTTTTTTGGATACCATAGATCATCAAAATTGCTGGGATTAGCAGCATCTCGAGTTTGGGAGAATTGATATCTTGCTTCGATGTTGGCGAACAAAAAGAGGAAGGGACTCCCATGATTACTTGCTACTTGTTTGATCTTAGCCTGAGTAACGTTAAGTATCCTCTGATGCCAGGACATGTACGCTAATGTGAACTTTCTCTGGTTTTGTATGGATTATGTTCGGTTGCTTGACTGTCTAGTGCTCATATTGACTCTTATATAGATGTTATTAATTCAGGGTATCTATTTTTGTTGCTGCATGCTAGGTTCCTTTCACACAACTTCATTACCCTTCATAAGTTCCCATGGTAAAAATTGGCAATTGTGAGTGTGACTTTTACACTATGACAAAAAGAAATTTAAGAGAGTTATAAATGCCGATGTGAAAAATATTATTGTGTAAAATTTAAAAATATAGATTACTTAATTTTATTCATTTATTTTTTTTTTCAAGTAGTAAAATCAGCGTTTAATTTAATCTACCGTGTCACATACTTCTTTTGTTGAATACTCCACAAGGGTTAAGTAAGTTTTTTATTAAACAAAAAGAAAAAAATACAAGAAATTATATGAAAACTGTCACATTTCTCATAACCAATTAGTTTGAAAATGTAATTGTGCTTTTGTTACGCCACAGCAGCTTTATGCTTAAGTTTAAGTACATTTTAATAGTTTTTACGTGAGCGACAACTAATTACAAGCGCAGAGATTGTAATGCCACAAGCAATTGTGAAGAATGCCCAACATAAATTAAAAGGCGATAAAAAGGAAGGAATGTATATACAGTGGCGGACTAAAGTCTACATACGATCCATTTTTTGGGAATTCAACCCGTCCTATAGCTTTCACAGAAAAAATAATGATGCAGTTTTGTTTTAAATTCAAGTATATAACAAAAACTAAAATTTCTCATTTATTCAACATTAACTTTCAAAGTTATTAACAAAAAATGGAAAAAAGGCACTGACAAAAGTGAACATACGATTTTTTGCTTAGCTATTCTAGGTAATCATATTAATTTTAATAACTAAGTTAATATTTTGTTGGGCCACCATGCGCATCGATCACCGCTTGCAAGCGTCTAACATTGAAAAAAACCAAATTTTCCAGCTCTTCTCCTGTAATGTTTTGCCACTCTTCTTGAAGTTTCTCTCTGAGCTTTGATGCATTACTTATAGGGTGTTTTCGAATTTTCCGCTCCAATATTTTCCATACGTGCTATGTAATATTCAATTCCGGGCTTTGTGGTGATGAGTGCAACTGCCGCGGAGCATAATACAGCAGCCAATCCTTTACAATTTGCGCTGTGTGCTTAGGATCATTATCCTGTAGAAAGATCCAGCTCGAGCCAAGGCACAGTTTGTCCACAGATAACTTCAAATTATTTTCCAATATGGTCTTATACTCGAAGCGATCCATATTTCCTTCAATAAAGACCAATTTACCCACCCCAGACGCTGCAACTGCTCTCCAATCCATGACACTCCCACCACCATGCTTTAAGGTCGAAATAAGGTGCCTGGGATCCATGGCAGTAATGGGTTTTCTCCAAACTTTTGCTCTGCCATCGCATCCAAATATGTTATATTTTGACTCATCCGTAAATAGCACGCTTTTCCAGAACTCATGATCCTTCTTTAGATGCTTTTTAGCGAACTCCAACCGATGTGCGCGGTTTTTCTCGCTTATGAGAGGCTTCTTGCGAGGAGTTCTGCTGTAGAATCCTTCGTTGTTAAGAGTTCTTGTTATTGTGCGTAAGTGCACAACAATTTGGGATCATTTCGTTAGCTTCTGGGCCAAATTGGTAGCATGTACCTTGGAATTTTGGCTTACTTTATTACGGATGAAAGAGATGTCCCTATGGGTAAGCTTCTTTGGACGGCCACTTCGCGGCTTACTCTCGAACGAGCCCGATTCTGCAAGTTTTTATAAATTGTTTGCACCGTCGCTTTTCTTAAATTTAACAATTTAGCTATTTTGCCGAACGTTTTCTTATCATTTCTGTGTTTTATAATCAATTTTTGCATAGCCACCGGGATTTCCGTTCCTGACGACATTTTCGCGATTGTATTTCTTTTTTCAAATGATGGAAAACAATAAAGATAAAGCCAAATACCAAGAAAAGTATAGAAAGAAAAAAAAACGGTACTTGACCGCTGAAAACAATAGCTGAAGTAATAAACGAAACAAATTAATGAAACGTATGTTCACTTTTGTCAACGGCTTTTTTGAGTTTTTTGTTAATAACATTGAAAGTTAATGTTGAACAAATATGAAATTTTCGGTTTTGTCTTACAATTAAATTCAAAGTAAGACTACATCAATACTTTTCCTGTAAAAACTATGGGACGGTAGGGATTCCAAAAAAAGGGGTCGTATGTAGACTTTAGTCCGCCACTGTACATATATATATATGCATATATGTACATATTTATATGTGCATATGTAAAAAATTTAAATATATATTGCACATTTCATAATGATGTTTTTATTACCTGCAAAATTATAATAATTCACATAATAACGAAGAGCTGCCAAAACTACTGGCGGTAAAATGATTTACATCTAGATAATATCTACAACATCAACGGCAACACTTGAGTCAAGGTAAAAATGCATAATTTTTTTATGTTACGTTAAGAGTACACGATTTCGACCATCACTTAAGCGCGTCATTACAGGTACACTTGAGTGCACACGAAAGTGCGAGGATGTGTGAACGTATGTGTGTCACTTGCATTAATTTTCGAGGATGATGTTTTTGCCACACGCACCTATATAAAAAATACCTATGTACATATATATAGTCCGGTTTACTTGATTAAAGGCAGTGTCTTAAGAAAAAAAAATTCCGATTAAAACTACTGTATTAAACTTAGCAACCAATGACAGATATATTACATGAGAAAAAATGAAAAAAGTTTGGCATATTATATCAGTTAACGGTATTATATTATAGCCATAAAACTATCTGAGTTCGTAATTTTATTGTCACAATTTCTTTTCATAACAAAAACTACCTCGAATTAGGTGAATCGCACTGTACAGGGTCCGCCATCTAACATTTTTTTTTTTGAACTAGTGGTTATTTTGAGTGTGGTAACACTGATGTTACATCTGATTTGACAGAAAGTTAGTTTTATCCTTCCGCTGAACGAAAATGGTTGTGTATACTATTGAGGAACGGGCAGATGAGCGCTTGGCCGAAGACCCGGAAAAATCATCTTTTCCGACGAAGCTCATTTCCATCTTGGCGGCTACGTCAATAAACAAAATTGTCGTATTTGGGGTACGGAAAACCCGCACGTGATCGAAGAGAAGCCAATGCATCCTCAGAGAGTTACTGTTTGGTGCGGATTTTGGGCCGGCGGCATCATTGGCCCATTTTTCTTCGAAAATGCGGCAGGAGCCGCCGTTACGGTCAATGGCGAACGCTACCGCGCCATGTTAACGGATTGGTTCTTCCCGGAAATCGAAGAGGAGGACTTGGACAACATTTGGTTCCAGCAAGACTGCGCTCCGTGCCACTCAGCCAAACGTTGCGATCGATCTTGTGCGCACTGTTTTCGGAAAAAAAAGTTACGTGGCGGACCCTGTATGTATGTACATATGTGCCTATGTGTGTACATATAAGTTAACAAGTGCATTTTCATAAATTTTCGTTTAATTAATATACATATTTTCGGGTGTCCATACTACCATTTGAGCATAACGAAATTATGCTAATTATATACAATGTTTACATACATTTCTAATTAGTTTTGGTGAATTAAAAAAATTGGCTAAATCCAATGTATGCATGTACATATCCAATGCGGAATTAACAGTTAGTTAGTGGCGCCTTTTGAAATTTTGTATATTATTTATTTAGTTTAATTTATGCAATATTTTTATATTTTATTTTATTTTTTATTACTTTATAATATATAATTTTTTAAATTATTTTGTTTTATTTTATTTTTATTATTATTTTTATTTAATTTTAATTTTATTTTACTTTATTTCAGATTATTTTATTCTATTAACTTTGTTTTTTTTTTAATCATTTAATTTAATTTTATTTTAACTAATTTTAATAAACTTTATTTTAGTTCACTATATTTTATTTTACTTTATTTCATTTTAATTAAACAAAAATATTTTATTTTATTTGATTTTAATTTAATGGATTTTATATTATTTTCCTCTATTTCATCTCATATTATCTTACTACATTTTATAAATATACATAATACTTTATTTTAAATTATTTTATTTTATGTAATTTTACTTTATTTTTATTTATTTTATTTTATATTTTTTAATTTTATATTATTTTGTTTTATTTTGTTTATTTTATTTAGATTAATTTAATTTTATTTATTTCATTTTTATACTTAGTTTTTGTAATAAATTTAATTTTTTGAATTCTTCTATTTAATTTTATTTCGTTTTATTTTCTTTTAGTTTATTTTATTTTAATTTAATTTATTTTATTTTTATTTTTTTTTCTTTATTTAACTAATTTTAATTTTTTTATTTGATTTTGATTTATTTTATTTTATTTTATTTATTTAGTTTTTTTAAGTTTTATTTATTTGATCTTTTTCATTTATCTTATTTTACTTCAATTAATTTAATTTAATTTTTTTTATTTTCTTTTATACTATTTTATTGTATTTTACTTAGATTTGTTTTATTTTGTTTTATTTTATTTTAATTTATCTTATTTTACTTTGTTTTATTTTTTGTTATTATATTTTATCTTTTAGTTTATTTAATTACGTTATTTAATTATATTTTATTTCATATTATATTATTTTATATTATTTATTAAATTTTAGTATATTTTATTTTGTTTATCTTATTTTATTTTGATTTGTTTAATTTTATATTTTATGTTAACTCATTTTATTTTACTTTATTTTATTTTTTATTTTGCTCTATATTTTTAAGTTTATTTAATTTAATTTTATTGTATTATATTTTATATTATTTTATTTTATGTGCATTTAACTTTATTTAACTTTTTTATTTTAATTTTATTTTGATTTATTTTATTTTATATTTTTTTATTGCTGTTAAAATTATTTTATTTTAATTTATTTTATATTATTGTTTTTAAAATTGTAATATAATTTAATTTAATTTTATTTATTTTAAATTAAATTACTTTATTTTCTAGTTGCGAATTTTTTTTTTCAGCTGTCTCCACATGTCAAAAATGAGGTTGTTTAAGGTCTTTAGGCGTAACCGAAATAAATAAATTTTTAAGATATGTTTTCTACAAATTTCGCATAAATTAATGAATATTTGCTTTCTGCTTCAATCAAATTTTTCTCGATGCGTATCGATGTATGAATGAATGTGTTGAAATATCTTTGCACCCCATCAAACTACAAAGCAAATAAATCATTTAACGCACTTCAATGTCGCTTGACTGATGTCATTTTGCGCATGCGTGACGAATGTTTGCTTCCGTCCGCTGATTTTTTCTCAAACACACGACCAAATAGTATATGAACAACAATATTTTATTATCTTATTTTGACTTCTTAATGCTTAAATAAATTTTGATTGTTTTTTAATTTGTTTAGAGTACGTATAAATATTTATCGGTAAAGGTATGCAAATATATATATTTGTATGTATGATATTTACCAATGTTATTATATCTGAGGGCGATCTCGGATTGTTGTATGGAAGCTGTGTATTTCCAAATGTATGTCAAGGATAGAAAGTTTACCATGTACATTGGTGTAACATACACGTACTTACGCACCAACGTACCATATAAAACATGAACTACAATGCGCATGCGCAAAAGATGCTCTTAAGCCTATGTCTGGTCATTAAAACAATTATATAATTGTAATAAATTGAATGCAGATTTTATTACTTTCATTAAGATGAATGTTTTTATAGTTCAAGAGACGGTTTTTGTGCTTTTTTTGCTAAAATTAAAAAATCTATATATATATAAATTAAAAAAGTCTGGTATTGAAGCAGTACTCATATAAATAAGATATTCCTTTTTTATGTGAAGACTTTTATGAGCACATAAATTTTCTAAATAATTATGTATATTTATTTCTGTACACATGTTATATTTGCTTGTAATGAAGCAACACCACAAATAACTAATAGTAATACATTACATTACCGTTGTTAAAACGGTTATTGATGTTAATTTTGTATGATTTATGATCTTTCTTGTTTGATTGGTTTTTTACTTCTATTTCACATTTCTGTGTTGTGCAAAATTTGATTAAACATGGCGTGATATACATACATACGTATGTGCATATGCGTGTACTTTTGCTAGGAATTCCCAATATAGACGATGAGCAAGCAAATGCTTTTAGCAATATATGCCGGTTATGTGGGTCAAGCAAACAATGCTTCATACAAACCATATTTTATAAAACAATATAGAAATTTTTTCCCATCAAATTAACCTTGGCACTATTTAGAGGTGTTATTTGTAAATTAGTAGAACATAAGTCCAAAATCATTACTTAACATATACCACGAATCTTCTTTCAGCTGCTCTGCGCCAATTAAAGGCACCTAGTGATGTCAGGTTCTTTTCGACTTGCTTCCAGCAGTGGGTATTGCAAAGAATACTTTCAAAAATATAGTTTGTTCGTACAGACGAGATAACCTAGACAGCGGAGTCGTTAGACTGTATCTTAATTCGTTGAACTAGTAGTGTGTATGTCAATTCCGTCGTAAATCTTCCGCAAGACTTTTCTCTCGAAGACACCAATAGCCGCTTCTGCACCGTGCAGCATTATGAGAGTAATAAACGATTTGTGGCGTTTGAATTCTGTTCATCGAGAGAGGACTTTACTTTTCACTCGCCAACTCAGTCCAAAGTAGCACCTGTTGGCAAGAGTGATTCTGAGTTGGTTTCTAAGACAATATGTTTAGGTTACTTCCGATCGGACAACCGATCCTTCTCCCACGCGCCTTTTACAGAATTTTACAATGATAGATTTTCCAGGTTCGAAGCCACAGTTGTATGGCCGAGTTGTTAATTAAAGTGGGTGTTTAATCATTTAAACAAAACACTAGACAGAATATTATATGTAGAGGAGGCTGGGCTGTAGGAACCTTCGTCTTATGGAGTGTACAGAGCACTCTCAGGTTACAATCGTGAATCATTAAAGAAGTTAATGCGTACACCTTGCCAGTACATCGCAGCTATGCTTGAGTAGTTCAGCAGTTTAGTCAACAACTCTCATCAACTTACTTCGCCATCGATTGATGGTCCCACCATAAGCTTTAAAGACTCTAGTTTCTAGTTTCGTGGAATTTTCGAGTATTTGCCCTTCAACTCACGAAACTTTTCTGTACCTTTTGCGTTTGTACCAGCTGATTCTAAAAATAATGGATCAATGCTCTTCATATCATATAGTTTTGCCTTCCCTACAGCAAATACATCCTTCTAAGTACCTCTGAGCACAAAAAAAAAACAGCACCGAAAGTAAACAAACATTTTATCTACCTCTGATCGCCCTCAGTTGTATATTAACTAAGTTGTGTTGTGTCATTGATCGAAGAGAGAGCAAAGTCTCTACTCCATCAAAGCTGGACTTCTATTATAACCACCACCTGCCTAATAGCCGGACACTGTCTGTTAGGTACTCTCGGTTGGAGGAGAGTAGGACTAAAACTAATATAGCCAAAGCCTTACATACGTGTACAACTCACAAGCAGCGAGCTTAGACTGCCTTTACCTCCGAGCCGAATTAAAAGAGTATGTTTCAAGGCTTTCCAACAAATGGAAAGAACCTCCGAACGGCTTACTGGTTTTGAGAAGCCTTTTGTTTTTGTCAGAAATACACTCGGAGGGCTTGACATTCCCTGCCGAGTGGCGACTGCAATAAGAAAAAATAATTTTCTATAATGTTGTTTGTTGGTCGGACCAGAAATGGAATCTGGGCCTTCCAAATGGTAGTACACAATGCAAACCACTCGGCTATTGCAGCCGCCATACCGCAGATCAAGACCTATCTTGCGTATTGTTTGAAAGATTGAAGACCTCTTTTGCATTACCGATGTCATTACGAGGTTGAAAGTAAGTCCTCGGTATTAGCAACAGATTATACTTTTTGGACAAATCAAATCAAAACGTATTTTCAGAAACAGGATAGAGTCTCAAAAACTAGTGACAGAATCCTCCATTCTGCAGGGCTTATATAGATTCTACAACTGAGTCGAAAATAGGATCCAAACGAAACCATACCTTCAGAGGTTCATCTATGTCAAAATATAAATAAATTGATGTATTTTTTATTTCTATTTTCTTTTCTTTTTATAAAATACGTCTAAAATTAAATATTTATTCTCTTCTTCCAGCCACCGGTGATTTCCAACTCGACGAGGCGGAAATTGCGCGGCAAAATCAAATTACACAACAAATTTTCGCCAAATATTTAGAGCGAAGACTATTCCCGAACCGCAGCACCAACGAGCGGATACCCACCATTTCGGAAATTCTGCCGAAACCTTCCTCTTCCACAACGCCACGACCGCGACCACGCGGCTTTTCCAACGCGGCAGATTTCCATACCTTCCGTCGTGGCTCAGCAGCGCAGAAAACGAATGTGCGTAAACGTTATGGTGATCCAAAACAAAGACAACGCCAACGTGTCGGCAGCAGTGGCGCTCATCGTCAACAATTAGTTGCTGAACCAGAAGAGGAAGAAGAACACGAGTCGGAAGCAACAATACAGAAGAGTACTGAGTATTATACGGATATTAATACCGAAGCCGATGATGTGACCGATGATGGCCAAGAGTCGCTGCAAAGTGTCGAGTCGGAACAACACGATCATTACTATAGCGATGTGTTCAATCGTGATCCCAGCGAAAATGAAATTGACAGCGGTAAGTGTTGGTCGAGTGTGGCCAGTTTTTTTTATTAATTACAGAAAAAAAATCTCTGTTAATGGGAATTCACAATAATCCATGAGTGCAATTTGATATTATAATTTTTTTTTGTTCCTTTTGCTGCAGTCGTTGTGGCATTGATCGAGTGGCGATTGCATGGCGCACTGTGGTGAGGTTGAAAGCTGCGATGCTGCGATAAGAAGTATCATTATACACTCGCGATCACACGCTTAAGCGCTTAGCTGACTGCTCTATCTTTAGCTTAAGTGCCACGCATAGCTGGTTGTTTATTTTATTGATCGACTTTTTAATGCGGAATACTTGTCTACCTAGCCTGGTGCGTTCAGTTCAATGTTAAATATTAAGAACACACATATTTTTGGCTTTTCATGTTGTAAGGCTTAATGGACAGTTAAGCTTGGTAAAGTCGATGTTTTAAAAGTTGTTCTTTGTTAAGACGCGCAGAACACTTCCTGTACGAAATCTCGACGGCACCTCAGTATCATAAGTCACCACATTTTCGATTCTTCGAGTAGAAATTGGGTTCAGTTTTGCATATAAAACTGATTACCCAGAAGGAGGAGGATAAAAAATCAAGCGAAATAATAAGATTGTACTATGCTGATTCTTCCTCTTCTCTTCAATGTACCCGGGTTTGAAGAAAAGTTAATCATCTCGAAATATGTAGGGACCATATTTCTTGCAAGTAGCTTGATTCTAAGCCATGAACCATAGTATTCTGCAGCTACAACAAGATAAGTAAGAAGGAGAGCTCGATGTAGCTGAGAGTTCGGTCAACATTTCCTGCCGTCATTCTCCGACTCTGTTTTTTTTTCAGGGCCAATTGATTTAAGGTTTCTTTAACGGCACTTTAGGTGGAAAGAAACTCTTCTAAAACTGAAAACCCAAGTTTGCCAAAATCAGAGATTTTGTTCAAAATTGTTCTAGAAGTCACTGTTCGGTGTCTTCCAGGTCTCTCTCTAATAATGGTCGAGTCTAAATTTATTTAAAAGCTTCTTCCAATATTGGTCCAGTGGCTCTATTAACACTGCCCTGGATTTGAATTTAGATTCTTCCAGTAGCTACGTTCATAATTGGTCTGATGGTCAGAAGGGAAGTCATAATATGGAATTCCAGAAGCAGCGGTCCCATAGATAGATCTGGTAAAACAAACTATGCTTCCTCGTAAGTTGGTTTATATGTGTATTTGTATTTGTGTTTTTTCCCCAAGCTACCGTCCACTATTGAGTGGGCTACCAGAATTCTGTCTTCCAAATATATAGCCTTCTCTCAGAGGCTTTGACCACCGTAGATCTAGAAGTGTGAATTCGGTTGCCTCTGAATATTCTTAATGCCTTTTTTCAGAGGTTCAGCTCACAATAGATTAGGAAGTTAGTATTCGGATTCCTCTGAATATGCATTCTCGTGAAATTCCTTCCAACATTACTTTAGACCTTTTCTCAGAGTATCCGATCACTATTTGTTGTGAATTCAGAATTCAGTTTCTTCCAGAGGCTTCATCTAGTATTGGCTTAGAGTTCTTTTTACGGTTTCCTTTGGAGGTTCTGTTGTGTTGTTGTTGCAACCGCAACATAGTACTCCCCAAATTGGCTTCCGGGGAATATTGTGGGAGTGACATTCCCTGGCCGGGAACTATTGGGTTTTTGTCGCCTTTTACGACATACATGCCTTACAATGAGTAAATTCTTGAGCCCCTTCGGAGGTTTCATACAGTATTGGAGTTCTGGATATTGTTTAATTTAGAGTCACTGTTTACCGTTGAGTCAGAAGATTCGTTATCGCACATTCTTTTATAAAACCACACTGTATCTTTTAATTTGTCATCAGATGACTAAGACAGATAATCCCCAGTTATCGCTCTTTTCGAAGCGGTATTGTCAAACATTCTTTACTCTTCCTATGTGAAAGCATGCTGACGCTTGGAGAGCTTGGAGAGAAATTAAGTTGGAGTAATAGGTCCTCCTCCAATTCATACTGTGCGTCTTTGTATTTTATTTTTATTTCAACAAATGGAGAGTCCTGCAGTTTAATCCAAACCACCTCCGAACGGCTGATGTATTTTTATAAGGAGCTCTTACTTCATGAGAGAAACACCCTTGGAGAGGCCAATAAATTAATTTTCTATAATTTAAATGTTCGTCGATCAAGGACTCGAACTCATGATCCACTGCCTGGTGGTAGTCCTTGAGATAGAAATAATATATCTTACCTACATTCGCCATGGGGTTGCCAAGTTAGCTTTTTGGAAAAAACTCAACCTTTCGTAGTGTAATCCCCTCTCTCTCTCTGTCTTTCTCTATGAGATAAAATAGTAAGGGTAAAAAAATATATTCCTAGCTGCTTTTTATCGCAATATTTTTCTAAAAACCAGACTTTTTATTTTGATTGCTCAGTCAGAGTTTAACTTTCTTCTGAAGACCGTAGCCAAGAGAGTTGTCTTTGTCAGTGTGTTTCCGCATAAGTCACCGCATACATATAAGAAAAAAAAAATGGAATTATAAAAAAATATTATTTTTTACAAATTAATAACCATTTTCTCAGAACTAATTATATTCTGCAGACAATTTCGCCAGTCTCTGATAAAAAGTCCGATAAATAAACACTTTTCCATAAATTCATTATTTCAACCACAAGAGAAGCGTGTTGGTCCAAGGTTGAATATCTTATGAGACGTTTGCTTTGTCTTTCGACGCATTCTTCACTTTTGCTCATACATATTGCAATGGCGAAATAATATAATAACAACAACAGCAAACACACCTTTAAGAGCAACTAAAACTCATTCCTATACTTACCATACTTGTCACATAAAGAATACGCGTCGTCGGTTGGCCAACGACAACATCAGAGTGAGTGGTGTGTGTACGCCCAGAGCTCAGGGCTGATACTGTGCGTAGTGCGTATATGCACATAATGGCGTATACGTAATTTATTGTAAATCTTTATAATCAAGTTTTAAGTTTTTTGTTTTTTGTTTTTCCTTTTTATCTTTTTACTTTCTGTTTTATTACTGTAGCCTGCGTTTAAGCATATTTAAATGTTTGCTTATTTTAATCAAGCCTCTTCTTCTTTTGTTCCTCATCACATACATGCATACATATACATACGTATGCATGTTTTTACAGAAATTCAATTTATCGCAACCGCATTTCAACTCGAACCACCCTGAATGCTGTAGTATCATTCACTTGACCTCAAGGTCGCCCAGGAAGGGCACTTAACCGCTAAGTGACGGTACAAGGATATTTTTCACGTCATTTTTTCTGGTACTCAACAAGCATTGTTTTGTAAATTCTTGCCATAAATTTTTAAATTACAGCTGCTAAATGATTTATTTATAATTTCCGCAATTTTCAACAGCGAATTGTTTGTTTTGTGTGGCTTGTCAATATATAAAAATAAAAAAATGACATTCAGAGAACTTGTAGGAAATGTGGAATTTTAATTATGTGACAAGCGCCTTACGGTGTTGTAAAGCTGATAAAAAAGGAGAAGAGCCAATCACGCGTAATATAAATATTTTTTTTTAATTATTTCTGCATGTTGTATATGTGAAATAATCGTATTTCAAAAAGTTAAATTCGGTTTGCTCTATAGCTAGCGTTTCAATATCTTTGAAAACTTCACTAAGCTCCACGCGTCAGCCTCAGCCTCGCTTGATTTTTTTCTACTTAAATGAACAATTATTTTTAATTTGTTTAGATTAAGATAAAAATTAAATTCGTTTTTTATATAAACAATGCATTGTAATTTATTAGCCATTAGTCTTAAAAAAGTACCAAATTACCGTAAATTTATTTAAATTCTTGCTTTAATTTCTTTAAATTGCAATTAAAAATGGTAATAAATTTAATTACTTTCTGCTCAGCAAACAATTTTGCACAGTTGAATAAAAAAAATATTAATTATTATTATTTATGTATAAACATCCATTTTGCGATTTCGAAAATAAACGTAAATAAAATGCATTTAAAATACTTTATATTTCAAGAAATTCTGTTTTTATTATAACAATTCAAAGAAGTTAGGCCCAATCATACATCCGAACTCCGTTCTACTATCAGACAGTAGGCATTCCCTGGGTGTAATGGCCCCTGTTCCATGATTTGAGGACTCTTGAAGCTCTAAAGGCAACAATTTTGCTTATTAGCGTACCCCCTGAGAGAGAAATGTGTCTCGTCGTTGAAGTTTATGCGAAAATAGCAGTTTACTGCTTATTGTTCAAGCACCCAATCGCCGTTTGTACGTCAAGAAATAGACGCGCACTCGGGTCTTCGGCCACATTTTTACTTACAGTAACGATTTTTGAGCTAGAGTGAGCAAAACGCTGATACACAGGCCTTTCAATATCTAAATCGACCCAGACTCTTAAAATTTATTTACTGTTTTACCAATTACTTGAGTAGTTGGACGATTATGTGGTGCACCGTAATCTCCTCTTAAAGCAAAAAAATTGTGAATTGTAGGTTTTAACAATTTTAAGGCGTTGTGCGGTTGTTAAGCGTTTCATTTTTATAAATAACTGACATTTAACTAAAACAAAACATGTTTGGTTTAACAGTTAAGTTTTACAGATGTCAAAATACAGCCCTTTACTTATTAAACCACGAAATGGATAATCCTATATGTGTACATATATATTTTTGAAATTAGTAAAAAGAATTCGCCTACGTAAAGTGAAATTATTAAGTGTTCACTGATATTTTTTGCCAATGAAATGGAACTGAAAAGAAGAACCAGTAAAATTTTGCATACATATTGTAGATATATAAAAATTTTAATTCCAAATTTCGAAAAGTTATTAAAGTTAATTTAAATGCATAATGTTTGCACGTGTTGCATTTCCAATATTTTATTTATTTTTCAGGTTTTTGTTTTGGAGAAAGAATTGCGCAGGGAAAAGAAAGAAATTATGAATTTTTAAATTTTTATTATTTATTCAATATTTCTTATAGTATTTTTATAGCGTTTGTGGTGACACACTCCGGCTTAAAGTTATGCAATGATATTTAATAATTTTTGTACAATATTTGATACAAAAGTAATATTTAATAAAATATTTGTTGACTAATGATGCTTGCATATGTATGCATTTAGGTATGTAGTTTTAATGATTTTAGCCACCGAATTTGGGTGCTACCAATAAAAATTAACTTGTTTGAGCTACTTTTATATTTTGCTAATATTTGCTTAAATTCTTTATATTTCGATTTTATCTCTTTTTTTTTTTTGTTGGTCACTCTGTATTAATCACCATCAAGAAAATAACATTTGTCTGTTATAGTGTGGGCCTTGTAGCTCAATTGAAATTTTTTTCACGTAATAATTTCGTAATACATCATTATTTCGAAGGCAATACATATGTCTGTATATGAGAATAAATATTAAGGCGATATAAGCTAAATTTAACCACAATTAGCAAAATGACTGTAATATTCACGAAAATAAACACGAAAAAATATATTATATTAAAAAAAATAATTAAAAAGTTAAGAGCAATGAAAAATGAAAATAAATACATTACAAGTGATATTTAAAATTTTTTTAAAAAACAAGCAATGAAAAATGAAAATAAATACATAACAAGAGATATTTAAAATTTTATTAAAAAACAAGAAAAGAAATAAAAAAAAGCAAAAGATAAAAAAGTATTAAAATTAAATTAATAAAATTAAAAGCAATGAAAAATATAAAAATATATTAATATTAAAAATAATAACAAAAAATATATGAAAAACTAAGGAAAAAACTACAGAAACTTCAAAAAAATTTAGAAAAGTAAAAAATAATAATAAAAAATTATAAAAAAAATAAAAAATAATAGAATCTTAAAAGCAATAAGAATTAAAAAATATATAGTATTAACAAAAATAATTAAGTATGTTTTTTACAAAAGGATAATATTAAAAAAGCTAAAAAATAATAAAAAAGAAAACAAACAACGATAAATAAAAAAATATATATGATAATATGAAAAAAAAATATTAATTAAGAATATATTAAAAAATAGGGAAAATATTAATAAATAATTAAAGAAAGTTTTTCAATAATTATAAAAAAATTATAGCAATAAAAAACATAAAAAGATATATAATATTAAAATATAATAACTAAAATTGTATTTAAAAAAAAAGAAACAAAAAAATGAAAAAAAAATAAAATGCTAGTAATGATGAATAAAAAGCATACAATAAAAATAATAATAATTAAAAATATAATATATTAAAAAGTAAGAAAAAACTGGGAAATAAAATAAAATAATTTAGAAAAATATAATATATTTGTAAAAAAAATTAGAAGTTATGAAAAATAAGAAATATATATTATAGTAGAAAATAATAATTAATATTATATTATAAAAAAAAATAAAAAATAAAAAAGCTAAATAAAGCAATAATAAATAAAAACACATATAATAAAAAAATAATAATAATTAAAAATTTATTAAAAAATAAGAACAAAATTAGAAAATAAATAAAGAAAAATTTAATAAAATTATAAAAAATTGTAATGATATATAAAAAATATATATAATATTAGCAAATAATAATTAAAGTTATATTAAAAAGATAAAGAATGAAAAAAAATTATTAAGTAATTGAAAGAAGCTGAAATTAAATTTTTAAAAATTTAAAATTTAAATTAAAAAAAAATATTTAAATCGTTTGGCCAGTTACTTTGAAATATTTGTGTGTTCCGCGCGTGATAAAGAATAATGACTAGCAAAACTTCAATGAAAATTAGCAAAGCCAAATTTGAAATAAATCTTCAGAAGCACATAGGTACATATGTATTTATACAAAAGAATAACTTTATAAAATCATACAAGCAGATATAAAAATTTGTAGCTTAATGCCAACCATTAGCACGTCACAGCTGCGTGTTTGCTGCCGTAGTAACAACAAAATTTGCAAATCAAATTTCTGATTTCAACAAAAAAACCAAGAGTAAAAAATCACAAAGCTGAACAAACATTATAAGACAAAAAAAACCAATGCACCAAATTATTAAAAAAATATAAATTATTAATAATACAAAGAAATTAAAAAATAAAAATAAAAATTAATAAAAAATTCGAAAAATACTGATACAATAAATGCAAAAACCTCTCGTCAAACACGAACTCAATTTCCGAAAATGGTGTTTTTATTATTGTGAATATGTTCATATATATAAAGGGTGTGCCAATCTACCGTTTGCTATTTGAACTACGGTTTATTTGAGCTTTGACACCATCAACGACATTACCGGTACGTCAAATATTCAGTACAAAGTTTGGCTAAGTTTAAGCTAAAAAAAATCGAAGTAATGAAAATTTACTTCCAAAATGGTGAGTCTTCAACCGCAACTGCAGGAAAATTACCCAGGAATTTCGCTCGAAATAATTCGCCTTCTAAGCAGTTTGTGTTTGAATATGTTTAGCGAGTTCGCTCCAAGATTCTGCTGCTGCAGATCAAATGGTCCTATAAAAATCTTCTCGCTGCCATTCGCTGGATTTAAACCTTTCTTTCCGCAGGATTTTGCACAAAGCCATCGATATGAAGGTTAGTTAACTCAAATTAGTACATGAACTGCTGCTTCATGAGCTTCTGATTCGATTTCATCTCGCTCATTTTCACCTAGATGGCTACGTTAGCAAGCAAAACTGCAGCACTCAACGCTCCAGAAAAACTCTTAAGCATGAAAAGCCAATGCATCCTCAACAAGCGGCATGTGAGCCGGTGGGACCATTGCCCGTTTTTCTTCGAAAACGAGGAAGAAGCTGCCGATTCATTACTTTAAACAGAAAATTGATGTCGACTTTGCAGCCAAAACGAAAGTGTGTTAAAAATTTTTATCGACATACATTAGAGAATAGATGATAGTAAGGCCAACCTCAGCGATATAAATGAAGTGATGTTCCATCAATAAAGACAAAATCCTTCACAGATGTTTTTCCGTCCTTTTCTAACCATTTTTAAAGAAATATTTTTTGGGATCCACCCGCTACTTACACACATACACATATGTATATCATTTATTTTAAATTCCATTCTTCTTCTTATTGCTGCTGAATTTTTGCATATTTTTCAAAATTCTCTTACGTCAATAGAGCGAAAAAGTAATAACCCATAAATTCTTTACACAAAGCCAGTTGTTGGCTCGTTTGGCAACAAATTTGTATTTTTTTGTTTGTTTTGTTTAGTCAACAAATTTTTTTTTATTAGCATATAAATCTGATGAACGTATGAGTGAGTTTTTTAAAAAATTATCAAATTCAGTTCCGATTTGGATGAATTCACTGACGTATGTATGTCCATAATTTTGCAATCTTATACAACTTGGTAATTTATTAATTCAAATTTTATTAAAATAAATGAATTTCTTAAATCTTGTTTAAAAAAAAATATAGTTATTTAATTTGAATAGAGATAAAAATAGTTTATCAATTCTGATCATATCGATAGCTTTCTTTTGGTTGTGATTTATATTATTAAAGGTTATGTAAGAAAAACTGATATATTTTAAACAATGCTGCATTATAACAATAAGTTTCACGTCAAACAAAAAATTTCAACCAATTTGATTAAAATATGTTATAGTTAAATCAGTTATCAAAATAAATGTTATTTCGTTCTTACCCGAAACGAAATGCTGTCGTTAATGTCGAATCGTTAACAGTTAACAGTATTAAACGTTCAAATTGAATTGTGCTTTTAATGTCATAGCAATCAGTAATTTTAAAAGAAACGCTAGCGATTAGTTTTGTGCGGTTTCAACGTTAACACTTTAATTTCTTTGCGTTAACTCGCCACCTACACGAAGCAAAATCATTTCGTTAAGTTGGTTATTTATATTAACAAAACGATATGGCATCGATTCGTTAGTTGAGCTTCTCTTAATTTGAATGATATTAATTTTTTAAGGTTATGTACATAAATTCCGTTTTTAGAAATCGAACAAATAAACTAAATAAATCGGTTAAGCTTGGGAAGGTAGGAGGTAGAAAATGTCTAGCAGTAGGGAAGACGTTGATATTTGATACCCATAAATGTATTCATGGAGCAGTTAATCTTCATCGGAAAATTCAGAAATTGTTTTTTTTTTGGATTTTTTCTCAGTTTTATGGAATATTTTTTTAGAACTCTCGGGTCTTTTTTTCATAACTTGGACTGACAATAGTTTTTTCCAGTTTTAAAGCAAATATGAGTTCTTATTGTATAAAACTCAACTTATTTAATTAAAAGTATATAATGAAAAAAATTGTGAAGTAAAAAGATCTCGAAATTAATTTCCTTATATTAGTTTTGAGTGTTTTTTACTTTACAAATTTTTTACATTACAATTCAAAATTTTATTGGAAAATGAAATCGAGTTGATATTTTATTATTTTCTAGAGCTCGGGTCTCATTATTTTTTCCCTTAATGTGGTTATCCAATTTTTATTTTTTATTTCAAAGCAAGGAATTTTTCATAAATATTTTTCTTTTCAAGTGGGGTCAGTATTAACATTTTTTTTAAATTAAAAAGAAAAAAAATTTAAATTAAAAAAATCTTGATATCCATAATCTTATTCGTATATCAAAATTTTACTTGAAAATGAAATCGTCTTTACTCTATTTTATTATTTTCTCTATTTTCCTCTATATCACCGAATGGAGTTTTTTATATAATAAATATATCGGTGCTAATTTTAAAAAATATTTTTTAATTTAAAATGAAAATTTTTAATTTTTCAAATATAATTTTTTTGTTATTAGAAAAATTCATCTTAAATAAGCATTACCAAAAATATGGAAATGTATTTCGGAAACAATTATAGATTAGAACTTCCGTAAAAGATTTACAAAATCAAAATTCAAAAACACTTATTTACTACCTTAGAACAACAACAAAAAAGATGTTTAGAATTTGTTCGTGTATGTATGTATATATGTATGTTCTTTAATTCTCTTATCTTTCGAAGTAGAAAATTTGCATAAATTCTTGCGTAATTATGTAATTAAGAATTAGCAAATTATATTTACGACTACTTCATAGCCGATTAACGGCATATAGGTAATTACTTTCATGCCTATGTAGGTATGTGAATATTTTATGTCTTTTATAGAAATGATTTTTTGCCATCAAAGCCAACATTTAAAAATTCCAAAATGAGAATTAATTCCAAAAACGAGTATAGGCTCACGGTTTTTTTATTGTATCGCATATTTATTAGGTTATATAATATTGTTTTCGAATTTCAGTATTCGAAGGTATTTACTCACGTTAATGCTTATGTATATTTATACATATATTATTCAAATATATATTGATAGTTGGTTGCTGGTTACGGTAGTATTGTTGTAAATTTACCTGTATGCTTGTTGTTGTCTGTTTTAAATAATTCAATTTTGACTTCGTCATTGACTTTGACTTGAACTTAGTGTTAATTTCACTAGCTTTTGTTGTTGCTGAAACGATACGCGCGTCATCAAAGATTAGATCTTTGACGACACTAAAATTTGTATGAAGATAAATAAAAATGTACATACAAATACTTTAGGGTAGTTCAAATAAATATTTTTCTTTAATTAATTATATTTTCATAATTGTTTTTGCGGTCATACTATTAATTTTTTTTAGTTTTTAGTTTTTAGTGAGGTAAAGGCTTGTTGTGTGTATGAATTGATCTCGCCGACTTGTTGATCTCCCTCTCGCCCAACCGACTGAGAGGCATGTTTGGGAAACAACATTCCGGCAAGCGAGTATTAGCAAAATTCTGGATTGTGCTAACCCCGAAGCCTAGATGGCGGACGAACCTGGAAAGATTTGTCTCTTAAACAGCGCAGACAGAAGTTTGCCCAACAGTTGTTAATAATTAGTTGAACATAAGGTTAGGTAGAAAAGACATCATCTCATATATGAAGGGTGTTCAGTAAAGAGAGTGGCAATGTATTCAAAATTCAAGGGATGAGCATTGAAATCAATTCACAGTCATCTGAAGGGGGTTTTTCTGCACATAATTGCTATGAGGTGGTTAAAATGTTCACATGCTCTTGAAGGGAAATTGAAGTTGGTCTTTCTTAGTAAGTAATGAGCTATTAATGTTTCCTCTCACCAACTATGAAAGAAATAATGTTGCTTGGAGAATCAAGCATTTTTAATAAAGCAGCAGAATTATACTCATCAGAAAAAGTGATGGGAGCTACAAGACTTTTAGCTTTATTAATACGGAAATTTATATGATTTCTGAAATGCAGCTTAGATAGAAACAATAGCAGACTTATTTATTAGCCACAAACGTCGCCTGTACACGATGATTGACTACAGTCACTGACCAGAGAATGCTACCATGTTAGAGCTAAAGGCCAATAAATTTGCAATAAATTATATTTTCTGTCTTTGTCTTCTTCTGCGCTTGATGTTCGATCCCTAATTCATGTAGCGTTCAAAAATAGAGACTCTGTTCTATGGAAGATAGATCTATTTATAGACCTTCTGAATTTGGTAGAACTTTAGACCTCATTAAAAGTACCTTGCCTACCAAGTTTGATTGAGTTCAGTTGCTTAATGCCTTAAATATTCGATACTGAGACAAGCGGGTGGTAGAAACCTTCTAGAGATCAAGATTTCATTAGAGCAATTCGAGCGTGAAAGCAATGAGTATTCGGTCACTTGTTCATTGCATCAGCTTATAGTGCGAAAATTTTTGATCAACTCGAGCATTTTGAACAAATTTTTTTTTAATTTATTCTTAGCATCTCTTTTGATAACTTAAAAATTATTTACGCAAAATGTAATAATTATTGAAATGCCAAAAAAAAAAAAATTTTGAAGCAGAAAAATTTCAAAAAACATTTAAACAGTTGAGCAAGGAACGATTATCGTGCGCGTATCGAGCTGCTCGCATCCGGGTCTAGTAGAAAGTATAGAGTTTAAGTAGACCATGGAATTATATTTAGCAAATTTTGTCTGTTATAGTTCAGTGATTTCTGAGACATACTTTTTTTAACCCGAATTAGCTGGTGTCACGCCCACTTGAAATCTGTATCCAACTTCATATTTTTCCATTAATTTGCAATCGCCTCTAACCAATATGACATTATTTATAAATTTGTATAACTAAATACACGCAATTTTCTTACCTTTAAAAATTACCGTTATATGGTATGTGAGGTGAGCGTGAAATTAGTCGGATTACTTACATTTGCAATAGCGTCTGTACTCGTGGCCCAGGGAATATGTGAACTAAGTTTAATTGCCATATCTTAATCCTTGTTTTAGTTATCCTGTACTCGGGCGCTCGAACAGACAGACAGACATAGCTAAATCGGTTCGCCTCGTCATTCTATGGAGTTTGACATAACTATATTTGTCCATATCTGTCTACATTAAATTATGCCATTACTTACAACCGTTAGCTGAACAAACCTAATACACTCTGTTTTTATGGATATTATACCAGAGTAAAATTATGGAAAAAATCTGTTTAAAGCAAGCATTTTTTTTTAAAACTTCACAATCAAACAAAATTAAAATGAAGAATTTAATATGTGAACACCTGCAATTTTTTAAAATAATTTTTAAATATATTTTTGGACCGCCTTACAGCTGCATATTTTATATTCAAACATACATAAAATGTGGCTTTTTCGTTTATGTTTGCTTACTATTCATATACATACACGTAAGTATGTCTATATGTACAAAGATTTAAGTTTTATAGTTTCATACAACCCTCTCTAAACCTATAAGTGTATGTATGTACATATGTATGCATTTTTATAGGCGCAACAAACAGCCTTGACAATGATATTGTTTAAATACAGGTCGATGCATCTAACAAAAATAAACTGCATTGAACTAATTTTCAAAATACATATGTATTTTTCTGTTGCTACAGTTTCTATAAAATCTAGTTTTAGTGGCTGAAAAAAAAAACAACATCAAATTCCATTCGCCGCTTTTAGGGAAAAACTGATCTTTATCATGTATCATCGCTGCCTATTTTAGCTTTTCTAATTTACTTAATAATGAATAAAAATAATATATATTTATAATTTTTTAAGTACCGTTATGTAGCATAACCAATTACCACATTTGGTAAGTTGCCATAACTACTGTGCCTAGCATTAAAAAATAAAAAAAAAATAAATAAAAATAAAAAATAAATAAATAAAATAAAAAGTGAAAAATAAATAAAAAAAAAATGAAACCAAAAAAGAAACTGACATTGATGCATTGACATATAGAATTGCATTTACGGCTGACGCTTCAATTGCAAGAGGATTTTCGAAACCAGTTTACTTTAGAATGCAGTTTGACGCTGTAAGTGGAATGTCAAATGGAGTCACAGTTTGACAGCTAAATATTTTTTGAGTAATAAATTTGTTTTTTTTTTTGTAGGCAATTTAAATTAATGATTTATTACCAAAAGAAACGCACACACACAAATTAGTGAGTAGTAGAGATTTTTGGCAAAAATTACAAAAAAAAAAAATAATCAAAAAAGTGGGTGTCGGCAAAGATAAAAAATACATCGGCCGCAATAGCCGAGTGCTGACATTCGCATCGCCAGGATTCGAGCCCTGGTTCCACTAACATATCAACTAATTATTCTAATTGCGTTCGCCCCTCGTCAGGGAATGTCAAGCCTTTCGATTGTATTTTCGACATTTAATTAAAAGCTCCTCATAAAAAGTTGTCGCTTAGTATAAACTGTATGTCCTTCAATTTGTTGGAAAACGTCAAGGCGCATACTACAAATTAGGGGAGGAGGAACTCTGTCGAAAATCGCTTCAGGGGTAACGTAGCGCCAATTATATATATATATTTACAAGGTTATCCGTAATGCGGTTTCGAAAATAAACGTAAATAAAATACAATTCAATTTTTTTTTCATAAAATTTCTTATTTATTATAAGCTTTGAACCTTGGCATTATGTGTGAAACTTTGGATCATTTAAATGATCGCCTCGCAAATTTCCGCATACCTTGATTCATTTGAGGTAATTTTCGACCACTTTTTGGCACATATTGGGCGGTATCTCAGCCATAACTTGACCAATGTTGGGTTTCAAGTTAAAAGTTTATCCGCATAAACACGATATTTAGCGTAGATCCCAGGAGAGATTACGCGGCCGGGAAATTTCTACCGCAATTGAGCCACATTCCTGTTAAAATTACATATTATTCAAGTTGTGTTCCACAATTGAAGGTAAAAAAGTCGTTTATTATACGATGATAATGCTTTGAATTGACAGTGACAGTCTCGCCGTTGTCGTTTTCTAATAAGTAAGGTCCAATTACTCCTCCGAACCAAAGATCGCACAAGATAGTATTTTTTTTTTTTGTGTAATGTCCTCTCTTCAACTATTGTATTTTAGAATTCTCGGTGCCCCAAATGACACAATTTCGCTCATCTGCGTATCCGCCTGGTGAGAAATGTTTCTCGTCGCGGAAGAAAATTTTGTACGAAAAATCGCCATACACTGCTGGTGGTGCTGGTTAAAAATCCAATCCACGTAGTTATGAGTGGTCAGCTGGCTTCAGGCTGAGTTGTCTGAACTGGACTTTATATGGATGTAGGTGGTAAGCACGTAAGAAAGTCCAACCAAGTTCATGAGTACGTCGAGTAATAGACATATTACATTTTCCATTATAGTAGCGATATTTATGATGGAACGAACAAAATGATGATTCACGGGTCTTACAATATCTGCATGTGATTCAGTCTCTTCAAAATTCTGTAAAATTTTATCAATGGCTTGTGTAGTTGGACGATTATATGCACCATAATCTCCTCTTGAAGCCCGAAATGTGAAAACGTTAAAATACGGTCTTGGACTTTTGAAACTACGGAATGGATAACCATGTATATTATATTTGGTAAAATTCTCCACTTAATATGCACACTCGTTGCTTAATTTAATGGTCACTGCCATGCTTTTTTTTGATACAGAAAAATCAAACACTTCGGCATAAGCTTTCTTCGCCCACTTGAATTTCTTTATTTGTTTAAAGAAAGCTTAAAATTAACAAATTTATTAGAAAACCCAACGAAAAATGGCACATCACAATTAAATTTGTAAATTGCAGTCGCCCATTTTAACTAATTAAGCAGCTCTTTTGTCTTAATCTTGGTAAACACAAATGCAAAATAGAAAACAATAAAAGTTTTAGTGCAAAATTTCACATAAATCACTGTTAATTTGAATTTATGTACAAAAAAAAAAATAAAGAAATTCTTGACTTCAAGTTCTAAACACATAACAAAAAAGTCATTTCAAACATGTTTATATTTCGTTCTTCAACTATACTACTTAATTGCTCTTCTTTTCTTCTATTAGAGAAAGCTTAATCAGACAACTTTTTTTTTTCTATAAAATCCAACCTTGAATTGTGAATTTGGCATTCACCTCAATTCACACATACATACATACAATACAAGGCAACCGTACACGGTAATGTGCATTTGTAGTTTACAATAGAGATTCTCATAATTTGGCTCATTTAAATAACGGGCTTTTTCAGTCAATGTTAAATAAATGCGCATAGTTTAATAAACGGGATAACTGCATGGGGTGGGCATGAATAGAATAGAAACAGAAAGGAGAATTAAAAAAGAGAAGACAAGAAATCGGGGACACAAAAGAAAACATTCTTAATTATTATTTTTATTATTATTATTAATAATAATGCCCATGAAAGTGAGATAATAAAATTCAAGTTTTACCGTTATGTTGTGTATTAAACAAAAAAGCTGTTATGTAAAATGTAGCTAATTTGGAAAGGAATTATGTAGACAAAGAGAGAAGAACTTAATTTTTTTTTTCAACAAATGTTTATATTTATTAATAAACCAAAAACATTTAATTTATTTAATTTATTTCATGATTTTATAAAATTTTTATTCAACTTTTAATATCACGATTTTATTGCAAGATTTAATCTGTTAATTAAAAATGAAAATTAACTAATTTTATATATTTTATGTATGTGTAGAGAAAAATATTTACATTCATTTCATGAAAAAATTTAGCAAAAAGATTATTTTTAATGCTTTTTGATTTTAATTTAAATCGAGTTTTAAGTCGCAAATAAACTTGGCTTTGGGAATTTTTACGAAGAAATTCGCTATTTTTGATGATTAGAATATGGTTGCTGTAAGCTGCACTTTTTCTCATATTTTTTATATTTTAAAATCATTTTTTTAGTCGTCAATATAAGAAATAGAACTCTGTTTGAATGGTATTAATGATTCAAAAAAGGTAGCTAGTTTCACATATGTAATTTATAGTTGATACTAAATAATTTTTTAATAATAAATTTTGTTTTCAGCCTCTAAAAAAAGCCCTAAGAAATCTGAAAATAAATTTATCTCTATCATATTTCAGAAATAAAACTTCAATTTTTTTTTAAATTTTTATACTCGCCTGTATACGTAAAATGCATCAGGTTCGTTTAGCATCCAGTTGTACGTGAAGGCATAAGATACTCGAGATGGTTATGGACCTATATACACATAATACTTATATGATATGCATATAAAACTTCATTACAATACGAATCGATTTAGTCTTGACTGAGAGCCAACATGTCTACCCGTCTATTCATCAGTCAACGTACACAACAACTCAAGTAATATTAAGTTACGTTAGGTTGAACTGATTGACTACAAGGAATGTCACCTAGACGACACGTCCATGAGTGTATAGGTACTAGATATACTGTACACTAGAGCTCTAGACACCCGGATATCGAGCAGTGCGAGTAGTTCTATACTCGCTCGATACTTGTTTGTTGCTCAACTGCTCAAATGATTTTTTGAAATATTTCGATTCACAGTGTTGTTTGTCAAAATTTCTTTAGTTTAACAATGAGTTTTTCAATTTTCATAATTAAATTTAAAATTATAGAAAGAAGTTCTAAGAAAATAGTCAGAAGTTTAGCTCAAAATGCTCCAAAGCTCGTACTCGAAAATTTCGAGCAATGAGTAATAAACGAGCTTGCGAGTACTCGTTTCTCAAATGCTCAAGCTGTTCGAAAATGATCTAGCAAAATCTTAAGCTTGAGTAATTAAATTTGCAAATAAAGTCAGGACACCGCATTAAATAAAAAAGTGTGAGGAGTGAAAAAAAATGTCAGGTGGTGATCCGGACACTTAATTTAAATATCAGTCAAGTATTTAATATTCGGTTTAAGCCAAACTTAGTCTTAATTACAAGTTTTTATTTTATGAAACATCCTGAAGTGCGTAAAAATTATTTCATTTCCTTCATATTTGAAAAAATAAAGTTAAGTAATATTTATCGCTGTTTATTGTAATGCTTTTTTTAAGCTTAATAGCCCAGCTAATCTGTTATTAGTATTCCAAAAAACGAAGGGACCTGCAGTTTATTCTAAGCCGTCTCGGAATGGTCGACGGACTTTTATGTGGAGCCTTCCGAATGGCATTACGCAATGCTTACCACTCAGCTAACTCGGCTGCAAGTACAATTATCATATTAAAAAAGATATTTTAATAAAGTGAAAATTATATTTAAATTTTATTAATTTTTGCACTAAAAAGCATATCTTACGTCACAATAAACATATGTAATCAATTTTACCGCAAATTGCTAGTTATTAACACGAATTTTTGAAATATTTGCAGATCTATATATAAACTAGTTTACATAAACTAAAAACACTTGACATTCATTTTATGGTCATAATTTTTCTTTTATTTTGCAAATAAATGACAATTCCGCACCAAGTTTGTATTACGAAAGCAATAATGAAAAAACTAGTGTTGCAAATGTAAAATGTTGTTTTGCAAACAAACAAGTGCAACATAACGTACATAAGCATGAACAAGTTGTTAAGGTGCACAAGCACCTACTCATTGAAGCTACTAAGTGTGCAACTTAAATTTGAATTTTTTTGTTATTTTCTTCTTTTATTTAACTTGATTTCATGATATTATTTCAACTAGTTTACTTTAATTCTTTTTCATTTATTTTATTTCATTTTATTTTTTTGTTTCGCTGTATTTTAATTTATTTTTTTTCTTGTTTTATATTGTTTTGTTTTTATCATGTTATTTTATTTAATTTTACTTGTTTTATTTTAATTTATTTTATTTTATTTTTTAATTTTATTTTATTTTATTTTACTTCATTTCATTTTATTTCATTTTATTTTATTTTATTTTATTTTATTTTATTTTATTTTATTTTATTTTATTTTATTTTATTTTATTTTATTTTATTTTATTTTATTTTATTTTATTTTATTTTATTTTATTTTATTTTATTTTATTTTATTTTATTTTAATTTGTTTTGTTTAATTTTTTATTTCAATATATTTCATTCAATTTAATTTTAATTTATTTTAATGTATTTTTTTTTATTTTATTTTATTTTATTTTATTTTATTTTATTTTATGTTATTTTATTTTATTTTACTTTATTTTATTTTATTTCATTTTATTTCATTTTATTTTATTTCATTTTATTTCATTTTATTTCATTTTATTTTATTTTATTTTACGTTATTTTATTTTAGTTTACTTTATTTAATTTTTTATTTTGTTTTATTTTATTTTAGTTTATTTTATTTTATTTTATTTTTTTATTGTATTTTATTTTTTTATTTTATTTTATTTATTTTATATTATCTTATTTTACTTTATTTTATTTTATTTTATTTTATTTTATTTTATTTTATTTTATTTTATTTTATTTTATTTTATTTTATTTTATTTTATTTTATTTTATTTTATTTTATTTTATTTTATTTTATTTTATTTTATTTTATTTTATTTTATTTTATTTTATTTTATTTTATTTTATTTTATTTTATTTTATTTTATTTTATTTTATTTTATTTTATTTTATTTTATTTTATTTTATTTTATTTTATTTTATTTTATTTTATTTTATTTTATTTTATTTTATTTCATTTTATTTTATTTTGTTTTATTTTATTTTATTTTATTTGATTTCATTTTGTGAAATTTTTTAAATTATGTTTTGTTCTATTTTAGTTTAATTAATTTAAGTTTTAAGTTTTAAGTTTTTTTATTTTAGTTTATTGAAGTTTATTTCACCTAACTAAATTTAATTTAATTTTAGTTTTGTTTATTTATGTTTATGAAATTTAAATCAAATTTTTTAATTTTATATTTTTCTTGTTATGACATATAATTTTAATTAATTTTGATTTATTACGATTACTTTATTTTAACTTTCTTTTTTTATTTTGCTTAATTTATTTAATTTTTTTAACTTTATTTTTCTTTTGTTTAGTTTTTAATATTATTTTTTCCTTTGTTTTTGGTTAGACTTTTATTTTATTTATTTCATTGTTATATACATTTTTCTCTTATTATTTAATGTTTTAATTTAATTTAATGTATAAATCTGGTTTTATTAAATTTTTCATATGTTTTCTTTTCATATATATATATGTATATGTAAATGTTTTTCTTACGCCACGCTTGGCTTACATACCAACCACCTTGGTCATTCAAAGCAAATAGCCAACAAGAATAGTTTACAAATAACTCAGCCAACAACTGGTATTTACTTGCCCCACCTTCAATGTTGGTGCAGATGTGCAAATTAATGTACACATGTCGATATGTACATATATGTGTGTGTACATAAAACTAAATGCGCAACTAAACATTTAACATATGTTTGTATATAATTAAACAAAAAAGATTTAATTTTTTTCAATCGCCTCTTCAAACAAGTTGTACCCTTTTCCACTAGTCGTGTGTCTTAATTTATTAACAAGAATCTTCATAAACAGTTTATTGCTGAGCGCACTCTGTGAAGATGCGCCAATTCTAACTCTTCTTTTGCACGCGACAAGCCTCTGCGAGAGTTTTCGTGGCAGCCTACAGGTCACTTGCGGCAAGCTGACCAAACGGCTTTTGCAAATATCTCATACTCTCTTTAAAATTTAAACAATATTTGATATGTGTATAAACACTCTCGCATTTCAGAGTCTCACACTCAACTCAGCTGCTCTTTGGTCTTCATGCGTACTCTCTTTAACTCTTTTATTAACACTTGAGTTGCTCTGGCTAGTCCAACTGGCTCACCAATTGTTGCTTTCTTGTTCAACAGACTCGTTTGCCTTACTTTGCGCTTGGCTTGATTTTGCTCGCTGGCTCTACGCTGTCCGTACCGTCGTTTAACTTTACTTTTATTCGTTCGGAACTCCTCCCGCTGCTGCTGCTGCTGTTGTTGCTGGTGCTGTGCGGAGGCATTTGTCTACTTACCGCGAAATTAGTTCTTCATCAACGGTCAATTCAGGCGCACATATGCGCACTTCACTGACATAACGGTCTGATCGTCGACTGACAATCGAGTCACGATACTACATACACGAGCCAGTAGCAAAGTGGTAGTAAAGGCAAAAGAAAAAACGAAAGACTTAAGGCACAAACTTTCGATTTCATCGAGCGAGTACATCGAGTGCACACAGCAGTCGTCGTCGCAAGTGTTCGTACGTTTTCACTTTCATTTCGTTTCATTTCGCCGTGTGTGTTAATTACGGGCGCCGCGACGACAAACCGTCAAATTTGTATAGTTAATCGAATTGGGATTTCTTTTTGTTTTCATAACATTTTTCCACATTTAATTTTTGAATTTAAATTCACCGTTAAGGTGATGTACATAGTTCATAGCTGCGTAACTGTTGTTGAATGTGCCTGTCGTCGCTGTCGCTAATCAATAAACATCAATACTCTGGTTTGTCGCGCCGTTTCGGGATTGTAAAAGGCACTAGCGTTGCAGCAGCTGGTTGTAATCTTATCTTTATCAACCACTGCGCCAGCGTTGAACAGCTAAATTTTATTCAAAAGCATTTCATAAATATTTAAATTTTTTTTTTCAAATTTTTTCTCTTTTATTTAGTTAATTTTTTTTTTAGCGCGTTGATAATGCTGTGCATAAATTAATTAAAAATACATAAAAAACACTAAAATACCCTTCAACAAAAATAAAAAAGATCGAAGACACAACAACAAGTTCGTTTCCGATATTTCGTTTGAACTAAAAAAAAAAATAAATTATGTGTGCGAACGTTTGAAAAAAGTGCGTAAAGCCAAAACTAATTTCCGTGTTGGTTTGGTTTTTGTTGTTATACGCTTATTTTTTTCTTGAACGCGCGTTTTTTTTTTCATTAACATATTTATAATAAATATTTATTTAGCATAAAAATACAATTTTAAAGAGACTTTCAATATCAAAAATTATTTAAAATTAAAGGCATAAACTACAAAAGCAACAATAAAAATAAGAAGAAAACTACAAAAGACGTAAAATATTTTCAAAATAATTAATTAATAAAAAATTACACTAACAACAACAGCAGCAACATGCAAAAGTATTTGTTATTGTCTGTGATATTATATCTGCAAATAATTGGTGGGCATTCAGCGAACCCAGCCAAACCGTCGACGCCAGGTAAAAATAACATGAAAATTATTTATAAACTATAAAATTTTACAAGCATATAAAATAAAATTGAAGTTTGTGGACTGCAAGTCAGCAATGAACAGTTGCAGTGTTTTCTTGGTGTGGCTTAAGTTGTGTTTATTTGTTTTTCTTTCTTTTTTTTTTGGATAAAGTATAATGTAAATGAGCATAAGAAAAATTCCCGCATAAATTGTGTCAATCGATTACGTATTATTTTATGGCTTATTGTGTTTGTAACCCAGTCGCATTGGAGTATCTGCGTTTATTTATTAATATATTTTTTTAACTTGTTTACCGTTATGTAATATATTTTGGCATATTGTGTTTGTGTTGAACTTTATTTATATTTATCTCTTGCTGTGCTGTTATTTGTTTTGATTTTGTGTTGTGTCCAGCTTTTTCGATACTCACTTGTCCGTTTTATTTTTAAATTTAATTTTGGAACGCTTACTTTCTCTGCATACTTTTCGAAATTCTTAAAGTGAGTTGTGTGAAATATACGTTTTTTCATTTTAGGTATAATAACACGATTTTTAGTGAATAACATAATTTTAATTGAGCAAAGGATATTTTTTATTTATGTAAATTAATTTATTTATTGCAATTTATTTTAATTTAACTTATTTTTTTTTTCTATCTTATATTTTATTTTATAGACCGCAATTTTATACCTTATTTTATATTTTATAACTTTCGTTCTATTAAGCAATTATAATTTTTTAATTTAATTTAATTTAGTTCTAGTTCATTAGAAATTTTATAAGTTATATAGTTTAAATTTTCTTGGTGTATAATATTTTATTTTATTTATTTTTATTTTTATATCAATTATAATTATTATTATATTTTCAAGTGTTTGATATAACTTACTTAATTTTATGTTAGTTTATTGACTTCATCTGACTTTATTTAATTTTCGTTGGCTTTTATTTCTTTTATCTCATTTTTGCTTTTATTTTTTTTTTTTTGTTGTTTTATACTACTACATTTATTATTTATTAAATTCTGGTTTATTGAATTTAAATTTATATTTATTTATTATATTTCATTTACTATCAAAAAAAAATATGCAGAGAAAGTAAGCATGTCAAAATTAAAACTAAAAATAAAACGAATTTAATTATAATTTTTTTTTATATAATTTTATTCTATTTTATTTTATTTTATTGTAATTTATTTGATTTTAATTTAATTTTATTTATTTTATTTTGATTTTTCAATTTATTTTATTTTATTTATTATTCTTTTTAATTTATTTTGTTACTTTAATTTATTACATAAATATATTAGCATAATTTTATTTCGATTTATATTAATTTCTTATTCAATTTTTTTACATTATTTCAGTTAGTTTTTTTATTAATTCTTTATTATTTTATTTTACTTTATTTATCCTATTTTATTTATTTTTTTAAATATTTTATTTTATTCTAATTAAATTCATTTTATTTTATTTCATTTTATTTTATATTATTTATTAAATGAATTTATTTAAATTTCATTTTATTTTAATTTATTTTATTTTGTTTATTTTATTTTATTTTATTTCATTTTATTTCATTTCATTTTATTTTATTGTATTTCATTTTGTTTTATTTTATTTATTTCGGTTTTTCTTATTTTATTTTATATTATTTCATTTTCTTTTTATTTTTTTTTTCTTAATTTTATTTTAATTAATTTTATTTCTTTTCATTTTGTGTTTTTTTTTTGCTTTTTTTCTTTTATGTTTTTTATTTTATAATATTTTGTGTGTTTATTTTTTAATGTGCTTAAGTTTTAAGTTTTTTTCATAAATGTTAAAATTGAAACTTGTAAAATTTCCTTTAAATTTTTTTTGAATAAAATAGTATGCGAGACAGACGCATATTGCTTTGATAATGGTGTAAAAATAAATTTTTTTATTTTTGTTTGGTTTTGATTTTGATTTTTGTTTTGTTTTTGGTGTCGATTTAGATTTAAATTAATAATATGTATTTAATTAATTTTTTTTGGCAAATAAACAATATTCCCATTTCATTTTAGTGCTTTTAACTCTTTTTAGTATTTCAAATTCCTTTGTGACTATTTAAGGTAATTTTTACTTTTTATTGCAATCTTCCTTTTTACATTTTTTCTGCTTGTTTTAATAATGAAAAGTTTTCCAAATCCTTTTTGGGTTTTTTTATTATTAAAATTAAAACTTATTGCTGGTTAAATGTTAAATAATATTTTATTTTTAATTTTATGTCTACTACTTTAAAGATTTCCTCAAGTTATATTATATCTACGCGTATGAAAAATGTTTGTGTGCATTTTAGTAAATTTCGTCAAATATTGAGGTTAAAATTCAGCGGTAATACCGTACAAATATTTCGTTGTTAATTTTTGGTAATTTCTTGAAAGCTTAGTCACTGTCCCAACCATAATTTAATACTGCAATCAAGTGTGACGTCAGACGTAGAGTGAATCACTTATCACTAATAAAATAATATAATTCAATAAAAAAAACTATTAGCTGTTTTTTTTGCATCCAGAACATTTTCTTGCAATTTTTTTTTTTTTGTTATATTAAAATAAATATACCAAAAATTGATAGCGAAACAAAAAATCACAGTCTGCATACGTATATTGCATACAAAAAGATCAAGATTTTTATTAAATTTTTGCATGAAGACGAAGAAAATGTAAATATTTGAGTATTTAACAAGAATATATAAAAGTGGGTTATCCGTATATTTAACTGAATAAGAATTGACAAAAAAACTTGTTTCAATAATTTTTTTTATGTATTTCAGTTTCGCACAATTTGCGTCATATCACTAATTTTAGTAGCATTAAAAAATTCAAATGGCGTCAATTTGTCAAATTTAAACAAGTTTTTATATATAAAATGTCTAAGCTTACGCATACATTTGTATACACAACGGAAATTAATTTTTTCTTGCCATTTTGTGTGAACTCTTTTATTCAGTTATTGGAAAATTAAAAAATGTTGACAGAAAATTGTGATTTCTTGCAAAAAAAAAATAATAATAATAAATACAAAAATGCATAAAAAGTAAAATTTCATTTTTACATATCAACAAGAAATATCTTATCGATGCAATGGATCTCAAAGCAATTACGAATACAAATTGAAAATGTCATGTATAGAAAATGAAATATTTATATCATACACATGCCCCTCTATTTGTGTAACACTTGATACATATATATAAATATATATTTTTTTCTCTCAAATCACAATGTCAATGAAAAGTCCACTTAACCTTGAATACTCAAAAATGTGTATTTTTTTTAACACTTAGCACTTACGTACTTAGATGGCGTAATTTAACATTTTGACATTGAATTCAACTTAACTCGAATTTTGTTTTGTAAACATTGCAGTTGCAGCCCACAACTAGATGCAAATAGTCGGTTGTTTGGTTTGGTTTCGTGGTGAAGTTATTTGAATGTTAGCAACAAATTTTATGTCGGATAATGTTTGTCATTAAAATGGTGTTCTTGTATTGTTAAGGCTATTTTTATGTATTCTAAGGTAGCAGTCATGGTTAGTAGTCTAAATATACGTACGTGTA
This sequence comes from Ceratitis rosa, assembly GCA_037013455.1. NCBI lineage: Eukaryota > Metazoa > Arthropoda > Insecta > Diptera > Tephritidae > Ceratitis > Ceratitis rosa. Next base: position 24,309,348 of record JAWMAG010000012.1, read on the forward strand.
TATATACGAGTACACACGCAAACATACAAACATTTTGTTGCACATGATGGACTACGAAAAAGTGGTATTATAAATATTTAATATCTGCTTTACATCTGTGCTTAATCTTTAAGTTTATAATGGAAATTAAATTGTTTTTTAGATTCTTACGATTAAACGTTTAAGCTTTATCTTTTTTTAATTTTATTACACCGTAGATTTTTGAGTGGGTCAGAAACTGATGAGTTTAAATGGTTTCAATACATTTTATGATTTTTTCCGCTCTTGAAATAAAGTTATAGATTTTTTATATCTTGGCCAAAAATTGAGATAATAGACTGTTGCATGCTTCTCTTGAGACCAATTCTTCACCAGCCAATTCTTTCGCCAAAGACAGGAGCAAATGGTAATCACTTGGTGCGAGGTTTGTACTATAAGATGGATGCATAAGAACCACCCAACCAAGTTTTCGGAGCTTCTAACAAGTCACTATCGATGTGTGTGGCCTTGTGTTGTCCTGATGAAACACATTTCCCCTCCTGTTGACCAAAACTGGGTGCTTCTGGGAATTGTACCGGGTCGTATTGAGAGTTTAACTGTTGGGGACTGCTTATGATGATTCCTTTGCCAATCTCAACAAACATATAACAAAACCATCTTCGCCATCAATTCTGGCTTGTAGACCATTTGTGCCATCACATTGCCCTTCAACCATGCCGGTTTTACCTGGACGTTGTTGTAAGTGATCCACTATACATCAGCGTCAGAAATATATCGGCTTTGTTACGATTCAGCCAGCAGCTATGCGGAGATGAAAATTCGGTCCATGATTTATATCTAATAAGAAGAGAGCTTTCTCTTAATTTTTGTAGGGTATTTAACAGCCAGTACTGTTATCCAGTGATACGTATCTTTGTTTTTAAATTCAAAGAAAAATAATATGCTCTCGCCGATCGGGATGAGCTGTAATACCTATGCTGGCTGCTTTGTCTTACATAGACCTATTGGTCATTTGTGATGCTAGATAGAGATCCAATATAATTAAATTTAAGAGTGTCCTGATATCCAGCTTTGAGACTTCCCGAGTTCTATGAACTGTGAAGCCTCTGCACATTCCGGTTTTATCAAGCGAAAAACACATTTATTTTGTTCCACTTAATGTCCCCTGGCGGCTGCGGTAACCGAGTGGTTAGCTAAATTTTCTAATTGCGGTCGCCCCTCGGCAGCGAATGTCAACCTTTCGAATGTATTTTCGACATGAAATAAAGCTTCTCATAAAAAACCATCAGCCGTTCGGAAGCGGCTAAGTATAAACTGTAGGTCTCTCCATTTGTTGGAAAAACATCAAGACGCAAAACCACAAATTGGAGGAAGAGCTCAGATAAATATCGCTTCAGCGGTTACCAAGCGCTAATTAAATATATATAATTTCCCCAATATATGTATATGTAGTTGCTTCACAGCAGCCGCCATATTCACTTAATCCTTACCGGTCACGATATACCTATAAGTATATCCAAGCACTCAGTAAGTCCCGCATAACATTAATTTCCTCTTTGAATGCCCTCCGCTGCGATGCTTTTGAATGCAATGTCAGTTGATATCAGGTCGAGTAATCATTCAAGTCCAGTCGTTGGTGTAGCTCTTGACGTTCCTGTTATCTAAAGCACAGAAAGTCCCTGCAACCTCCCCAGTGGCTTCCGCCATGTGGTTTTTTCGTTCTCGGTTCGCCATACCTACATACCATAGAGTATGAATGGCATGATTACTGCTCGATGTCAGCAGTGCATAAACTTAGGGGATAGAACCCGTATGTTACCTGCACCTTCTTACAAGCGTGAAAGGCGTGACTAGCCGGTTTCACTTTCCTTTCTGAATTGAGATTCTTCAGCAGCTTGGTAATCAATATTACTACAAAATACTTGGTGCGGTTTTTAGTGTTAGTTCCACACCGTTTGCTAAAGCCGCTAGAGCAACCTATACCTCATCCTTGGAAGGCTTGACTTTCCCTGCCGAGAGGCCACCAAAATTGGAAAGATTTGTTTTCTACAATTTTTAAAGTCGGTCCAAGATTGGACCAAGACTTGAAACCTCACATTTACCTCTGTTTATTTAATAACCCCTCGTTGCTGCTAGCTCTTTTTTAAGATCTCAATAGTGGTTTAAGTGGGAGGAAGGTATTGAGGCAGCTTTTCAATAGAAGAAACAATTTTTTAAAAAAATAGTGACTTATGTTTGGAAAATTGGAATGAAAACAAAGGGTGTAAGCGTATAATGCCTAAAAGTTTCGCCACTCAAGCCTCCCACAATTTTATTGCGCGATATTATGAAAAAAAAATTGGCAAGTTTTGCACAAACTCATCACCTTGAGCACTTCCATTAAAGCGGTGGCATAAAGTAGAAAACGATGTACATATGTATATAACTTATATGCAGTAATAAATATGTCTACAATGGCAACGACCGATGCATTTCACAATTAACTAAGCTTCGACTATGCCTTATACAAATATGTATAAAGTATGTATATTTTTATATACATATATATTGGCATATACATTTATTATTACCTTCCGTGAGGGCGTCGCCATTTGATATATGCACATCATATATATGTACATGCATATATATACAAATATATATATATATATGTTTTGTATATTAATTACCATCTCAAGTCTTTTGTGCCACATTTTTTCTTTGCATATTTCTTTTGCATTTGCAACGTACACATACATATATACCAATATATAATACATAAGTATGTATGCCTGTTGCTGCTCATTTCTGCTATATTTACGTGTGTTTTCCCATTGTTTCTGTCCACTTATTGGTGCTGTGGCGGTGGTGGTGAGTCTTGAAACAATAGTGTTCACCAGTGACCTTGCAGTGGCTGAGCCTTCAAGTTTTGATTAATAACATCGGACATGACAATCAAAACACACCACTTACAGTGGATTTCTAGGTATTTAATTGTAATGTGGTTCTTGTGGGTGATTAGCACATGTTCATGTGTAGTGCTATTTAAATATGTACATATACCTATACATATACCTATTTATGTAAATGTACAACTGAGCAATCCATTGTTTTTGTATGTAATTCATAGAAATTCCTTAAAGCGTGCAATTAATGTAAACAATTTGTTTTGTTTGATCACAAATAAACAAAGAAAATATTTCTCAGTTATTTTTGTGGCAGTTATTTATATGGAAAATTTTTGCAGTTGTCATGCCCACCCTTTTCAATTTATTATTTTACCTTACATACTATATATATATAGGTATATATATATAAAGCTGACACATATGTAAGAGAAATTCATAACATATTGAATTCTGTTATATCCTTTTGTGTGAGGTATAAACATCTAATTCCATAGAGATTTTTCTAATTCACCATCAGCATTTTAATGAAGTTATTGTATAAGTTTTGAAACTTTATTTTACAATTTTTTAATGGTAGAAGTGATTCGAATATACAGGGTTGGCCATATTAAATGGACCCTTCTGAAACAGATCTACTAATGACAGTAACTGTTCGAAGCGTCAGTTTAAGGAGAGTTTTTGCTGTGGAGCAGTACACACCACTCGAACGCATTGGAATGATTCAGCTGTATAGCCAAAATAACTTCTCAATTGTTAATGCTACACGTGTGTGAAGAAACAAATAATATAGTCATCAGGCCATTCTTTTCTGAAGATGAACGTGAGCAACCCAATTACAGGCAATCAAGAGCGTTATAATGTATGATAATTGATTTTATGATGTCAACCACTCGTGAAAATGGCATGAAGAACTATAAGAACTTCAACAAGACGGCGCAGCACCTCACACAGCTCGTGCTACAATCGTTTTTTGCGTCATTGTAGCTGGGAAGCTTGATTTTTCAAAACGGTTCAACAGATTAGACACCGCCGGAATTTCTCCTCTGCGGCTACTTATAGTTAAAAATCAAATAAACAAGCCAGGAAACAAACATTGGCAAATACAGTGTCGAAAAACAGGCATACGACGTCATTAGAGCCATTTGTGCGATATCATCTTCAAAAAGTGATTTAATCAAATATCCTTGCCTCAAATTAAATGACATTTGTCTTTTTTTTTTGTTAATAAATGGGTCAATCTAATAGGACCAACCCGTTATAAGAAATCAGTACTCACGAGTGATTATTATTAATAAACTAACACTAGTTCGAGTATTTTGAGAGTTTCCGGGATAATTTTAGTCCAATTAATTTGTATACCCCTCATATACATGAAATGTTATATTAACTTTGATTGAAAGTATGTGAGTACCACAAGGCGAAAAGCTTTATAATATACACGTAATATACAATATAATTATATGAAGCGATTTTCTCCAATTTATGTTTATGTTTACCCAGCAAAAAGAGGCACATACAGATTATTTTAAGCCGCCTCCGAATGGCTTTTGAATTATTATGAGGAGCTTTCATTTCATATCAGAGAGACCAGACGATCGGAGAGCTTGACATTCACTGTCGAGGGGTGATTGCAATTAAAAAAATTTATTTTCTTTGTTTTTGGGTTCCTGTCAAACCTTCGAGTCCTTGTCCCTGACCTTCCGAATTTTAGTAGGCAATGATAACTTCTCTGCTAATGAAGCCGAGGAAGAGGATATATAATATAATAAAAGAACATAATATTATGTATTAGATGTCGCTTCAAAAATGTTTTTTGAGATTTTTGGCCAATTGGCATAAATAAACATTGCAGCAAATACAGAGAGCTACAACAACGTGGGGCCAAGTCATCCATTTCTGGAAAACCAAAGTAAATGGTATTCAGGCATATCAGCAAAAAATTTAACTAAATCAAAGCATCAGTATATATATTTATGTACAAATGGATCAGTTCACTGCCACGAAAAAAAAATTTTGAGTATGGAGAACAATAAATACATTTTTTTTTTTTTTGAGTAGGTGTGTCCCCGGTACATTTGCTAAAGAGATGAGTAGTCTCTCTACTTATATAATGAAAAAGCGACCCATCTATGTAACCAGTTTTAAGAAAATCGAACCCCGAAGATCAGAGTAGTCCTTCTGCTAATTTAACAGAAAAAAATCTATGAACCACTTCCTGGAAGAAATAGTACGAGACAATTAAGTAATGAAACTGATAATATTGCCAGGATTGTGGTAACCCTGCTACTTTAGTCGTAGCTTAATGAGTTTAAGTTTAAGTGAAACTCGCATGAGCAAGTCGAAGGTGAAGTTTTGAGAGCCGTGGAATCGTCCACAAAGAAATTCCTTCAACCGGGGCAAACCGTAAATGAAATCTACTATCGCCAAGTACTCGAAAAATTGCGAAAACGAGTCAACAGTGTACGCCCAGACATCGCTCGTAACTGGATCCTTCATCACGACAATGCGCCGTGCCACACCACCCCCTCAGGGTGTCCCAGTATTTGGTCTCTAAAGGGATTACCGTGTTGCAACAACCGCCTTAATCGCCCGATATGTTACCCTGTGACTTTTTTTTTTGGTCCCTAGAACAAAATCGGTGGGCAAAGGAACCCATTTTAAGTCGATTGAGGATATTCAGGCTGCCGTGACGAGGGTACTCGTGGACATCCCAGTCGAAGCGTTCTAGAAATGTTACGAAACATGGAAAACGTGTTGTGTAGCTGCCCAAAGGGACTACTTTGAAGGGGCGGCAGAGTTGTAGAATAGTTTTGAATCAGTCTCATTACTTAATTGTCACACCTCGTAGTCCTCCTGCTGACCTAAGCAAAATAACACTTATTTGCCGAATTTCCAGTAAATCAAAGAATGATTTTTTCGAATAGGTCAGCCCCTTATCCACAATGTTAACCACCGGGTAATTTCAGAAATCATTGGAAACAAACATACAAGCAAACATATTCATATAAATATAATATAATATAATATATGTATATTGATGAATATTAGAGCTTAATATTTTCTTCAAGTATGTTTGAGTAGCTCGAGTATTTAAGGAACGAGTACTCGCACATTTGTTCACTCCTCATTGCTCTAAAATTTTCGAGCAATTCGAGTTTTTCCGAACCAGTCAAGCTTTTTCGAGCATTTTCGAGCATTTTGAATCAAATTTTTAACTGTTTTCACAGAACTTTTTTTTTATAATTTTAAAATTATTTATGTAAAGTGTAAAAATCATTGAATTATTACAAAAATTGTGAGTAATGTTTATAGATTACTTTTTTTTCAACAGCTTTTTCAATACTTTGGTATAAGAAAATAAAAAATAAAAAAAATAAAATAAAATAAAAAAAGTCTTTTATAGGTATATATTTTTTCGATCGCCGAATTTCAACACCGAAATTCTTGAATTTAATCTCAGCACTAAATGAAAAAGTATTCACGAAATTTCGAAAATATTTTTATTAAACCAGCAAATATTTTTATTATCAACAATAATGCTTTAATTTACTCGTCAGGTCCACCTGTCTGCCATTATCTTCAATGTGATATCGTAATTAAAATAAAAAAATAAATCCTTAAATCTAAATATTGTACATATATGAATATACTGGTATATACACATATATGTATATTGATCTGTGGACAAAGTTCGGCGCAATAAAATCAATTTAAAATTAATTTGTATGTACAAATGTATGTGATTGTTGAAACGCGATAGCAATTAAATTTAACACCCTTTTCGGACGTTTTCTGCGCTAATTCTTCTTTTCGCTCTTTATTTTCTTCTTCTCCTGTCACTACAAACTTCTTAATATTTATTTTATTATTTCATTTTATAAGCTGGTCGAACAGTTCAGTTCTGTTTTATTCAAACCATTGTAATTAATTAATCCTCTTTTTATGTTTCTTCTTTATTTGCATTGCTTTTGTGGTTTTTGCCCAACTTGCCGACGCCGACTTCACACACACACACACACCTTTGCCTATTTTGCACATGTATATGTGTGCGGTTTAATTTGGTGGATCACAATTTGTTGCTGCTGCTGCTGCTGTCACAGATTGTCCGAACTGTGTGGACGAGTCTCAATACACGAATAAATGGACAATGCCGCTGCTTAAACTGGGCGAGAAGCGTTACTACCTCGGCATCTTCTTCAAGGTAAGCGAGATTCCGGTTCTGTCGATTTTTTATATATTTTTTTTTGTTTTTATTTTTTGAATCAATATACTCGTAAATGCATACATACCTAAGTGTTCTTCCATTTAAATATTTTATTTTATATGTATGTACATTCATAATATTATATATGTGTTTGTTGTAGTAGATATGTACATGTGCATGCCTGGTACTAGTCCACGTAGAAATAAGTGCATGCATACCAGTATAAGTCTGTCTGTCTGTCTGTCTGTCTGTCGGTCCGTCTATATCTGTCAACGGCATTTTTTTTGCGCAAGTTTCGCAAGTGCATTTGCTTGCCTTCTCCACTTTTGCATTTTACAGTGGATTTTACAGCTGCACAATTTTGCACTGAAATAATAATAAAGTCATGGGAATCTTGCTATAAAATTTTATAGTTTAACTACATGCATACACACATACATATGCACATATATGCATAAGTGCATTTTTCATGAGCCGCTCAGCCGCTCAGACAGTCTAACGGCTATTTGCTAACATTTGTATGTTATGTGTATGTATGTATGTGCATAGGTAATGCTAAATTGTACAATAGTAAATAAACAAATTTTGAATCTCACACTTTTGTTGCATCTCTTGCGGCGATTTGTGCAAGAAGCTGTGCACTTTTATTGGCGCTGCGGGCGATGCTTTTGGCTTTTTATGTGCCATCAAAGAAAAATGTGGGCGGCATTAAATTATTTGAAAACTTTAAATATGTCATAAATGATTTTGATTTTATTTTACTTACTTTAGAACATATGCATGAGCGCAGTTGATTTAATAGCGAATAAATTATGTTGTTACTTAGATTTAATAAAAATTAAGTGACTATTTTGAAATGTGTTTTATTATTGACTTAAATGCTTTTAAATGAAACGAATTCAATGAGGCGGTCGAAATAAATGTCAAGTTTTTATGTGCATATTTTTAATTTAAAAAAATTATAACAAGACATTTCAATATTTTTAATAATAAAAATTTAGTTTTGCTAATTTTTCTATTGCTACATACTGTATACACGTATAATATTAAATCTTTTCGGGGAGAAAGGACAATAAGAATTAACCAGTAGTGAAATGTCAAACTTCCGCTGTATCAGTGCATATTTTACTGGCTTTTTGCTGCACAGAATGTGGTTTAGTAAAAACAGGTAACAATTATTAGTGTCTTTCAACTCACCGAACGGCACTGTTGTTAGTTATACTCAGTGGAAGAACAAATGATAATATTTTATTAACATAATTTTTTTTTTTTAAACAAAAATAGCCAAAAATATCGACAAGAAAAATTTTTAAGGCAGTTTAATTTGCTTAATAATATTAATATACAGAATTTTCCAATAAGATGTGGTATTTTGATATTCTATGAAACTTGTAGCGCCGTCAATCCATTCAATTTCTGCCATACAAAATCTTTAATCATCTCCCCATAGCTCAATCCCTTAACTTCCAAAAACCCAATGGCACCGCCGGACCAAAAACCGCTCTAAGTAGTTACACGTTGAGGATTGAGAGGCTTTTCAATAATAAATCTTACTTTTTCTGAGCTCCAGGTGCGATAGGTGGAAATAGGTCTAATCAGTCAAGATAATTTTTGGATGAAATTTTTATAGTAAATTTTAATAATTTCAATGCGTTGTTGAAGCGTGTATCGTTCGATTTAATACCACTTATTGGAAAATTCTTAATATACCATAAAATAGAGTGATGTTATTTGCTACACTTATAACTCAAGAACGCTTGGTTCGATTTCGATGACCAATGCGGATCGCTTACCAGCCAAACAAGAAAAATTCTTCTCGAAAAATTATATTTTTGGTTCGATTTTCCTTAAATTTTGGTAAATCAGTTTTACATGAATGTCGAAAAAATCCATTGCATGCGCTTACGTAGTTGTCAGTTCAATGAATTATGCAGCAAATAGACATATTGATTCCATAGTGAGGGAAAAAGTAACTCTCAGAACGAGACATGTGTTTTATTTAATCAATGAAAAACTTTTATCTACATATGGTATACACTAGAATTATAAAATTGTTAGTTATATTAATGTATAATTTTTCATGAATTGTGAATGGCTGGGCCTTACTTAATATGAATTTAATCCAGAAAGTGGTTCAGGAAGTGAATTATAAATATGAGAAAATCTTACTTCGGATTCACTCGAAATTTATTGGATTGTTAGCTTTTTGTTCAGAATAGCATGCAGAAATAGGTTCTTAAAAATATTTTATTATTTTTATATATATATTTTATATTTATTTATGATTATATTTGCTTGAAATTTCTTTCCTTTCTATTAGTGGATTTAAAACTGATTTTTATGATTCAGTTTGCTTCAACTTCTGTCGTACTTTTTTCCCAAAATTATTTAGTGCATTTTAAGAGAGGGTTTACTTGAGCTTTTTAGCCTTTTTTTAAACAAAAACACTTTGGTCAAAATAAAATTGGCGCTAAAGTTAGTCGGAATGTCTGTGATTATCAAACTGGAGATTAATGCGCCTAAAAAATGTGCATGGTCAGTGCACAAGTAGGTGAATTGTTCTTGTTGCTTTTTCTTACTCCAAAAAACTTACCTACTACCACCATATCGCTCTCTACTGATCTCCATCACATGCCAATAAATGACATTTAAATTTTAACAATCTACATATGTCTTACCCTCTGTGGGTTAGGGGAATCAAAAATTTACTCGCGATCGTAAGGGGCGACTAAAATCAAATAGTTCCCGCGACATTCGGCTCTTTATACCGCAACGACCAGTCAATTTGGGATATATTTTTGCGGTCACTACAACAATAACAACTATATATATATTTTAATTTTACTTTGGTGTTAATCCAAGCGCATGAAATCGAGACGAGACGACCTTCGCCCGGTCTCTTGGTTTTTTGTATAAATTCTAACGAGTAGGTAAGTGCCAGTTCACTGGATTTGTAATTCTTTATATAATAACTTGAAGACCATAGGACTTTTTTATATTTTCCAAAAAACTACTAAAAATGAGTCTTAAGGTCAGGTTCCTCCAAAAAATAATAGTGCCACTCAGTTGAAAAAAACCTGGTTTCGAGAAAAAGGCGTTTAAAGGTTTTGTTCGTGAGAATTTACCGCTCGGCGGGCTCCACTGTCGCCTCTATTACACTTACTTCTTGGTCTTGCAGACCTTTGGGACTGATTCTATATTAATTCTAAAAGTATTTTCTATCAGTTTATAGGAAGAAAAATATTTCGATTTTTTTTTTTAATTTTTAGAGGAACCTGGCCTTATTTGCCATTAAATTCATATTCCACCATAACTTAGTTTTTCTTACTTGTTATATTTTAGTAATATTGAATTTAATTTTCTACAAATTTTTAAATCTTTAGAAAAGTTACGCAATTTACTTGACTTGTGTTGATTTGAATTGATTTTTACCATCTGAGGTTTAAATGAAAAATTCAAAAACCAAATTACTCCATCGGTTCAGCCTTTGTTGTTGAGTTGCTCTAAACACTCCAGCTTTTTTTCACTAAATGTAATGAATGATAAAATTTTCTACCACAACGGTCTAATTATTTTATAAATTAAAATTTTTATGAAATGTAGTAGAAAACTTTAAAATCTTTCAAACTTTATTTCCACAGAAAGTAGCATGCAAGCAAAATTTCTTTACTTTATATAAAAATTCTGGAAAATCGAGTTATTATTATTTAAATTATTTTATCACCTTTGATTAACACTCACTGCAAAATTATTAAGCAGACAGATTTATATACCATTAAATTGAATTAAAGCCAAAATTAATGCATGTTTTCTGAACAGGTTTCAAGGTTTGGTAGGAAAAAAAGACGGAAGAGACTATATTTTACTAAAATTAGCTATTATTAACATCAATTGAAATTAAAAATAGTGGTTCTGATAGAAATAATTTTCGGTTTGTCAATTTTTATTTAATACAGCTGTATATATATATAAGATATAAAAATATAATAAATATTTAATTAAATTAAAGAAAATATATTTCAAAAATAATACACGTATACGCGATAAACCTGCTCATAAAAAACTCATAAAAAACAAGTAATAATTTTTAGATAAATAAAATACTAATTAAACTGTTCAAATTCACTAACGTGTTTTAGAATTAATATTTTATTAAACAATTTTTATAACTGATTAACGTAGCACTTTTACCGCGAATTCGAAGGTTAAATATTTCAATTAACAGGATTCAAATATAGCACAATTATTTATAAGGGGTTAACAATTTCGTGGTTTCAAAAGTTCAGCGCAGTACTTTCACAACTCTTAAACTTAACTGTCAAACCAAACATGTTTTGTTTTAGTTAAATGTCAGGCATTTATGAAAATGAAACACTTAATACCCGCACAATATGTTAAAATTGTTAAAATCTACTACAAAAATGTTGGTTATTCAAGGCTGATCACATTTCGTGCTTTGAGAGGAGCTTATGGTTCTTCAGATAATCCTCCAGCTACTCAAGAAATTGGTAATATTTTAAAGAAAATTAAAAAGATTGTCTAACTCATAGTTTTACTCGTTTCCCTCAAATATCGCTACTGTAAGTGATAATGCCGCGACAAACCCGAATATAACTATTGCTCAAAGTTCTCAAGAGCTGGTACTTTCTAAATGCACAATATGACATAGTTTGCACTTAGACTTACGTCTACATCCATAAATGAAGCATCCAATCGACGTATGTACTAAAGCTAAAGTCCAGCTTAGGGAACAACTGAAGCCAGTTGCCCATTCGCAACGTAGTACATACGTAGACTGGATGCTTCATCTAAATACAAGCAGTGGACCAACATTTTTAGAAGAAAATTTTCTTCATCAACGAGGCAAATTTTCTACTTGTGGGTATATAATTAAGCTCCGAAAATCCTCAAAGAATTGAAGAGAGGCCATTTCACTCAACAGAATATAATCTCTGAGGCGGTTTTAGGTCCAAGGATGTGATAGGATATTAATTCAATACCAAGACCATTGAACTATATTTTTTGGGGCTATGCGAAATACCGTGTTTATGTGGATAAACCTTTAACTCTTGAGAACTTGAAAGTTGACATTCGTCAAATAATGACTGAGTCAATGTATGTCAAAAAGCCGTCACAAATTGTCTCAAAGAGATTGAAATTTGCAAGTCATTTGAATGATGACACACCTCAAATATAAATAATAATAAATAAGAATTTAAATAATAAAATAATAATAAAATAAGAATTTAAATGCATTTTATTTGCTTTTATTTTCGAAACCGCAAAATGGAAAATCCTGTATAATACGGACAAAAAATTATTAATTTTAAAATGCTCTTCAGACAAGTTTGTCTTTTATTAATTGCCGATTAAATAAAATTAAATAAATAAATTAATATTTTTATAGGTTCATAAGTATTTCGGTAGTAACTAATACTCATTCAAGAAATTATTTATTTGCGCCTGACTTAAGTACTTAATGCCCATATTCGCTCATGGTCACTTTTAATATTGACAAATGCTTGTTTAAAAAATTACTCGCATTAAATTTGTAACTGTCAAAGTTCACCTAATTTAAACATTTATAAAAGATTACACAAAAAAAACGTAGAGTTTGCGACCTGTTTTTCTAAATTATTTATTTACTTCTATGTCTTTGCTTTTGCTGTGACTGAATTTGAGTGCAAAATAAACCAAAACTAATTTATCTTTTATACCTTGACAAATTGCAACTTAGTCAATGTTTGAAGATATTTAAATATGAGATTAGTTAAATGATTGAAATTAAGAGGCGTGTGCTTCTTATTGACTTGAGCAACGTGAATATGAACTCTATTAGTTCATTTCCTTTGATTTATGTGTGGCAATTTTCTTTTCAACTGTTTTGCATGAAAAACGCATATGTTACTATTAGCAACGACAATGTGTTTACGCTTTAATTAAAATACATTTGATATTGTGACACTTTAATTGCCACCATATGACAACACAAACACAAACACACAGGCTATTATTAGTGCTCGTAAAATAAGTTGATAATAAGCAGTTGCGGTTGTGTGAAGTCAATTACGGTGATTTACGTATGAATACGTATTTATGTATATTCAAAAATATTTTGAATTTACAATTAGTTCTTGTTACTAACAATATTAATTTTTATTTTTATTAAGTAAAGCTAAAAAGCTCTGAATAATTCTGCTGACTATTCCATGCACTGTTGTTTTATAAAAACTTTGTTTTAAATATATGTGTGAGATTTAATTTTTGAAAAAGTTGAACACTATTCTTATTAGTAGATATTATTAATTATTATATTATTTATTTGGTAATTAAAAATTTTTATATAGTACACTTTAATTAATTTTGCATTGAGTAATCGATAAGCCGAAACTCGCTTCAGCGGTTACAAGTCTCCAATTATATATAAAATCGATAAGCAATAGCCAAATGGTTCGCCACTCGGTAGGTTAAATTTCAAATCCTGATTCGACCAACACTCAAAATTAATTTTTTTTCCGCAAAAAGAGTACCAATTTTGCCTAGTTGGTAGGGGCGTATGAGCAACCTTACTAACCACTAACTAAGAACATCTATTCGCAATCAGAACATATAAAGATAACATTTATTATCCAGTGAAATTTCAGTTTACAGTTTGAAAAATTAAAAACTGTCTCACCTTTTGGGTCAGTATCCCAGCTAGCCATACCATAGGGTTGCGAATTCGCACTGAATCTAACAGATGAATGCACTTTGCTTCTTGGTATGCGTTCTTTGTTCTGTAAATTATTGCAAAAAATGTAATAAATGCATAATAAATAATTTAAGACAAATTTGTAGTTTTCGCTTAAAACTGCTTGTCTTAATATCATAAACGCATGACAGTACATATATAAAAATAGCTATATTACATGAAAATTGAGCTGAATTTTATTTTTTTTTCAAAAAATATTTATTTTTTTATTTTGCTTAAGCTCTGTTTTCTTTACACTTTGCTTCTTTTACACTCGTGCTAGCGTTTTTTCTAATTCTTCAAGAAGTTCCGATATCGTTTCAGTTTTTATCTCCTCCATTGGAGAGAAAAATGTCAGGTCTCATAAATATTGGGAGCAGCAAAGAGTCGTAGATGGCGCCATCTAATGAATATATTTAGTTAGCAATGTGGTTTAGAATATGTCAATATTTCGAGTTTTGCTGAGCACTTAAGTGGATATTTGAATATTTGATGTGACAGGGTAACGTAACATTTGTTCTTATAAGAAGGTTGTCTTTGGGGCCACAATTGCGGATGATATTTTAATGTTTAATGTCATTCAGGCAGCCCGAAAAACACCAAACACGATAATTTTAAAATCGTGTTACATTGTCACAGGTTTATTCTCTAAATGTGGTCCTTGGTCAGAGTGATATAGAGAAAAACTGCGGGATAAACAAACTTCCTAGGCAAGGCACAACCAAGCAATTTCTTCCAGATAAGGAACGAATTTGAATGCCTCTCGTGATATGCAAATTGCTATATATAGAAACCATACATAATACGCCAAACCACCATTCTCGGGAGAGGCTCCAAATTCGATGGCAGAAAGGGTTGTGTAGTACACACGTAACCACCAGCAGGTGTCGATATGAGCACGAGACTTCCCGACAATTTCAGCTAAACTAACTGTAATGTGGAAGATCAAACTATTAAAACATATTCTGACAGTCAAGTCAGCCAATAAGTCTCCCCATTGCAGCCACACCACCTCAAAGGTGGCAATAAGATGTAAGAAAATCTTACAAAAAAAACCCTCAACTGTATGCGAAACCTTCGGACGTAGTGACACCTCCGGAACCGATAAACTAGCAAGGATCACTGTGAATTCAGCACAAGAGACCTACATCTTTCTCACTTGCAAAATACCTGCTAAGTTCACCATTCACCAGTAGGTCCAATAGGCGGTGGCAAGATTAAACCACATGTCATGCAACCAGATATATCTGGTCATTGGCGACCTAACATAGTTTCCTTCGTAATTTTTACTATGGCTGCCTTGCAGATATTGCGTCAGCTTGCCATTTGCCACTTGCTGTCTTGTGTGCTATTAGAAAATAAACCAAATGGTTGCAATATCTTGATAGGTGAGAGGAATCTCTTTCATAGACCTCTCCACGGGACGAGCCAACAGGCCTAGTCAAGGGATCCTGTGTTTAAGCAACCTGTAACTAACTAACTACATTTACGCAGACCGTATTAAGGTAAGAACTAAACTTGTGATGACCGGAATCCTTTTCTAAGTTGTGATGTGCATCTTGATGTTTTTCTTACAGTTTATTCTAAGCCGCTGCCGAACGGCTGTTGGATTTTTACAAAGAGCTTTTATTTCATGCCAGAAATTTGCTTGGTCAATCCAAGTTTTGTCATTCCTAATTTGATATAATTTTGGATATTGAAGTGGGCAGGAATCAAGCTCTCTCAAGTCAAGTCTGTGTAGCTCTAACCAACCCGCTATAGCGGCCGCTGTGAGGGCATTAAACTGCTCTAAATAGAAAGAAACATCAACATACTGAAGTTGGTATCATTTTAAGCCATTGTCGTGTTATCAAAGTCAAATTTGTAGAATTTTTGGATAACCCAATACCAAAGAATGACGAGAAATGGACAAACATGAGTTTTCTTCAACACTTTGGCCTACAAAAGCAATAACCTCAGTTGTGCTTGTCCCAATAGCACCACTTTTTTCCATCAATTTCTGTATTGCGAACCGACGAAGTGCTTTACGAGGGCCGAAAAGTATTTTAGTTTTACGCAAAGTCTCTGCCAGGTTCTCACTATTTTTTATAGTGAATTTTAATAATTTCCATAAGTTATTGAAGCGTGTAGCGATTTCATTTTTATTACTGGCGTAGTTTTTACTTGTCAAATGTCAAAAAATTACAGCTTCAACAGTGACATCTAACGGAAAAGCAGGCCTTTCGAAATATTGACTCGACTCTTATTGGAAAATCTTTTAATATGCAACAAACTGTTGTGTTTTTTTTTCTTATATTTTTTTTTTTTTTAATTAATTATTTTTTTTACAATCCCATTGACCTTAAATTCCGATCTTAATAATGGAAGTGAAATTCTTATCGACATTCCATCTAATTACACTTGCTCTAGATGAACCATTTGCAATACACTTTCACTTTGAATGTTAATAAAATATGTATGTGCGTATATAAGCAGAAGATTCCAAAGTGAAACATATTTACACAGCAACTGGTTGCTTTCAAGCTATGAAGACTGCATACAAATTACAACAAATCATCAAAGCAGAACCATAATGGCAAGCAAAATGCGGCAAAAAGTGCAAAATTAATTGATGTTCGTCATAGAAGAAAGCACGCAAACACATACATATACACGTATGTACGTAAATAATAAATATGAGCCCACATTAACATGACGCGTTCACCTGTAAATATCATCAGATATGTATGTACCATATATCTCGTCATAGGCGCACAAGTATTTAGCATTAAGTTGGTGCTAATTAGATTGAGCAACAAGTTAAAGTAAATTACTTACACTTTTCACACATATTTATAGGCGTCTAAAACATACATACTCGTGTATTATATATGATGTTGTTTTTTATGTCTTTATGTATGTGCATGTCGTTGAACAAGGACACGGCCTACCCACGTGTACTAAATGGCGTTAAGCAGATGCTGAAAATACTTACATTGTAATTAATTAGTTTAAGTCTATTAACTTTCGCTTGAGTTGATAAGGAAAAAGGCAGAAACCACAGGCAAACATACCTACATACATTTCAAAATATGTATAGCTATTTGGTAGGCATAATTTATGACTCTTACGCACGCACACATACATATTTATGGTATGTATGTTCATGTAGAAGAGTACTTAAAAAGGAAGTATCAGGAGAACATAAAGACTTTATAATAAATATAAAAAAAAATCTTCTTCTTCTTCTACATCAACTATACCGCGCCATTCATACCATCTCTTCGCTGTTTAACTCATCGGATGACGACATCGTCCACGCTTCTGCACCATATAGCAAGACGATATGAGTATGATGAGAGACTTGTAAAGTTTGGTTTTGCTCCATGCAGAGATTACTTTTAATAGATTAATTGCTCACTCAGTGCAAAGTTTCACCTGTTGGCAAGTGTGTTTCTGTGTAGGATTTCAAGGATGACATTATTATTGGTCTAAATTTTGGTTCCTAAAGAGACGAAAATATCTACGACTCCAAAGTTGTGACAGACAGTACGAGTATTTGACGATTGGGGATATTTTTTCTGGTCCTGGTTTACTACCAAACTCATTTACTTTGCTTCTTTGCCAAGCCTGGAGAAAACAGAACCAACGAGGCGGTTGTTAAGATTGTACCTGGAACAGATACCGAACAGATCGGAGAATTTCTTCTCGGTTTGGACTGCGCTTCTGTGGGTGAGAGCGGTTCATACAGCCGTAAAGGCAGCTCTTACTGTGCTCTAGAAGACCGTCTTAAAATCGATGAAAAGATGGTGTGTATCGATTTTTTTGCATGGGACTTTTTCTTGATTTAACGCATAGTGATAATACGCTCGATAGGACCTTATTTGCAATATTTAGGAGGCTAATCGCACGATAACTAGACTAGACAGACTGTGGGAACCCCCTTTTGATAGATTGAGCAGAGCATACTAAGGTTCCAAAGGTTGGTCATGCTTCCATCCTACCATAATCTCTAAATAAGCTGATGCATGCACTTTGTCAGTTCTTTCTCACCATATATGGATAGCGCCGCTGATAAACTACACGCTCTTATTACTTCATTAATCCTTAAATGTGCGTTCGGTATTCGAACCTCGTCATAGACGGATATTGGAATGTATTTTCTATAATCATCGATTGATGTTTCAGGTTCACCATCTCCGGTTGCTGCCTCTATACCTATACTATGTATGGCCTGTGCATCGAATCCTGCTTCGGACAACATCCAAAATTATAGAAAATAAATTTTTCTAATTGTCGCCCTCGGCAGAGAATGTCAAGCTCTCCGAGTGTAAATATCCATCCGTCGTTCCGAGGCGGCTTAGAATAAACTGTAAGTCCCTCCATTTGTTGGAAAAATTTAAGGAGTCCGGTCGAAAATTGCTTCAGCAGTTACCATAAATATATATAAATATACATATAATGTCAGCCGTTGTTCTGCCTTTTATTCTTGACAACCATATTTGTTAAGAAAATATTAAAAAACTAAATGATTGATCATTCTTTTAGAGGATGAGTTAATATACAGTGTAACCTCTACTTGCGGACACCTCTTATAACCGGAAAAAGTTGGGGAACCAAGTTTTTTATTGCGTTTTTAGAAAAAAATCCAACCTAATAACCGGACACCGACACTGTTTTCTTATTTTTAATACCTCTCTGAACCTTAAACTATTAAGAACTGTCTTTCAAAAGCCAGATTCCGAAGTCCGTGTGCCATTTCTGGTTTCGATGCAGAAGTTGATATTCCCGTACCGTCGCTGCCAGCTTTGATAAAGATTTTAAATGAAAATGGACAAGAGCAGTATTCGGAAGACTTTTTGTTAATCGACGAAGTTCTTAAAACAGAAGGCAATATTAATATTGACATTGCCATTAACGAAATTTATACTGGTGAAAAGTCTGACGGAGGAACCAAAGATGAGAATGAAGTGCGTGTCAAGGATAAAAGGGAAGTAATGTCATATTCTAAGGCATTAGAGCAGCATCGTCGAATAAAAAATTTTGTTCGTGACGACATTATTGAATACTGTTTTATAAAACAAAAATATGAAATATTTTAATAAAGTAGTCATGTGTTAATAAATTTTGCTTTTAATATTGTTCTTCAACTCCCATAAGTGGACATCCCCCATAAGCGGACAACAATTTGGGAACCGTGAGTGTCCGGTTGTGAGAGGTTTCACTGTACTTCAACTCGTAGCTTTCAATATAATAATGAATTTCGTATTGATTCAGTTTTCATTAACAAAGTGAAATACAACTGGCTTAGTCCCTTCTATACATGTTTTCGTCATATACCATCATATACACATACTTGTATGTAATATAAATAGGTATACCTATACAAATGTGCCTAAACCATATATTGTATACGATAAATACATTTGCATCATTAATTGTGCCTTCACTTAAACGATTGTGTAATTAATATGAGCTAAATTGTCAATTGAGTGCAATTGCATAAGCGTAAGGCAGTGTGATAGACAGGCAAACGCATGAGGTAAAATTTTATTAAGTTTCTATGTGTGGTAAAAGTAATTGACAGTAGCAGTTGCAATTGTGGTTAAATGCTAAATAAATAAATTGAATGAGAGGATATGCATGCATATATACAAACGTGCCTAACAGATGCTGATTACTTATTTGGTTAAAACTATAAATTTATACATATATATGTGACACTTATTACACATGCCCGATTTCAATTAGTTAAAATGAATTTCGAGTGAATTAAATTCACTAAATCAGTGTTCGATGATTCATTAATACAGTGGTCAAAATAAATACATATATTTGTGTAGACCCGCTGTAAATGTTACTTTAAAATGCGGAATGAATAATCAAAAGTTGGTTTTAAAATTAGTTAAAAATTGAATTCAATAACAGAAGTTTTTAATGAATACACATAAGCGATTATATCGAAGAATAAATGGCTTTATTTACCAGAGCTAAAATTGTCCGAGTTATGTCAAATGTACTCCGAATTGCTCGATAACTTTTTGATATTTTGAAAGTGTTTTTCTCATAGAAACACTTGTCCTTCTTGGCGAAAATTGAGACAATCGATTTGAACAGGCTTCTCTTGAGGCCAATACTTCACCAATCAAATCATTCGTCGTAGACAGGAACAGATGGTAATCACTTGGTTGGAGATTTGAACTATGATATGGATGCATAAGAACCTCCCAACCAAGCTCTCGAAGCTTCTAGCTAGTCAATATCGATGTATGTGAAACACGATTCTCCTCCTGTTGGCCGTTTCTGGGCGATTGCTTCCTTCCAATTGCTGACAATACAGGTTTGAATTGAGAGTGCTGTAAATAATCCACTTCCCAATACTAGATACCATTCGCTCCAGAAATAGATCGATTTTGTTGCAATTCAGCAGCCATTCACGGATGGAAATTCGGTCCATCAGCTTTTTTCTCGTTTGCTCGCATGGCTGTCAGATTCGAGGATTTCCATTATTTTATAGGCATTTTCTGCAAATGTCCTTCCACATCGTGGATCATCTTTTACATCAAAATTATCTGAACGAAACCGACAGAACCAAAATTGTGCATGATCGACTGCTACTACCGCCTATTGCAAAAGTAATGGACTACTTTTTACTGGTCCAATATTCACTATTTTATATATTAGTATTTTATCTTTTTCTTTAAATTTTCTTGCAAAAAAGATAGACAAAAATATGCATTTTCCTTAGTTTAAAATTTGACATAATTTTTTTTAAATATGTTTTATTTTTTTTTTTTTTATTTTTTTTTTTATTTTTTTTTTTATTTTTTTTTTATTTTTTTTTTTTTTTTTTTGTTTTTTTTTTGTTTTTATAAACCAAACTCCAAATTAAAAATAAATTAAAAATAAATTTAAATTTAGTTCCAGTATCTTTTTTGATTAATTCAATCCTTCAAAAACCGACTTTCTGTATATTCAAATTCCAAAAAATAAAAGCCGAATCTTTAATGTACACTTCAACCGAATTTAGGTTCCCATACTTGTTGGTTTTTTTTATTAGCACCATGCCACAAAATCTCTAGTAAATCTTTAACATTTTCCAACTGAATATTTGAGACATTTTCGTAACACTTTGCTGGGTAGATATCCGTCGTTACACATTCAACGCGCTGCCAATCATTGCGACTACTGCACTGCCGGTAGCATTTTATTTCGTCAATGTTGTCACCAAAAAAAGAAAAAAAAAACAAGAAAAAATGTATGAGATCAACTTGTTTTACCATCGTTTTCCTGCGCAGAAAACCACATCAGCTGGGAAAAAATACAAAATAAAAATAAATAAATTAAAAAAATAGTCATGTCGTTGGTTGTTACACATCCACAAAACCAAAAAGTGATTGAAAGCTGTTAGCTGTAGAGTAAAACTTAACATTTATAATTCAATATTGCGCATTTAGACAAAAAATAAAAACAAAAAAAAAGAGCAAATTGTGTGCGTAAACTGAATGCACTAGAATGCGCGAATTTTTTTAGATTAGGAAAAAAGAAACATTATACAAATTAATTCACGCAGGCGCTTGGCAAGAATGTAGTCGTTTTCAAAATTAATCGCTGCTTATTGCTCAGTGATCAGCGGCCACTTATTAAACAAAAAAATTATCATTTGAGTCAAAGTAATTTCGTCTTAAAATCATTCAATAAAATTTTTCAAATAACCGAGGCTATAGATAAATTATCGGACTGTTGTCGGAGAATCGTTTAAGCCGTTACAATTTTTTTTATTAACATAGTACATAAAAAATTTTAAAAATTCCTTAATTAAATTTATAAAAAACTTGTCTTGCTAAAGAGCTAGCACGATGTGGAATTCATTCGCACCATTGAAGAGACAAGAGAAAATAAAGACCGCAATGAGTTCGTATGAAGAGCTTGAAAAGCTTGCCGAAAGAAGAAATGAACGAAAGCTCTAGCAGAAGATGCGGCGACATACTGAAAGAGTCACTTCTCTTTACTTATGGTAATAGAAAACTGAGTTCGATAAAGGAACAATTTTAGCAGCAACCAGTGGGTTTGAGTGAAAAGGTTGACCTGTGCAAATTCTTATGCGATAAGTTTGATCAAAATTTGCTTACATTGGATTTACAATTACTAAAATTTATTCTAGCCTTGCTTCCTTCCGTCGATATGGAAGATGTTTATGTGGGCAACCCTGCTTGGCATTTAAAAATTCCCATGCATTGACATAGGCAAAGAGCTATCTATGTTCCATATATTAAGAGAACATCAGACCATCTAGTCGATTCCAAGAATACCCCTTGGAGGAAAAAGTGTTTCCGATAATAATTTATGCATAAATACGATTTTTTGAATAGATCGTCCCCATACCCACACCCCAGGAAAAAATTTCAAATAAAGAAATCAAACGTAAATTTTCGAAAAGATCGATCGGAAGTTCACTTCTCAGAAGAAAAAGTGTTTCCCATGTCAAATTAGGCGTAAGAGCTATTGAATATGTCCATCTGTGTACCAAAATTTAACGAAAACTTAACGACTTAAATTAATTTCGATTTTTTCGAATAAATCGGCCACAGGTTCCCGATGCCTACGTCATACCAGAACAAACTCTCTAAATTTCAGATCACTACGATCAATGGTTTAGGCTGTGGGTTGATCCGTCAGTGTTTCAGGATAAAACCTTATAAATTCTTTAGCGACTTGACAACTTGTTTTCTGAATAAAACATTCTTTTATTGACTTTAAGTACGGTCAATTCGTTGAACCCAATTTTCGATGACTCGGCCGCACATTTCTAACTCAATATTGGCTGTGAGCTCTTCTACCATCGCCCACTTCTTGGTATAGACTAATGATTTAATGTAGATCCATAAAAAAATTCTAGAGGCGTTAAGTCACACCACTATCGGCTGCCAATCGACGGGTCTGTTTCTCGAGATTACACGTTCACCGAACTGAGACTTCAATAACGCGATTGTTACACCCGATGTGTGGCTTGTGGCACCATCTTATTGAAACCACATATCACTGATATCCAATTCATGCAATTGCTCAAAACACTAACGTTCCAACATGTCTCTCTAGCGAATATCATTCACCGTCATTCGTCATCGTCATTTTCATCGATGAAAAAATCGGACCAATCGGACGCCACCGGCATGAAATCCGCACAAAACAAGAATTTTTTTCGACTGAAGCGGTGTTTTATAAAACACATGAGGGTTCTCACCGGTCCATTAATGCATATTTTGCTTATATGTGCTTCATCGCTGAATATGATTTTGCGATGAAAGTCTTCAATTTCTTCAATCATGTCGGGAACCCAATTTGAGTACGTGAGTTGCTTCACATGATCAAGTGGCTTTAGTTCTTGAGTTATCTTTAACTTGTAAGGGTGTACGCGAAGATCTTTACGCAAAATTCGCTATAACGTGGTCTGGGAGTGGTCCAATTCGTGAGAACACCGTGAAATTGACTACCTTTGGCGCATTTGTGACGGACGCTTTTACCGCAGCTCCACACTTCGAGCAAAACGTAGTCTCACTGATACGGAAACATCAAGTAGAGAATATTTTGGCTCAAAATTGTTTACTAGATTGTGAATTGTTGGCCTACTGGGACGATGGTTTCGACCAAAAATTGGCGTTAACGCTCTTAAAAACACGGAATTTCGATAGTAAATTTTAATTATTTATAAACGTTGTTTCACCGTGATGAGAATGTTGACTTTACTGAATATTTTGACATTTAAAATTGGACAATCGGATAAAAGGTGCGTTCACAGTGACAACTTGAAGTTGTCCAGTCGCAAATACATTTGTGAACAAGATTTTTCAAAGAGGTTATGTTCATAATTTAGGTTATGTGAATTTTTAAGCTTTTTAGGATTTTGTAAAAATTTTAAAATAATTCTTTTTGAATTTTGCCATCAATTTAATTTTATCGAATGAGCAGAAAATGGTCTGAATGGACACCAAAAAAAAACACTAGAAACTTTTCTTTAAAAATAATTAACCAAAACTAATAATAAAAAAAGTTTAATACTTTTAACCCTTTTATACCATAAATATTATTAAATTCATTCACATTTACTAAATCTTTTCATCTTTCAATCTTTTTTCCAGGCGAACTGGTTCAAAGCGGCACAATACTGTCGATACCATGGCATGCATTTGGCAAGTATTGCATCACAAGAAGAGAATGACAGACTGGAAAAACACATACGAGACTTTGGTAAGCATTTGTGAAACCGAAAGCAGCATAATTCAGTTGCTCATTTATTTTATGTATTTTTCTATGCGAAAGTGCGCTAAATAATTGAAATATATGAATTTTTTGCCAAAATGTGTTCCGAATTCCAAAGGCACAATTTATCTCAACTAATTATTAAACAAAGATAAAAAGTTAAAACAATTGTTATTAATATGTGTACCTCTGCACTGCCAGCTCATTTACTATGCTTTGCAATTTTAATTCACTTTTTTTGCGCTCATAAGCCTTTAAAGTCACCTGGATTTTGACTTTCTTGTTACCAAGTGAATGTGAATTCAAGGCATTTATTGTAATTTTTCTGAATTTATTTATTTTTTATATATATATTTTTTGCTTGGTTTGAGGCTATGTCGTGCTTAGCCTGCATACAGTTACATAATATTATTATTAAATACAAGAAAGGTACCAAAGTGAATGGCATTTTAAGCCCCGGCATGGTTTAATATAATATGTATGTCGACTGGCGTGGTGTTGAGCCTTCGTAAAGCGATGGCAATGGTCAATGCACCTCTTTAACCACACATAACGCCATAATACCCGGAAAAGTGAAAAATAATATATTGTAGTTATTTTAATATTTATTTTATTTTCCACGCTTCTCTCACTTGTGTGTACGTGTGTGGGTGTGTGTGTATGAGTGTGTCACAATTTACATTCTCGCAAGTCCATAAGCACAATGCTTGTTTGAGTTTTTATGAATTTGTGAGTATTTTGCATGACTAACTTTCACACACACACACATATATATACCCAATAATCGTCTGTAAAAGTGTAAATGTAAAGCATTTGTTACGTATTTCCATGCTGAGTTAGTAAAAGAAAATTTACTTATTTACTATTCACATTTAACGTGTCACGCTTTGGATGCCCGCCGTCAATTGTGCTGCCATTTATTGCATGTTATGCTTTTGCTATGCAATATATGCAGCTGACCACAGCTGGTTAGTGGTTATAATTTACTACTCGTAGCTGTGGTTACCTCAAATATCTACTTACGTATGTATACCTTTCTCGGCTGAACAGACTGTTTGCCTAAGCTTTTCTTCGCACGTGCTCAAGCAAAAGGGCTTCAATATCCGAACTTGACTACATTAACCTTTTGATCGTTTACCATTTTCTATATTATTTACGTATAAAAATAGAAGTGGCGCAAAAAACTCTTTCCCTTTCATTTCATTTTATTTTATATTTTAGTATTATTTCGCTTCATATTTCATTTTATTATTTTATTTTCTTTGGTTTTATTTTTTTTCTATTTTATTTGTTATTATATTATATATGATTTATTTTTATGATTTAATTTTATTTTATTTCATTTAATTTCTTTATTTAATTTTTTTTTTTCATTTCATTTTATTTTATTATATTTAATATTTAATAAATAAAATTATTGTATTCTAATTTGTTTTATATTATATTAAATTATTTTATTTTATTTTATTTAATTTTTTTTATTTTGTTTTATTTTATTTTGTTTTATTGTATTGTATTTTAATTTGTTTTAATTTATTTTATTTTATTTTATTTTATTTTATTTTGTTTATTTTTATTTTTATTTTTATTTTTATTTTTATTTTTGTTTTTGTTTTATTTTAATTTTATTTTATTTTATTTTATTTTATTTTATTTTATTTTATTTTATTTTATTTTATTTTATTTTATTTTATTTTATTTTATTTTATTTTATTTTATTTTATTTTATTTTATTTTATTTTATTTTATTTTATTTTATTTTATTTTATTTTATTTTATTTTATTTTATTTTATTTTACTTTATTTTATTTTATTTTATTTTATTTTATTTTATATTATTTAATTTTGTTATTTTATTTTATTTTTTGTTTTTATTTTTTTTTTATTTTATGTTATTTTGTTTTGTTTTATTTTATATTATTTTATTTTATTTTACTTTATTTGACCTTATTTTATTTTATTTTATTTAACTTTTTTTAATTTTTTTATTTTATTTTATTTCATTTTATTTTACTTTTTATATTTTCCTTATTTTATTTTTTTTTGATTTTATTTTAGTTGATTTTATTTTATTTTTCTTTATTTTAAATTATGGCATTTTATTTTTTTTTTGTTTTTAGTTTTTTTTATTTTACCTTATTTTATTTTTTCTATTCATTTTTTTTTTGTTTTATTTTATTTTATTCTATTTTATGTTAGCTTACTTTATTTTATTTTATTTGATATTTTTTATGCCACTTTATTTTATTTTATTTTTCTGTATATTATTTTATGTTATTTTGTTTAAGTTAATTATATATAATTTTTTCTTTATTTTATCTCATTTTATTTTAAGTTACTTTATTTTATATTGTTTTGATCTAAATTATTTATTTTTTATTTTATTTTACCTTATATTGCTAATTTTATTTATTTTTATTTATTTTGTTTAATTTAGTTTTGATTTAAATTATATTTTTATATATCTTATTTAATTTAGTTTATTAAATAATTTTTTGAAACTTACGAATGGTGAATGAATGCAAAAAAACATTTAAGCCGATTTTCAAATCATTATATTTACACTTCTAAATATGTATATAAAATTAGCAGATTAGTTTTTAATGCGTATTCTTCTCTTCTCTTTCATATGCCTACACCCGTCGTGTTTGAACCTCATTTATAATCCACTTCCTTTCTCCTTCATTACCGTCACCATCGCCTCAGAAGGTTTGGGTCACGAACACTTCTGGACATCTGGTACCGATTTAGCTGATGAGGGTAACTACTTCTGGATGGCCAATGGTAGACCAATAACATTTACAAATTGGAATGCTGGTGAACCGAATAATTTCCGCTATGAAAATGGTGAAGAAGAGAATTGTATGGAATTATGGAATCGTGATGGCAAAGGCTTGAAATGGAATGACTCGCCGTGTAGTTTTGAAACGTATTTCGTGTGTGAAGTGCAGCCTATATAATGTGTCCATCAAGGCGTTGTTAATTGACTGAGAAACACAATTAGGGAAAAAATGCTGAGAAAAGGAATAAAAGGAAACGCACACAGAAACAACAAAGGAAAATAGTAAAAAAAAAAACTGCAAGGGGGAGCTACTTGAGTATAATATAAGCAGAGAGAAGTGTAACTTTCTTATCGCTGAGATTGTGGGGGTACTGCACAAATATATGTGTAATCATTGTTTCGATTTTGTGTATGTATGTGCTTGTATTTACGTTGCGGTACTTGTATTTAGCGGCTTGTTATACACTCAGAGCGACAAATCTACGGATTAACTCATAAAAATCACATACTGCAGGCGATAATTCTGTAATAGAATATAATTTTAAAGATTTTATTTGATTTTAAACTTTTTGAATATATTTTTCAAATAGTTATATATTTTTTGGCTTGATCTTTTAATACCTGGTTTTTTTTCTAATTTTGTCTTTATTTAATATTTTTTTAAATTTTCCTGATAATATTTTATACAATTTTATAATATGAAATTTCAAAATTTTGTTTTTTTATAAAACTGTTCTTTTATAATTTTTATTCATTTTCCAAAATTTCCAAAATTTCTTTTCGCTTTTGAATTTGTAAATAATTTTTTGTGTTCATTATTTTTATTATTATTATATTCGGCGTAAAATTTATAGTTTTTTATAATTTGTAATTTTTGAATGAATTCTTTTCTTTCTTTAAAAAAATTTAATTCTTCATTTAATTTTAATGCCAGTTTTCTATTTATTCGCTCTGAATTTCACGTCCTTTTTTGTACGTATAATTTTCTGCTCAAACACGGTAGGTGTTCAATCACCCCGGCTGCTGCACAAATAAATAAATTTTCGTATTTAGTATTACGTATACGCACCGGTGACTTACGATTGATTACTCGCTGCTGATGATTGCCTGCAGTTTGTTTATATTACGGTAAAAGCTATAGCACGTGTTCGTAATATGATTACAGTTAAAGAATTTTGTGAATTTATATGATCATTAGAGCGTAATAACAAACATCTCAGTAATTTGGAAGCGCACCTATTACAATGGAGCGAAGTGAGAAAAAATATCACTCATACGACGTGTGCACACAAACTGAATTGAATAATTGAGAAAATGATAATAAACGACAAATGAATAAATATAAATTATAGTTTAAGTAAATCATAAATAAAAATTAATAATATACACATTTACTGCCTTAGCATTATGTACATATACATTTCTATGTATATTTATTATGTATAAGTAATGTATAAATTATTATTGTTTAGTTAGTGTCATTTTAATTTATAAATATCTCATAATTAAATGTTTATGCGTATGTTACATTACAAAATAATGTTCGAATTTTGTCTGCTTAAAGACTTAAGTGCGAAAGATACGTTTTTCTTTTCGAAAATAAGTAGTATGTATAGCGAAAAAAATAATACAAAAACAGAAACAAAAACAAAATCAAATAAATCACAACACAATGAATATAAAAATCTCTATGTATGTACATATATGTAAATTACTTAATGTAAACAAGGAAGAATAAACGAAAGAAAAATTAAAAAAAAAATAATAATTTTCATATGCTACACGTACAGACATATAGGTATATAGAATTATATACATATATTACCACACTTTTCACTTTCATTTGCTCAAATTTCCTTTTTCAATCTCAATACATGTTAAGGAAATTAAATATAATTTGCATAAGCCGCAACGAAATTTCAATTAGAAAAGTTTACAGCGCAAACGTTAACACCACAATAGACTCAGACAGGAAGAATGTTCCCATGCAACAACAACAAATGTATGTAAATAGGTATGTGTAATGAACAGTGAACAGTGAGCAGACAGACAAATGAAAGGAAAAGCAGCTACACAATAGATCATACAACAAGGATAATGTATACCTTTTATGTGGTTGTTGCTATACTTTTTAGTAACTTTAAGTACAGGAAAAAATCATTATTTTTAAATAAACTGTAGGTTTTATAACTTTCATGAATGAAATGAAGTGGTATTTGTATTTAAGTAAATTGAATTTTGCGTTAAATATTTGAATCTTGGCATCATAACCTCTCAATATTAATATTCTTTGAGTAGTTCATGGAAAAGCTGCCATAATTTGGACAACTTATTCTGAATCCTGGAAAAGGTAACCTTATGTGGCAATGACAGTTAATAGATTAGTTTCTTAGATATAGGGAATCCGTCTCCTCATTTCTAGCTTATGCCAGTGATGTCTATTGCTGAAAAATTACTAAGACCATGCGATATTTGACAGCAGACTAAATATTAATCCATATAAATTCGACTGAATATTATGAAAATCCGATGATAGAATATGCAGTATAGATATTCCAACCTCAATAATAAATAATTTATATAGATCCCATAGAGAAATCGGTAGTTCAGTTCATTTGCTTGAAACCTTTCTTTACCTCTCATCTGAACTACCTTCCTAGTTACACATACTGAATCTGAATGAAGTAATCCATCTTCCTACCGTTGTTCCCAAAAAACAATACTCCTTCCTCTAGTACTCTAGGACTCTCTTGCCATTAGCTCTTATTATTAATACTGTTAAAGGCGATTTTAGCAAATATTTTGAAGAGAAATAGGTATTCCATAATCGAATTTATTGTGGGTAGAATAGTTCCCCTTTCAGTGAGATCACTCGAAAAATTCCTTGGATTGACTCTCTTTAGGAATCCAAGTTATGATCGGTTTTACGCTCTTCCTAATTTTTAACACATTGTGGTTGCTTCAAAGGGGTCAGAGTTTATAATTATTGCTATCTGACCATCGCAGACTTGGCCAAACATGAGCCAGCTGCTGTTCTTGCAATAAGTTCTGCATGTAAGACGTTGCAATGATCAAGCCGTCTTATGTTCATATCGACTGCGAACGAAGCTGAGTATAATTCAAGTCCACTTTTATTTTAGGACAATTTTCAGTTCCTTGAGTCTCCGATGAAAGACATACGAGTACCTATACGAACGGATCTAAGCAAAATAATCGAGTGGTGTCCTTTCGCCAAAATTAGATACTTGAATACCCTTACGACTACTAGATAAAGAGAGTTGTCACAAAGACGGTACTCTCACAACAAGTAAAATATATTAGACCAAGTAATTGGTTCATTCGGTTTTTTATTGATTTTTCAAAATATAAAAACTTTGTGTACATTTGTCCGATTTAAGTCAAATATGCGCCGTTTTGTTCGCCAACGAGATGCCAACTTCATTATACCCCTCTCGTAGAAGGCTGCGTCCCTATTGGCAAAAAACTCGGAGAGCCAATTTTCACAGGCCTCTCTTGAGGCCAACTTCTCACCATTAAGCGCGCTCGCCATGGACAGGAAAAGATGGTAATCACTTGGTGCCAGGTCCGGACTATAAGGTGGGTGCATTAGGACCTCCCATCCGAGCTCCTGGAGCTTCTGGCGCGTCACCAAAGACGTGTGTGACCTGGCGTTGTCCTGATGGATCACAATTCGGCCTCTGTTGATCAAAGATGGCAAGCGGTCCAGTTGTTGGCAGTAGAGGGCCGAATTGAGCGTTTGGCCATAGAGGAGCAGCTCGTAGTAGATGATTCCTTGTCAATCCTACCAAACATACAGCAACACTTTCCTGGCCATCAATCCTTGGCCACTTACTTATAAAGATGGCTAGATTCCTATGAAAATCTCACTAAAGGCTATTAAAATTTCAGTTATTGTTTATGCCGATTCCAGTTGTAGTAGTCCGAAAGGGGAGGCAATTGTGCTAATGAGACACAAAATGGAGAAGCATCAGAAATTGCTGGGCATTGCATAAGCTTCTTTGGAAACATGACAAGTGGCACAGCAGTGAAGTGGCTGTAAAACTATAATTGACATAAAAGTTCTCATCATACAGTAGATTCCTTAAGCTGAAATCAGAGATGCCATAACCATACCATACCACAACAGCTGATCCAACCAACTTAATGGGTAAAACTGTTTCCGACTATTGGTGCCTTAACATAGTAATGGTGTGATCACTACCATAACCATAACTACCAACTGAGTTTTGTTTTTCCTCCGTAGCCACAGAGGTTGCTTCTTGCCTGCATTTAAATATTTTTGTTTTGCTGCTACTGATTCTGGTGAGTTTTATTTAATATTTTCTTAATTTTTACTTACATCAAATCTTATTTTAGACAAAATTAATCGCTGTTTGTGGCTAGAGTAGCAATAATCAATTACATTCAATCAAGACGAAAAATCATAAATTGGAGGAGGAGCTCAGCCGAAAATCGCTTCAGCGGTTACGCCAATTATAAGTATACTGAATATGATTTAGAGAGTCTATGGATGTCATTAGTAGACGGTGTGGCTCATCTGTGCACAGTTGTTTTTGGTTATCTTAATGTTAGACGTGTCTTGAATGACTGACGGATCAACTCAAAGCCTAAACCACCGAATATAGAGACCTGAAACTTGAAGGGTGTGTTCTGGGTTTGACGTGTGCACCGGATAAGAAAGTATTTTATGGGAAGTAGAGCTAGAACAGATCTATTCGAAAAAATCAAGTTTATTTTTAAACCGTTTGATTTACATGAAATTTGGTACACAACTAACTCTTTGCTAGATTGGCATGTGGAACAGATTTTCTTCCGGGAAGTGGCCCTGGAGCCAATTCCACAGTTTGGTTTTACTTAATAAATGGAACTTATGGAGGTAGCTCTTTGCCTAGACTAATAAGTAGAAAACTTTTCTATCTCTTTCATATACAGCCTTGGCCAAAAGTATTAGGCACCCCATTAAAATACAAGTATTCTCAAATATGGCTATCAAAGTTACCACTTCTTTTTGTAAATGTCTTACATGGGTCTTTAACTGTTGATTGAATGAATAAATTGTGTAATATTAAAAGTCATAGCACTCTGAGTAAGCTAAACCTCAAGAAATTCATAAAATATTTTCGCATTTAAAATTTGAAAGTGAAAGTGTAAATTACATTTAGTGAAAAGTTACCAATCTTATAAAAATTAGTTACGATGATAGAGTTAGAATTCAAGTTCTAAGTGAAGAAGGCAAGTCTCAGGTTAAGATTGCCAATTTGGTGGGATTTTCGTGGTATGCGGTCCAATGTGCTATCAGGCGATTTGTGGAGACGAAATCCTACAATAATAAATCAAAAAGTGAAATAAAGCGTCTAACCAGTAAACGAGAAGACCAAATACTTATACGCGAGTCTCTCAAGGATCGCAAAAAATCTTCTTCTGTCCTTGCCGCTGCCCTTTTGGATGAATGTATTAAACCAGTTAGTGCTCGAACAGCTAGAAGAAGACTTCTGGAAGCAGGTTTAAAAGGATATAAAGCCAGAAAGAAGCCGTGGCTCTCAGAAAATAATAGGAAAAATCGGTTGGACCAAAAATCGACGATACCAACATTTCACGGAAGAATATTGGTCGAATGTGCTGTGGTCTGATGAATCAAACTTCGAGGTAAGCTTAGTTAAGATCGTCTTAAAGTGTTAACAGCCATAGCTAGCATACCCTAGAGCAATTTTGAAGACATAATACAAATCTTATGAAAACATTAATTTTTTCTTTTCTACACATATTTGGAACACCTGGTGTGACGTTCCTGAGGCGACGGGTTGGGGAAGAATATCATCCAGATTGCGTGGTACCCACTGTTAAGCATGGAGGAGGCAGCACTATGATCTGGCGCTGCATGGCTGCTGACGGTGTCGGCGAAATGTTCGTTTGCGAGGGTCGCATGGACAGTAAAAAGTACATAAATGTACCATATTAGAAGCTGTTCTTCTGCCTTCGTTAACGCGCATTTTCGGCGATACTAATTTAGACGGTGTTCAATTTCAGCAAGACAATGCTCCTTGTTACAAATCAGCGACTACGATGCGTTGGTTTAGAGATAACAACATTGTTTTGTTAAATTGGCCTGCACAGTCTCCAGATCTCAATCCCATTGAGCACATGTGGGCTATTTTAAAACACAAGATTAAGGAACACAGTATAACATCAAAAACTGCCTTAAAGAATGCCTTAATTAACGAGTGGTACTCTACAATGTTTAAAACTTGTACGCAGCATGCCTAAGAGAATTGCTGCCGTTATTAAATCGAAGGGTGGACCTACTAAATATTAATGTTATTATCACTAATTCATTGTATTTTCACTGTTTTACTAATAAAACTTCATTACTCCACTTGTTAAAACCAAAAATTCAGTAACTAGTGGGGTGCCTAATACTCTTGGCCAAGGCTATATTTTAACAAAGTACAGGGTTTTTCATTAAGAAGTGCTATTTTGATATTCAAAGAAAAATGGCATTTTTTGAGTTGAATAATGTTTATTTTAATATACAGAGAAAGATATTCCATTAATATTGGAAGACAATATCAACCAAATGGCCGCCACGACTCCGCTTACAGAATCATATCCTTTTAATGAAGTTTTCCATCACCAAATCGCAAAATGGCTACTGTATACCCTCAATAGCTTCACGAATTCTATCCTGGAGGTCTTGAATCGCCGTTGGCCTATTGGCGTAAATCGTATCTTTCACGTGACACCAAAAAAAGAAGCCGCAAGGTGTTAAATTACAAGATCTCGGTGGCCAATAGCGATCACCTCTTCGAGAGATAACACGATCCGGAAACTTTTCCCTTGAAAGATCGATGGTTTCGTAGCTTGTGTGGCACGTAGCGCTGTTTTGTTGAAATTAAACGTTGTCCACATCAAAACCATCCCATTCCGACCATAAAAAATCATTAATCATCTCTCGATAGCGGAATCCATTCATTTTCGATTAAGTAAAGGTAGGGTTTTCAACAATAAATCTTGGGGTTTCTGAGCCCCAGAAGCAATAATTTTGATTATTGACGTAGTCATCGTTGTTGATGATCGACCGGCTTGAGTTCTTGTGTCAACTGAGCTTTGTAAGCCTTAAGACCGAAGTCTTTATGCAAAATACGGTGTAAAGACGTTTGTGGAATACCCAATGCCAAAGAACGACGAGGTACGGACAAACTTGGGGTTTCTTTAACATTTTGGGCTACGACAGCCATATTCTCAGTTGTTCTTATTCTTCAAATCACTAACTTATCCCAACAGCTCCATGTTTTCCATCAATTTCTGTATTGCGGTCCGACAAGGTGCTTCACGACGACCGAAAAATGTTTTAGTTTTACGAACCGTCTAGAACCATCTTGGAATATTCAATGCTCACAAACTTGTTTACTAAAAAACACAGATGTAGTCACAAAATCATTATGCGTGTATGTGTGTATATGTGGAGATATGTCTGTGGTTTTAATGATTCCGAGAGTACATCTATTTTTTAGTAAACAGGTTTTGGAGCCTTGAATTGTTCGGAAGTGCCAAAATTGTGGATGAAGAAAACGTTCATCCCGCATCCCGCGTAAAAACGCCTTAAACTCGTTGCCTAAAGCTAAGACGACTAAGATGTTTTTCTCATTAAACACAGCAATTTATTCCATTTTCCAAACCCGCCTGCTCCAGCCTGCAGATATTGGCATTTTAATGAAAATTTTTGCTATTGAATTTTACTTCGCAACATGCACGTGAATGGTATAATATTAGAGACACTTTATATATAAATATATTCCAAGTATTTCTAAGCCACAAGTACTGAGATGAGGTGTAGAAGACAAGACATGAAATGAAAAGAAGATTAAACCGCAAAAAGTTACAGTTTAACTACAATAAATATAAAAAAAAAATTAAATTCCAAAGGTATTTTAACAAGTACTCACACACTTTCTCCGGCAAGAGAATGTAACTATTACTAGCATATATGGTAGTCGTACATAAATACTTACAAACCCGAACTAACTACAAACGCATGTATTAGAAGAATGGAGCATTTAGTAGATATTATATTTTATACTACATATTTATACAACTCATTTCCATTGTTACCTGAGCGCCATTGCACTACTTTCACTATTCACCCTCCACATTTCACAAATGAACTAAAGAGTTGTGCAGCCACAAGCTGTGCTGCTGCTGCTGCTGCTACTGCTGCTGCTGCGGCCATCCTTTAATGGCTCTTGTACATTCAAAAAGTCCCTTCGCTCGGTTGTTGAGCGGCGGAGCGAGGTAAACGTCGACGGGTATAAACACGTTTTTAATCTGCGTAACAAGAGTATGTAAAAATGAAACCACACAAAAAACAACAAACTGACCCATGGTAACATTCAACCATAACCATAAAAACTAAACAAGCATTGTAACTGCATATAATAATAAAAAAAAAGCTGTCACAATGACCATTCTGCCGGCCTGCCTGCCCCAAGGGTCATGCTATCACTCACTCTCCGCTTACACACGATACTTTGGAGCTATCTAACTATTTATGTACACGTACCTATGTATGTACTTGCACATCTATTTACTGCTTCGTTATGGTATATTGTGTACCGTTATGTTGAGTGTGTGTGTGTGTGTGTTTGTGTTTGTGTGCTGGTAACTTTCAAAAATGTGTCGAACGACAGTTGACGTCTCGAAAATGTTAATCTGCCATAATGAATGCCATGCACATTTTTGGCAAAGGATCAGAGCACAAAAATACATATGTATGTATGTACTAACTCATACACATTGCGCATACCAGTGGAATACTCAAGATTTCCGCATAAGTATTTATGTTTATATGTATTTATATTTCCTTAATATGTAGTAGAAATCCAATGTGGAGCATCAAAAGTCCTGTCATCACCGTCACTTCCACCGTCAACAGCACAGCGGCGTACGCCGACTTTGCTGTTAACGTTAAACATGTGTCCAGAAACACATACACACACATACAGGCATACATACGCTTTTCAACTTTTTAGGAAACAGTTTTTCTATGATATTCCCTTTTTTTATGTCATTTTTATTGTGATTTTATTTTTTTATGTCGCTTTTTTTTAACTTTTTTTGTTTTATTTTTCCAGCAGGAAGATACAATGAAAGGAACTGACAGCATAGCGTCAACATATACCATACTTACATACATACATACACATCTGTGTAGACATAAATAAGTGCGCATATGTAAATATGTACATAATAAAAGAATATGAAAACATTGCATTGAATTAGCGAGAAACATTTATGTTGGAGAGTTCCTTAGCAGTGAGACATACACACACATGTACATACATATATTCGGTATTTTCAGCTTGTAAAAGTGCTCTCCGATTGGGATTTCTTTTGAATTGCACTAACGCGCATGTTTCTTTCAGTGAATAAACGAGAAGAGAGGAAGCACAACTTTCTCTTCAGAGCAAAGACAGTGGGCATCACAATTCAAAAACCTCAAATTCATGAAAA
Source organism: Ceratitis rosa (assembly GCA_037013455.1). Classification (NCBI taxonomy): domain Eukaryota; kingdom Metazoa; phylum Arthropoda; class Insecta; order Diptera; family Tephritidae; genus Ceratitis; species Ceratitis rosa. The sequence goes on from JAWMAG010000012.1 coordinate 24,345,698, forward strand.
TGGATTTTCGAGATAATATTAAAACCCAAAAAGTGTTAAATATGCTGTGCTGTGGCTTTTTTACGTTTCGTGAAAAAAGCCAATTCATTTTATAGGAAAAATATTCATTTTATTTATATTTATTTAAATAGACTGCATATATGTAGGTATATAATAGGCGCTTTGTAATCGCTGAAACGATTTGTGGATGTCTTGATGTTTTTCTAACAAATGGAAGGACCTACAGTTTATACTAAGCCGCCTCCGAACGGCTGACGGGGGTTTTACGAGGAGCCTTTATTTCATGTCCGAAATACACTCGAAGGGGTGGAAATTCCATGCCGAGGAGCGACCGCAATTAGAAAATTTAACTTAATTTTTTATTTAAACTAATTTTCTATAACTTTTGGATAGTGGTAGCACCGGGATTTGAACCCGAGCATTCCGAATGTCTGTACGCAATGCTAACCACTTGGCTATCGCGGCCGCCCAAGGTTACAAGCTACGTGGAACGTAAGACATCTACACGAATGGGTCAAAAATGACTGATGGATGGAGGACGCCAAAGCTTATTTTCCAAGCGTAGGCCTTCGCTATGAGGAAAGTTGTTGAGATAGCTAGCCATGCAGAAAGGTATTTACAAAATGTCAGCAATACGTCAAGAATCAGGCGGCAATTAAGGGGTTATATTCACCTCATTTTTCGAATGCATATACATATATTTGAGAATATTTTCCGAAAATTTTAAGTTGATTCTAAAAACAATCTCGGAGATATGATCGTAACATTAAGGACGTCTTGTGGCGTTCAAAAATAGGCAAAGCCCAAGGCGGAGTAGTTTAACTTAGTGTAAATGGTTAGCAATACCTTAAATGCGTTTTTCTCGAAACGCTGTTTTCAGAGTGGGTGAGAAAAATTTCTTTAAATTTTCACACGACCTTCTAAGACATATTTGTTAGGTAATGATCGAAGGAATACAATTTTTGATAATAATTTCGTTTTTTTTAAGCATATTTGAAGTGCAGAATATCTCACAAAAAATAAAATTTTTGTTGACGCCGCCATACGATCATTTTTTGTATTTATCCATTATAATACTAAAGCTTTTTGATTTTCGGGTTTCAGATAATTTGAAGCAGAAATATCTCTTCCTCGCCGCCAGTCATCTTTTTTTGGAGACCCTTCTGGAGATCGACTAGAGGAACAAGAAGATCCAATATGTTTTGAAAAGAATCGTTTATTGTTAAACTACATTTGATTCTGTCTATTAAAATTTGTTCTATAAATTTATAGAATAATATGCCTCTCAAAATAAATTAACAAAGAAAAGCGTTTAATTTGTTTTGCAAGTGGATATAACCCCTTGAGGCTATATTCTCATAAAGTATTGCGTAAGAAAATCTCCTTAGAGGCAGGGAAGCAAAAGACAGGGCGGCCGAGGATCACCGGTTCCATGCCACAAGGGCATTATGAATAATGAAATAGCTGACGATATTGCCAAAAGTGCTATCCGTCTTACCAATGAACCAGAACATGCTACACAAAGTCACTAAAAATCGACCTATAATGAAATTTCTGAAAGAACTTGTTGCCGAATTAGAGACAGATGGATATCGGCTTCAGCAACATGCAAACCAAGATCGTGTGCAATATCAGCTAAGGATGCACCCATTTTTTTCTTCCTTTTTTGCATAAGGACTGCAGTGCACTCGTTGCCCTAATCACAAGCCACAACCTACAGGCATCCTATGGAAGTAGTAGCAGTTGCACGTGTAGGAAGTGCAGAGGGTAAGGCATGAATTAGACCTTAGAATACTTCTTCTGCTTCTGTCAGGGCTTACCTGGATATATCGGAGCTTTGCAGTTTAATGAGCCAGGGGAGGCTACGCCAAGTCGTTGTTATCCTATATGACGACTACTTTAGATTGCATTTAAACGGACCACCATCTGGCTCTACAAAAGATCTACGGGTTCATCTAACGCGCATCAGCCGGCCAGGGTAACCTAATGTTTTTTATGATTTTCATAGACAACTTTCTTAGTTGGATAAGTTAAAAACGAAGATATCATAAATGAGTAATCAACATAAAATATGTATAAAAATCGAATACATTACACAAATACCCCCAAGCGCTTTTATTTGAACTGAATTAGAACGCTGGTTGCTCACAATCACGTTTTCCTACTTTGGGAACTCTTTTTCTCTAGATGAAGGTTGTTGTATTCGTCTCAGAGTCGAAAATTTATAAAACACTTTGTATAGTGTTAAATTTCCATACCCAGTTGGACAGCACAGCGAAATTCCTTATAAGATTGACAGTTTCTGGGAGTATACTCTGTCAAACTCTTCGAGCATAGCACAATAAGCAAGTGAAGAGTGGACAAAATAGACCCTACAGTAACTTCTGTATAAAATAAAACTGCTGCATTTAAGAAACAAAAATTACGCAACACACTAAAAATTCCTTACATGGAATTTGATGAAGGATCTGGAAGCCGGGTTAAGCCGCGATGGAATGATTTAAGGGCATGTAAGACCATCAAAACTAGACTTCACGAAAGAACTGTAGGACTGGCTGCACATAGGTGTACTAATAAAATGGGTATAACTGACATTGAAGCAGGCATATGTGACACGTTAGAGCACCTGCTTTATGTCTGGCCGTCCTTAGCAAGAACACAGCTAAAACATCTAGTAGCTTCGGATTTCAACAAATTTAAATAAATCTCAAACAGGGAGTTGTTTAACATCATATAAACTAGTTTGGACCTGCTTCACGCAATACAATCAATCAACAGGTAAGTCAGAAATAATTTCTCTACAAATTTCAAATAAAGTTATGAATGGGATTGTTTGTACGAGTATATGCACTGTCATACTCATACAACAATTTAGTATAATTTCAGGCGCTCGTTATACCACCAACAAAAAACACTATCGCTTTGAACTATCACAAAACCGGTTGGTGCAAATAATAATGGTAGGCACTGTGACTTTTTTATTCACAATTTTAAAAAATATCCTGCTTCGTTTGTAGACTTATTACAACCCTTGCTCACTCACATTGCTCTCTTAGCAAAGAGCGAAATCCAAAAATCACATGGCACATTCAAATGTGATATTAGGCGTCAGCTGCTTGCGCGTCGTGCCAGATACGGTCGAGCGCGCAAATTCTCTGTGTACAATCTGTGCAGCACGCAAAATTTCAATTCAGCTGGCACCGCGCTCTCCGCCCGCACATAAAGCAAATAGGAACTGCTCATCGTAAGTGCTGTCAACAACAACCCCAACATTGAAAGCTGACGCTTTTACTCAACCAAACTGAAGCTGAAACTGACAAGCTGGCAGGCAGGCTATAGGGTGGCGCACTCCTACGTGTTAAATATATGTATATGTATACCATATATATGTAGCGCAGAGAACGGCTAGAAGTAAAATTTATGCCGCTCAGTGAATCAGTTTTTTGTAGACATTTTTACGTTACGGACGTGTTGGCGGCTGCGAGCAGCGAAGAACGGCGCTATTAACGGAACGCGACCAAACCTTTTCCGTTTACCTAATTTCAACTAGAAATAGAAAATTAATTTTTTTTACTTACTTTATTTTCGAATTTTGTAAAATAAATGAAGTGAGAAGTTTTGCATTGAAAAAAAAATATTCCAGAAAGATGAAAAAAAATCAGCTTTTAAATTATGTAAAATGAAATTCAGTGAATTTTGTAGAAAAGTGAATCTGCAATTAAAAAGTTAAATATGCGAATGTGTAAATGTGTAAAATACATATCCATGTACCAGTATATGTATATATGTACGTGTGTGTGTTACTGCAATGAAAGCAAGCACGAGTGAAGCAGAGCTCAGAACTCAGATTGAAGAGCAGTAAAATCGAAAGCGATAGTAGTCTGTCGTGGAAATTGGGACGACGAGGACAGTAAACGGAAGGAAATTCGCATTCTTGCATGTGTACAAAGACAAAAACAAAAAGGCGCAGCAACAGCAACAACGGTAAGAGTGAAAAAGCACCGACCTACGCATTTTTGTTGGTTGTGTATGTGTGTGTGTGTGGATGTGTATGTGACTCTATGTCATAGCCTAATTAGTGCATTGGGCGGTTACTTGGTGCAGGCAAAAGTCGTTGCCAAACAACAACAACAACAACAACAACAGCAAAAGTAACAACAACAATGCGAAGTGAAGTGAAGTGAAGCTTTAACGAAGTCATTCAAAAAGTGCGTGTGCATACATATGTATATGAGTGCGTGTTTCAAGTTTCAAGAATGGTTGATGAAAGGAAAAATTTTAAAAATCGATTTCATCTTGTCGAGTTGTATCGACAAAAGTATCGCCGGCGTGTCGAATAAAAAGAAAAAAAAGAGGGTTGTTAGAGTTTATACTTTATAAATATATTTATTTATAAATATGAATGCATATGTGTATGTGTATATAATTCACGTTAATTGTTTTGTGTAACAATTTAATACTTATTGGGTAGGGTTAGTGTGTACAATATTGATATATGACCTGTGGGTTTATGTGATTTTTCCAACGATGTGGTTGTTGTTGTGTGGGTTTCACTTCACTTTCACTGCTTTCACCTTTGTTTGTTTTCAAAAAACTGAAAACATTATTCTTATGTTGGCGCTGTTTGGTATTTTTGCATTGTCCTCTTATTCGTTTTGAGGGCAATGCAGGGATGTGTTTATTGGGCATAAACATCCCGGCCGCCTTGAAGGATTTAGGGTCTGCTTCAAATTGTGCCGGTTAGGGTCCAACCGAGTGCGGTGTTTTGAGCGATCATGTTTCCATTGTCGGGGTTGAACAAGCCGGGTCGGATGATTTGCGGGTAAATGTCTGCTCCTAGTTCGATCATTACCTTGTCTGTCGTTGTGAATTTAGGGTCAGCGAGGACTAGGTGGTCGAATCTTTTCGCGATTTCACCACCTAAGTCACAATCATAGGGTCGGGTCGGTAGCTCGTTTGTAACGAGACTATTGCATTTCACACGTAAATGATTATCGGAGAGAGATCCGATGATTAAACTGCAAATGCTGTGTGAATATGGCAACTTTAGTTTTTTAACCAATTCAGTTGCAATTGTGGTTAACTTTCGTGTCGGGTTTACGAGTGCTCTCACTTTGTACCATATGCCATCGTGTTTTAATCGGATGATCGCTGTTGGTATAAGGGTCTGCTTACTTAGTAAACTAACAACGTCTGTAGCTTGAGCATGGATCGGGGTGGTAAGTTTACGTTGGCCTTGTTGCTCTTCTTCAGAAAACTTTGGATGACCGTGTAGCGTAGAATGGTGCTCTCCATTACAACTGGAACACCTTGTCTTACTGGTGCAGTGTCGGGTTTTGTGCGATCGGGCCAAACAGTTGACGCAGTACTTGTGTCGTGTAACTGTGTCAAACTTTTCTTTAACACTCATTGCGATGTACTTGGAGCACGTCACCAAGCGATGGTCCTTTTTACAAATACCACATGCAACGTGCTTATAAGCGGGTTTCCAGTTCCGCTTTGAGTGGGTTATGGTACGTTGTGCTGTGCGATTAGTGGGGTCGTTTTCTTCACGAATTGGGGAAAGGGTCGCTCTGAATCGTTGTAGACGACTGGATAGGGTTCTTGCTTCGGATCTCGGGCTGACGCTTCGACTGCTGCTTCGCGAGCTCACGGTAATTGCTGGACTGTGTCCTCGAGGGTTTGTTGCCTTAGTGGGTGCCATGATACTATAAATGGAAATAAAATGTTAGTTATATGGTAGAGTCACAACTTTTGTAATTGGACGGGTCATAATGCCTCGTGAGGTTCGTATGTCGACTACTCTAGTTCTAGTGTCTGACCCGAGGTAAGTCTTTTCGATACGACCTAATTTCCATTCATTTGTGGGTAGGGTTTCTTGTCGAATAACTACCAAGTCTCCAACTTCTATATTGCGTTGGGGGTATTTCCACTTATAACGCTTGTGGAGTTCTTTTAGGTATTCTTCTTTCCATCGAATACAGAAGTGTTGATGGAGTATCCTTAGTTTCTGCCATCTATTCACGGTACTGAGCTTTGCGTCTTCTAGATTAGGTTCAGCTGGGGTAAGTAACGGAGTACCGATTAGGAAATGGCCTGGGGTTAAAGGTTCTAAACTTGTAGGGTCATCGCTGATAGGGTTTAGGGGGCGAGAATTCAAACAACTTTCGATTCGGGTTAATAGTGTTGCCAATTCTTCAAAAGTGAATTTTTGGATCTGTGCCACCTTTTTTAAATGTGTTTTTAAGCTTTTAACTCCTGCTTCCCAGAGGCCGCCCATATGAGGAGCTCCTGGAGGATTAAAATGCCACTTGATGTTTTGGTGCGCTTGACTTGTTAATATTTGGGTTCTCAAGGTTTTCATGAATTCTCGTCGATCTTTGAGTAACAGTTGCGAAGCTCCTACAAAGTTCCTTCCATTGTCCGAATAAAGATCGGCGGGGCATCCGCGCCTAGAGAAAAATCGTGCGAATGCTGCCATAAATGCTTCTGTAGTAAGATCACTTACGGGTTCTAAGTGTATTGCTCTGGTTGCAAAGCAAACGAAAACACATATGTATCCCTTGGTAATTAAGCATGCTCTTCCGGTATAGTTTTTTATATCGTAAGGTCCAGCGAAATCAATTCCAGTTGCTGCGAATGGGCGGGTTAGGGTAGTACGTTCAACTGGTAGTGCTGCCATGATTTGAGTAGTTTGGGTTTTTTTGTACAGCATGCAAGTTTTGCACTGATGAATCGTTGTTTTTATAAGGGTCTTCAGTTTTGGAATCCAGAATTCTGTACGAATGAGTCGTAATACTAACTGGTTTCCTCCATGTAGTGTTATTGAGTGGGTAAATTGGGTGAGTAATTTTGTCAATCGACTGTTGTAGGGTAGTAGAATCGGATGACGTTCGTTGTATGATAGCGCAGGTGAATTACTCAAGCGGCCATTAACTCGCATGATTCCTTTGGGGTCGATTGATGGGTTAAGGGTCAATATAGAACTCTTTTTGGGTATCTGGGTCTTTTGGGTCAAAGCTTCATGTTCCTCATGAAAGTATCTTTTCTGAGCTAAGACAATTAGCTTGGAACGGGTTGATTTAAATTCGTCTGGGGTTATTTCGACGGTTGCAAATTGCTCTTTTCTTCTATTTGGTGAGGCGTTTGAACAAAATCTAAATAGATACGATATAACACGAATTGCTCTGGGCAATGTAGAAAATCTGTCTAGTATATCTTCTTGAGCTGTAGCGGTGAAGGTTTTAATTGGTTTAAGCTCTAGGGTTGTGGCGGGTGGTTTCTGAGTGATTGGCCACTGTTTCGAATCGAGCTGTAGCCATTGAGGTCCGTGCCACCAGAGTTTGTTGCTCGCGATTTCTAGAGGAGTGCAACCACGACTTGCGAGGTCCGCCGGGTTATCACGGCTTTCCACATGATTCCAAGTATCGCTTCCGACGTTTTCAACTATCGTGGCGACTCGATGAGAAACGAAAGTCGTCCATGAACATGGGGGTTTGCTTAACCAAGAGAGAACAATAGTTGAGTCCGTCCAGAGATGGGTGCGATAGTGTGTCAAATTTAACTGTGATAAGGTAGTGTCCACTAAGTTTGCGAGAAGAACGGCTCCGCATAGTTCTAGCCTGGGTAGTGATATACTTTTAATTGGAGCAACTCGGGTTTTCGATGCTAACAGGGTGGTCCAAGTATTTCCGTCTATAGAAATTCTAATGTAAAGAGTTGCGGCGTATGCTTTTTCAGACGCATCAGAGAATCCGTGAAACTCTATGACCGCTGAAGTTGAGAAATGGGTCCACCTTGGAATTTCTATTTTATTAAGCACCTCATATTCCTTAATAAATGTTTTCCATCTATGTAGAGTTAGGGGTTTTAGACTTTCATCCCAGTCTGATTTGTCAAGCCATATTTGCTGCATGATGAGTTTTGCTGTTACGATTACTGGACTGAGCCAGCCTGCTGGATCAAACAGTTTAGCAATTATTGATAATACTTCTCGTTTAGTGAAAGATTCTTTGTCTGGAATGGGGTTGATAACGAAAAAGAATACATCTTTCTTAGAATTCCATCTAATTCCTAGGGTCTTTGTGCTATTGGATTCTGTTAAATCGAGCAAATTAGTATCCAATAGATGTTCTGATGGGAGTCCTGATAAGATTTTTGGGTCGTTGGAAGTCCATTTGCGTAGAGCAAATCCTGCGGACTCCAAGGATGTTACGAGTTCGTCTCGAGCCAACTTCGCACTTGATATATCATGGGCTCCGCTGAGAACATCATCTACATACATTCCATTACGAATTATATCTGATGCTAGTGGGTGGGTTCCTTTTACATCGTCTGCTAATTTCAACAGTGTTCGGATTGCTAAATAAGGAGCACAGTTAATGCCAAATGTTACTGTTTGTAATTCAAATTCCTCTACTGGGTCATCATTTGACTTTCTGAAGAGTATTCTCTGAAATCGTGTGTGTTTGGGTTCTACAAGAATTTGCCGATACATTTTTTGTATATCTGCATTGAAAACGAATCGAAATAGACGCCATTTTATTACTAAGATTACCAAGTCTGCTTGCAGAATAGGTCCAGTATGTAATACGTCGTTCAGACTGTTTCTGTTAGATGTGGGACATGGTGCATTAAATACCACTCTCAGTTGCGTAGTTATTCGATCAGGTTTGATAACTGCGTGATGTGGTAGATAATATACGGTGTTTTCCTCCGCGGGATTGTTTTCCACCTTCTTCATGTGTCCAAGTTCCAAATACTCATTAATAACTTTGTCGTATTCCATTTTTATGTCCGGCTTTCTTGAGAGGGATTTCTCATTTCTTAAAAATTGAGCTAGCGCTATGTGTCTTGAGTTACCCAGTTCTATGTTTTCTGGGTTTTTAAAGGGTAGGGTTACCACATAACGTCCGGATGAGTTTCTGTATGTGGTTTTTTGATAATTTTCCTCACACAATTTATCTGAAGACGAGGACAGAGGCTTTCTCGGAACTTCTTCCACTTCCCAAAATTGCGTGAGTAATTTCTCTGAGGTCATTTGATTGAAAAATGAAGATACTGAAGGTCCACTGGGCTTTTCTGGAATGGGTCCTGACAAAATCCAACCAAATTCAGTTTCTTGGGCGAGCAAAGTATTCAATATATTTCTTTGCACACCACCGAGTATTATTTGTGGGTACAAGTCACTTCCGATTAGAACGTCGACGGGTCTGGGCTTATTGAAATCGGGATCAGCTAAACTAAATCCGAGTTTTCCAATTTCAAATGTTGGGTCGAGTGAGTGAGTGGGTAAGTTTTCTGTCAGAGTTTTTATGATAAACGCTTGCGTCGTTATTTTGAATTCTTTCCTCATAGGTGAGCATAGGGTTAATTCGCATGTTTTTGTGGTTGTTGCTGAAACTGAGTTGTTCAGCCCTGTTACTTGTGCAACTGCATGTTTCGTAGGTATGCCCAGTTTTCTTTGGAATTTCTCTGAAATAAATGTGGCTTCTGACCCAGAGTCTATGAGTGCCCTAGCTGAATATAATTGCCCTCTATGGTTTATTTGAACTACCGCAGTACCTAACAAAATCTGTTTCCTACAAGACATGAGTGGTTCTTGAGTGGACTGTAAGAGGGTTGTGTATGCTTGTGGATTTGGATTTGAGGGGTGGGTTTGGGAGGTACTGCCTTGGTTTGAATCAAGAGCAGGGTTTGATGCTCTTGATCCTTGCGGGGAGGACTGTGGACGAGGGATGTTGTCCTTATGCAGAAGTGTATTGTGTTTCTGTCTGCATATTCTGCAAGAGTATTTGCTTTTGCAGTCTCTGAAACCGTGAGATAGAGCTAAGCAATTAAAACAGTAGCCATTATTTTTTACTGTAGATATACGGGTCTCGACATTCATACCTAAGAATTTGGGACATACTCGAATTGAGTGTTGGGTTTTACATAATTTGCAACTTTCCAATGCATGTGTATTCGATGACGTAGTGATTCTTGGAGTATATGTTTTATTAGAGCTGTGGGTCGGGTTCTCTAAAACATTTGAATGAAACGTGTTGAATCTCACGTCCCTTCCTCTTTTCTGGAGTCTACTGTCGTGATGGGTAGTGGGATTTGGATCAACCAGATCTCCCACTGATTCCAATGATTTATATTTATGGGTGAGAAAGGCATCAAATGTTTTCCAAGAAGGTATTTCCGAGTTGTCTTCTAGCGTGTCTTCGAATTGATGAAGAAGGCGTTTGGGTAACTTAGTTCCGCATAAGAATATTAATATAGGGTCCCAACTACTTGTATCCAAGCCAAGGTTATTCAGACTAGTTAAACAATTGTTAACCGTCCTCTGAAGATTTTTGATGGTACTTCCGCTTTCTTGGGTGGTTTGGGGTAAATTGAATAAAATCTTCAATTGGGCATTTGTTTGGACTCTTTTGTTCTCGTATTGCGAAACGAGATCCTTCCATGCCATTAGAAATCCGTCATTTGTTAAAGGGGCATTTTCTACGATCGACCGCGCTTCTCCTCGGGTTTTTTGTATTAGGTGGAAGAGTCTTTCCACGTTGCTGATCGTCCTGTTATGGATATATATAGCCGTAAACATATCTCTAAACGAGGGCCATGTTGCGAAATCTCCATAAAATATATCCGTGTCAATAGGAGGCAGATGAACAAATGATCCTACGTTCATCGATGGGTATACCTCTGAAGTTCGTTCCTTTATAGGGGCTGATGGGGTCTTGAGATAATCAATACATTGATTAATGGATCCTAAACATCTCAAATACAACTGATGGCCTTTTCTAAAATTTTCTTTGACTTCCGTTAAGTCAATGGGATCAGCAGGGTTTTGCGGGGCTCTGCGCAAGGCATCGTACGATTTGCTTGCCCTATCGTATATCGCATTGAGTTCAACTCTTTTGATTTCCAGAGTGAAGACTGTTTCATCTTCCGGGAGTGTTGAATTATGTTCCTCTATGTATTCGAATAAATCGAGAATACAGAACTTAAAATCTTCCATTATATTAATTAAAATTATCTTCAAACGACAAAATTGGGTAGGGTTCTTTATGAAAAATAGCAAAAAGCTAGACAAATTTCGCAAAAATTCGATTTTTTAATTATGGGTATTTTTGGCCCTCTTGGGTATAAAGGGTTAATTGTTTAAATAATAAATTGATTTAATATTTAATGTTGAATTAGTTAACGAAATTCCAAATTGGGTCACGAAAAAATTCCTTACTGGGTTTTCAGAAATTTGTCCTACTGGGTATTCCAAAATTTTTCCTACTGGGTATTTTGTCTTCAGTGCACCTAACTGACTGTGCACTAACAAAATATACTTTGGGCTTAGGAATGCAATATATATTTATGTATGAGCGTATGTATGTATATTTGCCGTGAGAAATGTAATTTATTTGAAGTATTTTGGCTCCCGGCAAATATTGTATGTACAATGGATGTATATGATGCTATATGTACATATATATGCAAAATGCAAAGCAGAATATGACGAACGCAAAGTTTCAAATAATTTGATTTTAAGAGAAATTAAAAAAATTTTGTTAATTAGTTTATTGTTTATTATTCTGATTTGCACCAATATAAATAATACGGGTCGTTGTACTTACAATTTTTTCCACCAAAGAATATTAAACTGCGGGTCGTTTTCTGATATATATATATATTAGGGTATTTGTTTGTGCACAAAGAACGGCTGCAAGCAAGTCCAACGTTGATGTACAATTTCTGTGGTTTGGGTGGGTAAATTTAATTTATTGAGTTGGTTGGGTAGGTGAGTCTTTCACTCTCTTTAAAGGACACGTGATAATCCGGCTCGAAGGACCAAAATGTCGAGTTGTATCGACAAAAGTATCGCCGGCGTGTCGAATAAAAAGAAAAAAAAGAGGGTTGTTAGAGTTTATACTTTATAAATATATTTATTTATAAATATGAATGCATATGTGTATGTGTATATAATTCACGTTAATTGTTTTGTGTAACAATTTAATACTTATTGGGTAGGGTTAGTGTGTACAATATTGATATATGACCTGTGGGTTTATGTGATTTTTCCAACGATGTGGTTGTTGTTGTGTGGGTTTCACTTCACTTTCACTGCTTTCACCTTTGTTTGTTTTCAAAAAACTGAAAACATTATTCTTATGTTGGCGCTGTTTGGTATTTTTGCATTGTCCTCTTATTCGTTTTGAGGGCAATGCAGGGATGTGTTTATTGGGCATAAACACATCTAATGCGGTTATTTGAAAATGTCAATTCAGAAGCAAAAAAAAAATATTAAATTAAATATTAAATTTTTAATCATATAAACTAAGTTCTAAGAGAAACGTTGTTATAAAATATTCGAATAAGAATAAAATAAAAACTATAAATGGAGAGTGGAAAAAGTGAAAAAGACAGTTTTATTAGCGATATTTTTTTCTTTTTTTCTTTTTTGTTAAATGGCTGAAAGCGAACTTAACTCATACCTAAATCCATAAATTGAGTTGTTGTTGATGTGATTGTTTATTTGTTTATCAGTGATCAACGTATTTAGGCCAATGCACCCATTATTATACCGCTATAGGGCTGCTATATTCGCCTTCTCAAATGTTGGAAGCATTTTTTGTGTCTTATAAAAGCAACGAGACTACCAGAGCTCAGCGAGATAGTCAAAGAAGTGTTTCTCCGAAGAATTTGTGTCGCGCAGATGTCAAAAGAGTGACAGAGGTAGTGTTCATTAGACTCTTCCTCTTCTTCGCCTCTATAGCTGCGGCAGAAATCATCACCATTATTATTTTCAGTGTAGCCCCATTAAAAAGTGACCTCTTATTATACTTGTCATTGCGCTAGTGGGATGCCGGTCTAAATAGATAAGATGTATTGATGTATTGTTCTTTTTGCATTCAATTTTGGTCACAGCTCTTTGATCAATTTGCAAGTGATCTCCTTCAGTCATCTAGTGTTTACCTTTTCGCAGTTTTTGCGTATAATTTGCCGGGGAAAACGGTACCACTGCATCTGTATATGGCTTATTGCGGTTACAAGGGTTCCTTCTCTCGCAAGTTCATCTGCCGTATAATTGCCTTGGTTGTCCCTATGTCTGGGTACCCATACCACGGCTAAACTGCATTTAATCAGATTATATACATACCTTCTGCTCAAATATAAACGAGACTTTATCCATAACTCGACAAGGACAAGACATATGGCCATACTTTTTTTTGCTTAGGTTGGCAGGACTGTTATATGTTTACATGTCAAATTTGAGCGCGATCTGTCACATAGTTATTTTTTTACGGCACTATAAACAAGTCAACCTCGAGTGTGTTTTTCGAATTTTACTATGGAAATTAACGTTGAGCAAAGATGTTTGTTTGAAATTTTGTTATTCCAATGGAATAAGTGCGACGGACGCAATGAAAATGTTGCAGAAGGTATATGGGGAGGCTTGCCTATCACGTGCACGTATTTTTGATTGGTATAAGTCGTTCAAGGACGGCCGTACATCGCTGGAGAGCTTGCCCCATGATCGTCGTCCAGCAACGTCAATAAACGAAGAAAACGTCGAAAAAGTATAGAAAATTGTGTTGGAAAATCGTCGTGTGACTGAAAGAGAGATAGCTAGTGAGCTCAACATATCAAATGGATCCGCTCATAGCATTATTCACGATGTTTTGGGCATGAGACGTGTGTCTGCTCGACTTGTTCCAAAATTGTTGCTCATACACCTCGTCCTGTACGCGATTATTTGACCAAAAACAACATAAATATTGTTCCGCAAGCACCGTATTCACCCGACATGACACCGTGTGACTTTTTTCTTTTCCCTAAACTCAAATTGCCGCTTCGTGGAAAGCATTTTCAGTCGATTGAAGTCATAAAAGAGAATTCGAAGAAGGAACTGAAAGCCATACCTAAAGCGGCCTACCAGAAGTGTTATGAAGATTGCAAAAAAAGGTGGCATATGTGTATCGCCTCTAATGGTGACTATTTTGAAGGGGATAAAATAAATATTGAAGAATAATTATCCGTTTTTGTTTTATTGAACAGTCTCGTTTATATTTGAGCAGAAGATATATATATTGGCGCTTTGTGACCGCTGAAGCGATTTTTCGGCCGAGCTCCTCCTCCAATTTGTGGTTTTGCGTCTTAATGTTTTTCCAATAAATGAAGGGACCTACAGTTTATACTAAGCCATTCACTCGGTGGCTTCCATGATTGCGCTGCAATGATGTGGTAGTCTCATGGTCATATTTGTTGAGAGCAACGGAGAGAGGCGTTTGGTTTTCTTATTAGTTCCTGTTTGGGCTTATTGTGAAAAATAGATTGCCGAGGTACGTACTGGAGATGGTGTGATCCAGCTCCTTTGGCACTTCTGCAAGAGATAATGTTTTTGCGTGCTCTATACTGCAATTACTCCAATCCGATTGCCTTCCAGTTCGCTTTCATTTAGCAGTGCAGGTATAGAGAAAGGCAGTTGAAGAGAGTTATCAGTACTTTTAAGGGCGTCGATGACAGTGCTCCAGTTACGAGTATAGTTTGATACTGAAAAGTATTTTTCGAGTGCCGGCCAACATATGGTGACACCGTAGTATAGGATTGGACTAACTAACGCTGCATAAATACAGTACACAATATTTCGTCACCAGTTAAATTTGTTATCTAAGGTTACCCCGAGATATTTGACTTCCTTACTACGTATACTGTTAGGGTAAGGTCGTCAATGCCGCTATTAGAAAAATTAATTTTCTATAATTTTTTGATGTTGATCAGGTCTCCAACCCTTGTCTTCTGAGTGCCAGTATTAGTTTGCCTCACTAACCACTCGGCTATTGCGGAATAAATAAAAGTATTTATTTAAAAATATTTTGTAAATTTTCATTACTAATTTCAATTAAAATACCGTAATTTCGGCAAAGCTTCTGCACATTACTTTACAGATTTTACAATAAAAATTTGTCAAGAAAATATTTAAGCAAAATTAAGAATTTTCGAATTTCAAATTTAATTTAACCACGTGAGATACAGAAGCCGGAAACAAAATTATTTTTCAATAAAGCCATCACCTTGATAAAGTTTCCCGCCTAATAAAATTTAATTCAATTATACTAACGACAGCGAAAAATAAATATGCAGCGCCAAGAAAATGGAGGGAGGAAAATAAACTAAAATATTTGATACACGATGAAATATTTTTTTTTTTTTAATTAAGAATAATTTTATTATTGAAGGAAAATTTTCGAAAGCTACTATGGCTACACATATGTATGAATAACTACACATATATATTTGTATAGACATAACTACGAGTACATCATACACGAGGTGCGCTCAAAAAATAATGAAAACTTCAAAATTTCGCTGGTGTTGGTATGTGTGCATGTCTCTTGCGAATTTCGTTTGTTAAAAAAATGTTTCAAGGAATTTTCACAAAATTTTAGAAAAAAAAGGAATAAAGTATAACAAAAAGTTTAAAATATTAACACGGGCCAGCGGCGATTATGCTATGAGAGCAGAAAGAGTTCACAAGTGGCACAAGTGTTTCCTGGAAGGCCGCGAAGATGTTGAAGATGACACTTGCGTTGGAGGCCCCAGCTTATCAACAACCGATGAGCACGCGAAAAAAGTGAATTAAAATTTTATGAATTAACGCCCAATCCCGATTAGAAAAGTCGAATGAATTATGGATACCATTTTCTGGGATAGCGAGGGAATATTATTAATTTATTACATGCCAAAGGGAACTACCATGAATGGCCGGTGTTAAGCTAATTTGTTGAATCAGCGTGTGGAGCAGTCGTACAGAAGAGACGTGGAAACTTAGCGCGCAGAAATTGACCATCAACCCTACAGTCCGGAGCTGGCTCCCAGTGACTTCGCTCCCCTCGTAGTAGGAATGCAGCTGCTCACATTTCACACTGCATGTTATCGAACTTTTGGCCAAAAACAATACGATTACGACGCCCCAGCCTTCAAATTAGTCATAAAAATAAAAATAAAATCTTAAAGATCCGTAGATGACATTGAAACGCCATCACTGAACTAAAGACTATCTCGAACATAGAGTTGGAAAAATTGGAAGATCGAGTTTGAGAAATATATCGAGAATCGGAGAGACCCAGGCACAAAAGCATAATCTCCAATAAGGACTGGTTTCTAGTTTGCTAGCGAAATTATCTAAACAAATAAAAAAATATTTTATTCAAAAAATTAAATTTCTCATTCCTTCCTGAACACACCTAGTATATATAAATATGTATATATTACACTTCCCAGGCTGACGTTGACAACACTTATTCAACAAATTTAAATGTTTTGGCAATGACCAGCACAATGTTGGCCATCGCCCTACGCAAAAATAAAGACAATATATAAATATAAATAAATATATCTTACATATTTATGTGTATAGAAGTGAAGCTAGCAAAAATTTTTGAGTAAAGCGAGCAAAAAAAATTCTATAAATACATAATATATACATATATTTATATGCATGTACGTATGGTACATTATACCGAAATATAGCAAGTGAAAGAGTTTGCTTATACGAGTATACATACATATATACATTCTACATATGTACGTACACCACTGGGCCAAAATGCGTGTCAGGGTTCTTGTCGGCCCTAGGTGTGTAAAAATAAATCAAATTATTTTTTTTCTACTTGCTAAATACAAATAAAGGTGTATACAATTTTAATTACATAGCATATAAATAAAGCAGAGTAGCTAAAGCCAAACATAGAGGTAAATGTAAACAAAATCAACATGAAAAAGTTGTGAAAGTATTTTTCAAGTACCAACTGTCTACAGTCCTTAGAGAACGAGAGAGAGAGTAGTATAAGGGAAAGATATGGCATGAGAGAGGGAGAGAGATAGAGAGAGCACTCTCAATAAAGTATGAGAAAAAGCATACATATTTCCAATGGCACTCTTTAATTTTAGTGAATTTAAAATACTTACTTTTACGCTAATATTTTAGTTTTTTTTTTAATGCACAATGTCGCGGCCAACAGCGCAACAGTGAATGGTGTGCATAGCATTGTCATGGACATAGGTGGCGTGTAAGAGCAGCTAGCTTGAGTTGTTGATCGATTGAAATGTGTGAGTCTATTAAAGGCTATAGGAAGAGGAAGGTGCGCGGAAGGTCATGGGTTCGAGTCCTCATAAAAATCCATCAGCCGTTCGAAGAGGTGTAGAATATATAGTAGGTCCCTGCATTTGTTTAATATTACCAAGCATTCTCCATCAGTACTACTCGAACAATTTTTTATATTCCATTAAGCATTCATCCCAAGCAGTTAGCCTCGTTCTCGATTTTCTGGTCGAAAATTAAATTTTTGAAACATGTGGTAAGAATAGTCAAGAACATGTTTTCCTGCAAAACCTCTTGAGTCTTAAAATCAGGCTGCAACACTCTTCAAACCCTTTTCGAAATTTCTCTATTTTGATAACCATATTACTTATATATATAATTGGCGCTTTGTAAGCGCTGAAGCGATTTTCGGCCGAGCTCCTCCTCCAAATTTGTGGTTTTCCCAATAAATGGAGAGACCTACAGTTTATACTAAGCAGCTTCCGAACGGCTGATGGTTTTTTTACGAGGAGCCTTTATTTCATGTCCGAAATATACTCGAAGAGATGAACATTGCCTGCCGAGGGGCGTCCGCAATTCGAAAATTTAGCTTAATTTTTTATTTAAATTAATTTTCAATAACTTTTGGATGTTGCTGGCACTGGGATATGAACCCGAGCCTTCCGAATGTCAGTACGCAATGCTAACCACTCGGCTACCGCGGCCGCTATTGTTATATTTAATTTGCGAAATAAAACTTTTGAATTAAAACTTTGAAACAGGCTTACACATATTGAAAAATATTTTCGCATTAAGCATGTCTTAAATATCTCCAACTTGATACACATATTGTATCATTTATTATGTTAACAATTATATTTAAAATTAAAAAGATATGGCACCCCTCAAAATATTTTCCACTTTTTATAAGTTTTTAAAACTCTCTTTATGTTGATACCTTCATTATTAATAATTTAACTTACCGACTTAAGGGTGTTAAAATTTTCAAACAGGTGGCAACTCTCCTTTAGATTCCCCACCATTTAGTTTTAGAAATCTCCATATTCCGGAACACGTATAAAAGAGTAAAATTTTCTATTATTTTATCAATTGTTTGAAATTAAAATTTCTAAACAGGTGGCAACGCTACCAAAAAGTAAGTTATTAAGTCTTTCTTTAATCTCTGCAGTTTGATACCTATATTGTAATATTTGTTTAATTTTAACACTTTTTCAAATTTTAATTTCCGAATAGGTGGCAGCTCTGCAAGTTGAAATCATCAAGAAAAATCAAGTCAATGTTTTAGTTAGATGAGCACACTTAAACACAAATAAACCATTAATCAAATGGGGTTCAGCCATTTACATAGCTTGAGTTCAGTCATTGACAAACTTTATATGGTATATAAGCAATATCAAAACGGATGGCAACTCTGTTGATTTATAAATGTAACTATTATTGAGTTCTTTGGATTTTTGGAGTAGGAGCCAATTTATGGTATGAGTTTTTATGTTTTTCCGACAAATCGAGGAACCTACAGTTTATACTAAGCCGCCTCCGAACGGCTAATGGATTTTTATGAGAAACTCCTATTTCATATCAGAAAGACAGGCGAAGGGGTTGGCATTCCCTGCCGAGGGGCGACCGCAGTTTTTTAGAAAAATTTATTTTCTATGATTTGGAATTCCGGTTGAAGCAGAACTCGAATTCTGGCCATCAAATTTGGGCCACCCAATCCAAATATTGATCCTGAGCTTGTTGATAATGATTTGAAACGCTATTCGATCAGGGAACGTTAGTTGCTTTAATTGAAACGGAGTATCAAACGGAATGATAGGAATTCGAGGAATGATGACATCTTCACCTTTGAGAGATCTGGTTAGAATTATTGCTTCTGTCACATTCCTTTGTAGTTTTTTGACTGCAAGTGCAGTGTGCCTTTGCAAAGTTGCGGCTAATTAACATTATGGGACATTATACTGGGCACACCGATTTTCAAAGTTGACACGCATATTGGTGGTTAATTGCTGGGCTTATACATGTCGCCACAATGTTGGGTATTTTAGGCAAGCATTGATCTCGTCCGCTGGAGTTGATCGAAGAATGGCTGGCAGTGTAGTTTGGCTGTGTAAAAATTTCGGTCGGTCGGTAAATTTTCGAGATATGTGGATATTTACAAGCGAAGTAAGCCAAACGAGCTTGCACTCCAGTTGAAGGTATACATAGCTCGTAGTCCATGATCCCAGAATAATAGAAATGTGATGCAAACACGATCTACCCACGATCAATACTTATAACTAAATCGTTATAGTTTTTGTCATTCTGTCGGTGATCCCTTTGCCATAAAACAGATTATTTAAATTTCGAGCTAATCGAACTTGGTTTCAGGTCTTTGGTCCGAATTTCAAGTAAATGGAACCCTAAGTACATTTTTCTCGCATTAGTCAATCCATGGTCTACTTTCCGGAAAGAAGAGTAGTTTGCTTGTTAATCTAAGCAAAAATTCACCGGTGAACCAAATTTTAAGCAAATTAAAATGAAAATAATCTTTTTTCTAAGACCTATGAACCTTTTCAGGAACCATAGAACCAATCTGAGAAAATTTCTTGTCGAACGGTCGAAAACTTTTGGAAATTACCGGATCTTTACAAAGAAACATGCAATTTTTAAATATATAGATTGTGTATGTAAAAGAAGCATTTGCCCTCTGACCATTTATACATACATATCTACCGAAATACATATGTTATTTTTTGCCGTACTCACTATACGCGTATATTTTCTTACTTAAGGGTTACATTCGCGACTCTCATGCGACATTTTCCGCACAAAAGTGTGCCCTTTACTACCACATAACATAACCACGAACACCAGCACCTCCTGTGGGCAACACAACCAGTTTGCTGTTGTGCCTCCACCTCCTGTCGCAATATAAAAACTCGACTCGACTCGACTCGCCTTGGCTGTTTCTTTAACAGATATGTATATATACATACGAGTACAAGTGCGAGTATAAGCATAAAACATTTTATGTCTATTTTATGGA
Source organism: Ceratitis rosa (assembly GCA_037013455.1). Lineage (NCBI taxonomy): Eukaryota > Metazoa > Arthropoda > Insecta > Diptera > Tephritidae > Ceratitis > Ceratitis rosa. The sequence goes on from JAWMAG010000012.1 coordinate 24,365,806, forward strand.
ATGTCCACCCGCTCCATCAGTGTCTGGGTAAAAGTCAATCATCCAACCAGCTTGCATCCCTCACAACTGCAACTTGCAAAGAGCATTATTTAGGGTTGCCGGAGATATTTATTTATTACAATATATATATTTTTTCTTCATTCGTCCACTTTACAAGCTGATGTGTTACCTTGTTTTCAAAGTAGTGAAAATTGCCAAGTCGACCGGCACGAATTCGTCAACGCAAATTGAAAACGACTTTCGGAAAACTTGCTGCAAAATATTTGACTGATACCATCACAACAATAATTTCAATGCCTTTTGCTGAAACATACACGTACATACTTACATGTAAAGGGTTTTCCAATAAGAGTGAAAAAAGAAACACATACACTAATTGTTAGGGAATTTCAAAAGTTTTTTTTTATTTAATGTGAAGTACAATCGATACAATTAATTACGAATGTAACATCATTCCAATGGCCTCTTCGACTTCTTTTGCAGGAACGAATTCGATAAACCCAATTTTTGAGCATTTTTTCCACTAAAACAAGTCGGGTGTCATGAATAGCACGTTCAATATTGACTTTTAAAGCTTTAAAGAGACTCTGGTTTATTGCTAAAGACCAACGACTTCAGATAACCCCACAAAAGGTAGTCTAATGGTGTTAAATCACAACTTCTTGGAGGCCATTCAATGTCACTATTTCTTGAAATAATCAATTCTCCAAACCTTTCTCGTAATAATTGTTGTTGTTGCAAGTGCTGTGTGATACGTAGCCCCGTCTTGTTGAAACAAGATGTTGTTAAGATCAACTTATTCGAATTGTAATCATAAAAGGTTCATTATTATCAATCTAAACCGCTCTCCATTGGCAGTAACGTTGTTACCAGCTTCATTTCGAGAGAAGTACGGATCGATGATTCCACCAGACCGTTAATTTAGGTGATTATAATGGTTGTTCAGGAATAATTTGTGGATTTCCTTCACACCAGAATCGACAGTTTTGTTTATTCATTCAACTGACATATTCAAAAATGGCCAAAAACGACTTATAAATCATATCATCGCTATTGGAAAACCCTATACAAGCAAAGAGATACATACGTACATTCATAGCAGGTGGGTGGATGTAGTGTTGTCACAAATGGCTTTTTAGTATTTATTTCGATTTTTGTTATTATTATTATCTTTTTTATACATATGTACATACCTGCTTCCGCTTGCCTGCTTGTTTGTTGGCCTTGATGCTATGTCAACGAGCGCCAGTATTTTTTCTTTCGCCTCAATAAACAATTTGCATGCACATACCATAATACATATGTACGTAGATGTATATATAAGTAGTACATATGTATGCAGGTTTCAAAATCAATGCAAAATAAAATTATTAGCGCAAGAATATGTTCGGCAAAGTTCATTCGTTTTTTTGCAAATATAATGTACAGGTCACGACTTTGTCATCGGGTACTCACCGAGGCTTACTCTGACTAAAAAGTGGCATATGGAAGGCTCATAGCATTCTTTGAAGAATGGAGGCACTGGATAGTATTATACTTTTTTATAGGCCGCTAGAAAATCAAAATTAGTGTATGTGGAAAAGTCTTATTTTACTTTATTTTCGAAAAGATGTCGGCGAACTTGAATACTACTGATCTTGTGAACTATTATGAGAGTTGGCTTTTATATTTCGGGATTTAGCAATCCTAGTGTTGCAATCTGGCAGCTGACAACTTTGTCGTAAAATTTGACATTTTCAATATTATATATACGAGTATATACTCAGAACATTTTGGCATAGAAGATCTATTTGTATTGTTTATAGACACTTAAAATTCATATCAGAAAAAAGGATTTAAATCACCAATATTTTCGCCGATTTTTCTTCTTTTTTTTTCACAACCTTCGACATGGTTTGTTCAGCAATGGTGCTTTCAATGTTATGGGAATTTCAATCGAGGTCGTAGATCACTTCAAATCACGAATTTCGTGAAGGTCGTCCATAATCGGCTGTTATTCCGGAAGCTATTGATGCTGGACGCCAGGTCGTCGTGAGAGCTAGTGTGTCATAAGGGGTACCAGCACACCTTCAATATTGCATGAACTCCGCTATCCTTGTAAAAAAATTATTCACTCTGGATCACACAATTTTTCAAACACTCAAAAACAAAGCTCTTGTCGATTGGTCGAGGGAAATGTTAAAAAATACGTTAGCGGTACTTTGAAACTCGTCTATAACATTGTGATAGATGGTGAACAGTGGATTTATGAGCACAAGAGCCCGCAAGTAAATAGCAGTCGACTGCATGGGTGCTTGAAGACGAGCCGAATCCAACTAAAGTTATTTGCAAATGGTGTCTGTTTTTTTTTTTTTGGACAGACTGGACATGTCGCAACCGTACAATTAAAACAACATAGAACAATTTGTTTTTAGTGGTACACAATATTTCCCTGTCATTTGTCTTTCAAGAAATCTGGAAAACAGACAAATCAATCCTTGAAACAATTGAATTTTTGAGCACTCAAAACATCGATTTGATGAGTTGTACAAAATAACCTGAGCGACCAACGTTTTTCGACAACTGAAGATACTGATGATGCGTTCTTAACCCATGTTTTGGAGATACCTGAATCAGATTGGCAATAGCGCTTCGACAATTGATTCGAATGTATGCTAAGGTATATAGGGCTTAACTGAAAATATTTGGACAATATTTTGTTCTCTAAACCCGAAATATAAAAAGCAACACTCGTAATATTTGTCAAAGCGAAGAAGCTAAAGTTAAACATAATGTAGGACCTTCCGTTCCGTAAAGATAACTGATTTTCCTCATCCTTTTACTTGATTCGACGGTGATGACTTTGGCTATCTGCAGTATTTCTGCTTGACAAAAAAATGCCTGTAATAAGACTCCGTTCAGTTTTGTTGCCCATGATTGAAATAAAACATCCTTATCCTTAAGTCTCAACGTCACACCTGATCATTTACTGCTTCATTGCCGTAAACACCGCTGAAGCCAATATAACTGGGTTAATAATAACAGGCCAATTGTTGCATCTATTCGCCGTTTGGCGGCTATTGGAGACTTTTTCTGCTTTCTTTTCAATGAAGTAGATCTTTCCCCCACTGTCTCTTAAATCGCTGAATTATGTCTATGCCAACGATTATCTTGTATAGCTCATCGTTCATTCGAAGCCAGTAAAGAAAGGCCTCTAAATCGTTCGCAAAATTTGTCTACCGAAAACTCCTCATACCGATTATCGCGTGTCCTCATCGTTGGTAATGTACAATAGTAGAACGGCTTTAATGAGTGACTTGTAGAGTTTGGTATTTGCCGTCGGGAGAGAACTTTACTTTCTACTCAGTCCAGACCGAAAGTATCGCCCCTAACGCCAATTATATCAATATATTCAGTATGCGCCAGTTTGCCGTTTTAAGATTGATAAAAAGGTGGTTGGATTCGATCCTTTTCTCAAATGTGGCCATGGTGGATCTACCAGATTTGAAGCCCCACTACCTGAGTTCTATTCAGTACACAGACAGTATGGTTCAATCTTTCCCACAGTATGCTCGATTAGAGTCTTAAATGAGATATTGAAAAAGTTTATTCCTGGTTTTTTCAGATTAGGTTGAGCACTCTCAGGTGCCATAGGTCGAGTATGCAGACCATCGGATTCTGCCGCTTTGTTATTCTTCATGCGGAAAACTGTTATACCGATTTCATATGGTGGACTAAACATGAGACATCTATTCCATTTTCATCGATTGGTGGTTCAAAGTGTGCCCATAAATTCGATATACTCTGAATACTGCCTGACCTAACTTTCGGAAATTTTCGAAGAAGTATTTAAAAGCCACAAACGAAACTCCACCCCATCTTCCTAATCTTCACAGTGTAAACTGCAGCCGGTACATTTCCTTTTATAGATACGATCTTAGGTGCGGAAGAATTCGAGGAAGATTGTTCAGATTGCTGAGGTCCATAAAAATGGCAATGCTTCTAAAGTCGAAGTGTTCGCCAGGCGTTCGCTGATTTGGTATACGATCTATCTATTATAATAACTTTGTAAGTTCAAAGACCAGGAGCATGGAAAACAGTTCGGTCAAAGTTTTTCTTCCTCTTTGTTGTTGTGGACACTGCTTACGCGGTTAATTGGAGACATTTCCAGCTAATTGGTGTTGAGCAGCGGCACCTTCCCAATTATGGGGCTAGATATTCCAGTTGCATACTTCAAATCGTATTCCTTACTATATCTGCCATGGTTGTCATCAAAATGGTCTTGGATGGTCTTTCATTCGAGGCTGTTCTCTCTTTTTCATTGGAGCTGATTGTTACGTGGTGGGTCTGAAACTCAGCACTCAACCACTCTACGCGACTAGATAGATGATTTAGGAATAATTATATATAGGGCTTCCGCTCGCAGACGCACCTCTGATAAAACAGACATGTCATAGTACTTCCAATAAAGCACCCTCTCTTCTAGCCATGACCCCAGGCTCCACTTAGATGGAATTTCTAAGGTTTACAGAGTTTGCGCCGAAGACACAAGAGTGTAAGTGTAGCTTTGCGACTCTAACTGCATAACCAGAAAGCAGGACCACACCCCATTGCACCCTAAACCAACAAATAGTGATTTCTATAATCGGTGGTGAATTCTAACTCATCAATAATGGAGTCCTATCCCTTCCAAAGTTACTTTGGACTGTTTATATACATTCACAAGACGTCAGGATTTATATAAGACTTTCCTATTGCTCAGGCCGGAGAGCCAATAAGAAGTCGAAGGAAATATTGCAACGCAACATTCGTCATTCCTAATTTTTTCAGCGGCTGGAAAGGGACTTTGAGAAAAATAGGCTTGCATGACTTTCTTCTACCCTTAGTTTTTGATGAGAAAAACAGCACCAACTATTCTAGTCGTCCCATATACAATGAACTTGAAACCTTTCTGTACTGTCAGAGTTTTCGAAAGTCAAAGGAGCCTCCGCAAATTCTTGGAAATAAACACTGAAGTAATTCCAAAGTCATAATACTTTACCTGAATATTTTTCTTACTTTCCCTTTTAATAAAAAAAAAATATACATAACTCGGTCGCTTACAAAAATTCAGACATTCTCAACATGTCTGCCATTTTATAGCATTTTGATGCAAGGACGAAAGCCACAACCTACCTAACATTTGATGTAATCTTTGCTGTCGCCGCCCCAAAACAAAGTTACCTTATAATGGACTCGTACATACACATATACATATGTATATGTATGTTATATATTCCATGGCTATGTGTATTTTACTTGTACAAACAGGAACATGATACCTTTCTTGTATGCCAAGAGAGAGAGAAAAAAATCAAAATCAGCAATAATAACAAAACCTTCAGCTGCCGAGCACCTCTTGACACCGAGCGGTTCATTGTTGTGTCGGTGTACCTCCAGCTCTGGTACAAACATATCCCATAATGTGTTCATGTGCATGCTTTTCGTCTTTACTCCATCGAACGGAGGTACATACCTTCATGAATACATACATATACATACACAATAAAATTATTAGTTTCACTTCTGAAAACAGAACAGTGTTTGTTTGTGATATTGATATTGAAATTATGACGAGCAAGTTTGCATGCTTGCCAGGACTACGAACGAAAATTGCTTTCCTTATACATTTATTAAGTTTTCATAACATGAACCTGCTGTAGTCTGTAATTAACTCTCGTACTCGTTCCCTTGCTCTCTTTCTCTCTCTCTCTCCCAATGTCTTCCTGAACCGTATTGCTTTTGAATATTATTACAGGTTTCTTTGAGGAAATTGCGCATTTATTCATGCTCTTTTGGGGCTGTTTAAAAGGAAATGTCTAAGCCATAATTGGTTTTACTCGGAGACATGTGCACCGGTGCTGACAGTAAATTTAATTTTTTGCGAACATTTTGGGGCAAAAATTATTTAAAATAATCAATAAAACTAAATAAAAGTTACAGCAGGTATTTTTAGGTGCTTATATTAAGTTTACATACAAATTAACGATTTATCAATTACGTCAAACATCCACGGTTTTGCTCGATTTTTGCCATTTAGAGGAAAATGTCATTATACCTCTTTCATGGAAACCCTTATCCCTATTGATAAAAACTTGGAACAAAATATTTTTACAGGATTTTCTTGTGGCCAACTATTCACCAAATCATTCGCCGTAGACAAGAACAGATAGTAATCACTTGAAACGAGGCACAACCAAGCTCTCGAAGCGAGTCACTATCGATGTGTGTGGTCTGCTGTTGAAACACAATTGTCCCCCTGTTTGCCAAAGCTGGGCGCATCCGTACGATTTAATCCTTCAGGTGGTTCTGTTGCTGATAGTACAGATCCGAAGTAAAAAAGTACGGTCATAGAGGAGCAGCTCATAGTGGATGATTATATGCCAATCCCACCAAACACACAGCTAAACCTTCTGGCCGTCAATTCTAGAGACCATTTGTGCCGGCTCATTACCCTTCGACCACAACCATTTTCGATTGACGTTGTTGTAAGTGATCCACTCTTCATCACCAGTTACCATGCGCTTCGTAGATGGAAATTAGGCTCATGTGGGTTTTTCTCGTTAACTCTTGTGTTTCCATCCCCTTTCAAATGTTTTCTAACTATATTTGTTTTGCATGACGATTACACATTCGATTTCCATTACTTTATCGACATTTTCGACAACCGGCCTTACACAAAGTGGGCATCACGGAATCGAAAAATCCAAAATTGTACATGATTGGCTGTTACAGTATCAGAACCCTAAACACTAGTCACAACTTAAGCTACCTGACTTGCGTTTTCGTCTTTTTTTATAAAAATTGTTGGTAATCATCTTTGATATGAACTCAAACACTACTGAGTTAAGTGGTCAACACTTCTCACGATGTGATTTTTAATAAAAAATATCATCTTTCTAACGCTTTCTACCGTAGTCCAAATGCTTTTATTGAACACAAGCGACAGATCACAAAAGCCGTCTATAACAAAAACAATGGAATACTTTTCATTAGAACTAATTCTAAATAAAATTTGTTTATTTCCAGTTCACTAACTTAAAACACTTTCTTGATTAATTTAAGTATTAAGAGAGTTCTATTATTGTAATTTAATTTATACACACAAATGCATAAGACTTTTTAAGACAAAATAATTGAAAACGTTCGCATGGGACATAAAATGGAAATGGCATTCATTCTCATTCTTTTGTTTAAAAATGATAATTATTTATTTATAATGAGCGTGATAGATAGAAAGACAGATAGTAATAGCTGAAGCACGATACATTTTAAATTTATTGGACAGTCACAGATCTCAAATCGACATAGCTAAGTGGAACAGCAACTCCCTGTCTTGGGTTACTTGACACGGGTACATGGAAAAGAACTATAAGCTAGATAAACTTGCTATGAAGGGCACAATCAAACATTGGTATGTCTTTTGGTTAATGCAAACTGCCGTCAAAAAAATTCGACCCTCGTACACTAGGCTTCGCTATTTCGGAGCAGTTTAACTGCAGGGTCTCTGGCAGTTGAGGAATGTTAAGGTAATTAATCTACAGAAAAATGTTAGGGTACTAAAATAAGCCAATATATTGTTGAGCTGTTCTCACATCGGTAGCATGTCCTTACTACCTATTTTATATTATAGTTGCTACATAGACCTTTTCTAGGAGCAAACGTTTTTAGGAAAATAAAATTTGCTTTTGTTTTAGATATTATTTTAGAAACATGTACGGCTATATTTCAGAAAATCTTAATGTTGGAGACCCGCATTTTGGCTCTACTTAATTTTTCCATATGCCACTTCAGCATATAACCCCCTCCAACCAATTTTTCAAATGTGAGAATTAATATTTAATCATAAAATGAAAAACCATAAATTTTATATGGTCATGAAAGGTATAAAGGATACAAGAAAAAAGACAGTAGGTATAAAACATTTTTGGTATAAACATCGGCCACGCAAATAAAGAGGTAATCTGGTTTGCCAACCCTATGAACATGGTACATACAATTGTCCATGTGCGAAGCAATCCAAATGTGAGCCACACAACTTTAAAGATTGACCCTTAGTTGATAGTGATTCAAACGCTAGTTACCTTTGAAAGGTGCGGCCAGGGGTGACGAAGAATTATAATGGACACACCAATTTTTAAATTTAATATCGGAATAATTCTAAAATTCTGTTGTGTAGTTGACTGCGAAATCTGTTGACTCCTTGCGACCAGTTTGCTTTCAATAACAGAATAGTATGATTGTGATCGTAGACATCTCAGCGATCATAGCAAGAACATCAAGTGAATATCTGTGTGAAATTGTGCATTCATATCATACAGTGAGTATGTATTGTCGCACCACTTTTCCCACTCCGGAGGCTTTGGAAATATTACACATCAGAGTCTCAATGGATTGCAACTACAGTGGAACCGTCAGAGCGGCGTGGCCAGCCCTTGCAACAAGTGGTAATGTTTCAGCTATTCCTGAACATGAATTTGTGATCGCATTGTTGCCAGAATCAGACTAATAAGCAACGTTTTGTCAGGAGAGTACAAGAAAAATATACGATTTTTTTCGAAGTGTTCGGTCCCTGATTTACTTTCCGGATAAAAGAGTAAAAAAGCTACCTATTAACTGAATTTCAATTAAATCGAACCATGAGTAAGGTGTTTTCGAGTAAGTCAGTTTCTTGTCCACTTCTTATTAACCTTTTCAGGACCCGTAGAAATAATCTGATGAAAGTTCAAGTCAATTGATCAGTAACACTAATCTACTATTTTTTTCTCGTATGAATTTTCGTAAATTTTTTCAATGCCTCAAATTATTTATTTTCACTAAAATTTAGTGTCGCAAATGCTCATTATCATTTTCAAAGTTTCTAAAAATAATCAATCTTTTATTGCACTGATTTTCGTTTTAATGCCTGGAATAATTTTCAGATTAAAATGAAAAATAATTCTTCGCTTAAAAAAAGCAAAAAAAAAAACGGAAATGGCAATTTAGATAACAGTATTAGTTGCATATATTAATTCAAAAATATTGTACACTTCAGCTAACCATAATAAATCCGATTATAACGGCTACTTAAACTGTGTGCACACACATTTCCATTTTCCTTTCCATTTCCACTGCATAACATTTACATATGCGAAATATTTGACGTCATTATTGTAAATGAGTGTAAAATGAAAAATGAAATACCCACAAATTTGGTTCACTACTAAGCACACGGATAATCTTTTAAGTAGTTTTACAGGCATTTCTGATTTGAAAGCGTAAGCCCATCACGCCGTCACTAAGCCCACAACGAAACCGCAAATAAATAGATGAAGCAAAACAATATCACCACATTCGGCGCCATTAACATCACTGCAACCATCACAAGCGTTTTGTGGTTTAGCCTTTGTCGTCTTCATCCTTGTCGTTGACATCGCACACTTTTCATTTCATTTGATATAAAAATTAAGGATCTCATCGTAACGCAAAAGCGTATTTCCTTTTCTATGTATCTATATTTTGACATACATATTGATGGTGTTGTTGTTGTATAGTCGAATTTATTGATGTTGGGTAAACTTTTACTGTTGCTTTGTTTTTGTTTACTTTCTTTTAGTTTAATTTGTGTTGTTGATATTGACGTAGCCTGGGTTGTAACAGGTTGTAGTTTACCAAATGTGTTCATTCCATTTAAATATGTAAATTCGGTAGAGAATTGTGTAAAATATATTGCGACGCTTTGAGTGGCATCAAGTTAAGCGCTACGAAGTTTCAAAAAAATAGTACATCTATATTTTTTTAGATAATATAATTTAATTTTCATACAAAATAAAGGATTTCTGATTTTTCTCAGCCGATGGCCTAGGGCTAGTATACTTAAAATAAATTAAAATAAAATCTGAATCTGAGATGTCTAAGTGAAGCAGAAAGTGATGAATCCATTTACAAAATCACATGCGGCACGCCAAATGGGGTAATCTTGTCTTCACTTTGCAAAGCCATTTACTCCAATCGCGACTGGCAAACCTACCTCGCTGCAAAAATCCAACTTAAGATGGTAGAAAACAAGCTAAAAAGGCATTAACATACGAAGAAAAAATAAATATTGTATTAAAAATCTTATCCTTGACTTCCAATGTTTCTACTAAAAAATCTCTATGGAAAGCTAGCAAAAACTTTAAGCCCCCAGTAAGCACTGAAGTATCGTTGAGTCTGCGTAATGATTCATGGGCCAGAAAGGATGAAGAAAAGGCACCTTAGTACAGTATTTCAACCAAAGACTGCTACAACCAAACTGCACAATCATCCTTTGGCTATCACCTTAGCCTCCGCAACAAGTCAAACGTGCCTGAAGTAAAGCGCCTTACTACCCTTATAAAGAGCAACACTGAGCCAGCAGTCCATTCCTAACCAATGAGTTATATATTTTAATTTAGTTTTTAAGATTTGACAACTTTTTGTCAGGCTTCTGATATTGTAACAGATTCAGTAAATAAATACAAATGTTACAAAAAGAGAAGAAAAATTTGAATTCTGCCTCTTCATCAACACAACCCATCATCTTATGAGTTAACATTATAATTCCATTCAACTCGTTAAGTTTTTCGTTATAATCCTTGATGATAAACTCAATTGGAAGGTACGTACGTGTATTGACAGCAAGACCAATAAAGCGCTCTGAATTCGGAATGCCCACAAAGCAGCTATTGCACCAAAAATGGGAGCTACGCATCCATAAGGTGAATTGGTTTTACATATGTGTCGTATGACCGATACTAACATATGCAGCACTGTTATGGCGGACGACATTTAAGAAAAAAGTGCCATATTAAACTCTTGGAATAGGTGCAACTCACCTGTCTACTTGGTATAGCAGGCGAGATGAAGACTAGCTCAAACAATATCAGCCTTATAGCCGCCACAGCTACGCTTACTGGACCGTATCCTTTTCATGAAATTTTACATTACCAAATCGCAAAGTGGCTGCTGCCTACTCTCAATAGCTTCACGAAATCCATCTTTGAGGTCTTGAATCGACGTTGGCCCGTTGGCGTAGACCTTATCATTCACGTGGCCGCAAATGAACAAGCCGTAAGGTATTAAATCATAACATCCCGGTGGCCAATTGCGATCACCTCTTCGAGAGATAACACGGTCTGGAAATATTTCCCTTGAAAGATCGATGGTTTCGTAGCTTTTGTAGCATGTAGTGCCGTCTGGTTGGAAATAAACGTTATCCGGATCAATACCATTCAATTTTGGCCATAAAAATGAATCAGTCCAATGACCCCGCCGAACAATGAACTACACTAAATAGTTACAAGTTGGGGTTGGAAAGGCTTTCAATAATAAATCTTGGGTTTTCTAAAACCCAGATGTTGGTTTAATGTTGATTTAATATAATTTCAAAGCGTCGTTGAAGCGTTTATCGTTCGATTTGTTCCACTGGCGAAGTTTTTACTTTTCAAATATAAAAAATTGAAAGCTTTAAAAGTGACATCTACCGAACCGGAATAACAGTCTACTCAAAATAACTACTCTTATCAAGGTTTATAGAATACAAAGTTACGACAACCGTTGACGTCACCGAAGCAACTTCGTCATATATACATACAGTGGGCGGGACTTGATATAAATATTATCAAATAAAAAGTAATTTTTTCCTTTAAAAAATATATATCACATACATATAATAAAATAATTATGGGAGAAATTTTCTTATACAAACAACACATATTTTTTTTTTTTGGTAACGCCACCGCAGTCACAGATTTGGTGATTTTCTACTATGTGCAAGGTGCAAGGCGTAGCCTGTTTTGATGAAACCATGGTCCAGGTGGCCAAAGACTACCGCGGTGGTGTTAATTCCTAACTACCAGTAAAAAATACAATATTTTCTTCTTCCATATGCATATGTTATATTATATTAATATTAAATAAAATGCATTTGATGGACATAAAACTATTAAGAAAGTTTTAATTGTAATTACTATTAGGTTTAAAAATTTTTAATATAAGGTTTTAGAATTTTATAGTGAAAGTGTTGCGTTAATTTATAGATAAAATTATGAAAATTTATTTTAAGATCTTCGTCAAGCCACAAAACTGAACCAAATTCGTCATTAAAAATATGATTTCACTCTTGTCGTAACCTTTTATTCTATAAACTTTGACCTCTTATTGGAGAATCGTTTACAAAAATATTGAAAAAATCAAAATTTATATTCATAAATGATTCATTATACTTAAATATATGTTATATTTGTACACCAACAGTCTTTACGCAAAACTTTTCACTTTTGTCTAACCGAAATGAACTTGCGTGCATGTTTAGTATTTATAGCCAAATAAAAGTAGTAATTAAAATATATTCACTTGAATATTAAAATTAACCTTTAGTTCCCCCATCAACTGACCAACAGTTGCACACCATTATCAGGGGTTAAATTCGATGGAAATGTCACGCAAACCAAATTATTCTAAGATTTTTAAGCAAGCCGCTAAATATCGATTGATCTCACACAAGTTGTAACATAGGTTTATGATGAAGTTTTGACGGTGAATTTTTGACCTGCTTGAAAATACATAAAGTGAACCTGTTATTAATCAAGAAAAAAGTAACATTGAGAAATACGATAGGAAAAACATAAAATTAAAAGAATACAAATGGCGGTGAAGAGATGGTTAAGGCAAGGACATTAATTTACAACTTAGCTACAATAACGGTAACTAAAGCAACAGCATTTTGTTGTGAACGCCTACACTCTGAAGCAATGGCACGTGTTGATGTAGGTGCGTCAGCAACTCTAATTGTTAAATGTATTTATTTTTCAACAGACTATGCCTTCTGGCCTTAACGTTGTCTATTTTTTACATTTACAATTCTTCACATTTTTATGTATTTGTGTAGCTATCCATTTAGGCGAGTAAATCGTATATCCTACCTGCTCGAAAAAAAATATTTGAACTTTGCTTTTCCACATATTCAATCTTCAAAGTAGGAATTCATTTCTCAGATCATACGGGCGAATCTGTTGGCAGGTACGTAGGGAAGACAAAATCATTGGGGGCATTCTATTTCCAATACATAATTTGCTATGTGAAATAGAATATGCACAAAGGGGGTCGAAACGCTGGAACACTACCTTTGCGAGTGTCCGTCCTTCAGCTGATTGAGACGTCAGATCCTTCACGATGCTCCCAGCTCCAACCGCGCGGAAGTGGGCACGCATGGTTGGTATCAACTAAAACAATTTTTAAAACCAGCGAATGAGCTTACACAGCCGCTTGTGTTCAGGTCCTTAATCTCCCTCTTTCAACCAACCAACAATCTGCTTATTCGGGCAATTTTTTTTTTTTTTTTTTTTTTTGATCTATGTTCTTCTGAGTCCGTACCACAATTGGGATATAATAATCTCTTGAAGATATTCATGACACGATTTTAAAGTTTTTCGTAATAAAGAATCAAAAAAATAAAAGAAAGAATTATTTTCCACAAAGTTCGTATCAAATATGTAACTGAACACACTATAGTGACTCGGCAGCTTGAAGAATAGTGTCATTTAAGAGGTTATGCTAGTAAAGAACTCATCCGTGTAAGACATACTTTTTATAATTATGATAGTCGGTGACTTATATCACTACCTTGAATAATTTCATTAGATACATATAGACAAATGGAGTTGTATTCCTAATCGATCTGCTGGTTAAGAGGGTTAAGATTTAAGCAGCACGAGGATTCGGCTTCAGCACATTTCCCTCATCTTATACAAATTCGAACTCAAACCTTTATGGTTCAAAAACCGTGGCTTTACAGCAAAGGAAACTCTTTACTAAAACTGCCCTACCCAGATGGTAGATGGTATTAAATGTAGGGCTAGTTAGAAGTATATTAAAAGGTGCCTCGAACCACAGTTTCTCAAAAATGTTAGCTCACTTCGCAGAACTAATTTTTATGTATACATATACATATGTACGAGTATACCCTACCCCAGTGGTAGCTTGGAGAACGTTCAAAGTGGAAAACCTCATGTGAGCCATTAAAAAATACCAAACTTGCATTAAAAATAATAATGAGTTCCGTCACAAAGCTATTTTTAGCATCACTCGTAACCTTTTACTCCTTATACGAATGTACAAGGTTAGTCCCGCAGAAAGCTAGACTACTAAATAAATTTTTTTTGTGAAACATGGTTTATGGTTGAAAGACTTTAGAACTCCAGCTTAGAGGACAAAAATAAAACAGATGATCGCGAAGAATGTCACTTTAGTAGTGAAGATATTAAGTCAAATTGTAAAGCGGGCACAAGAAAAGGCTTCTTCTTCACCACAAATCTGTATTTCAAGCAGAAACAGACTTTTAACGAAGAATATCCCCTAATTTAAAAAGAATTCTGGACAAACTGTCCCCAACAACTGCCTCAGATCTTTTAGAACCTTCAAATTTAATTTGAAAAAAAAGAATTGTATAGGAACACTTAAAAAATTGAAGCACTTCCAACGTGGGGCCAACTTTAATTATTGTAGGGCAGCGTGCCAGAGAGACCAAACTGTTACTTGCATTCAACAAAAGAGTGTTCTTGTATTCTTCGACGAACAAATTGCCTCAGAGGGCCCAACGTTCAATCGTTTGATTAGAATCTTTTGAATACGAGGAATGAATTTGAATGGAAAAAAAACTTAAAAGACATTGATATATCTACAACGCTAGGCCTTCTTACGGAATATATTTTGCAGAAAAACCTGAAACCCTAATATATTTCCTTTGCGAATATCGCGTGCCATGGAGAACTGAATTCCCCAGGATATGGCCCGGGAAAAGACGAAACTCTCTTGAGTATTTCCTTAACGAGACAAAAGTAAGAGGGTATACCTCACAGTTGCACCAAAGTACCAAACATCTCTCCACTACCTATCACACTCATCGCGGAATAAAGTATTACCTCACGGGGTTTGTTAATGGATTAGCTCTTACGCATTACGGAGTTTTAGGATTATAAATACTTTTATAACAAAATATGATATATACCATAAACTACTTAGATAGCTGGCGAGGTCTAGTCTCCAGTATATCATATTCTGCTGCGTGCCAAAAGCCCTAGTACTCGCACCTTACTCTCTTAGTCAGCTTAACTTCTGAATTGCCTTGCTTCCCATCTATATTCTCATTACAAATTAAAACAGAATTGGCGGGAAGTCCTTTGTTTGCGCTTCGCTCTGCTGTTGGGTTATTATGTGAAAAGACGAGTTTCCGTACTAAGCTAACACGACCTCTTACCACATTTGAATTCGTTGTGAAAGTCATTAAATTGTATGTTCTTTATTAAAGATCTTAGTACATTAACATATCGCGGTAATAACAGAGTTAACATAATTGCGCCATTTCTTTCTTCTTTTCGTTGTTTGGTGCCAATTGTATTGTACAATACCTGATCGTTCCAATGGAGTCTTCCTCTTTTACTGCATCTACTTTCAAAGGTAGACTATTCTTATCCATCCGGACCACATGACGTAGCCAGCGCAGCCGCTGTTTCTTGATTCGCTGAACTATGTCAGCTCATTGTTCCATTGGATGCGATATTAGCCGTTCCCAAATCGTAGAGGACCATATAGTATCTTACGCAAGGCCTTTCTCTCGAAAACTCCTAACGCCGACTCACCAGATGTTGTCATCGTTCATGCTTCCGCACCATATAGCAGGACGGGAACGATGAGAAACTTGTAGAGTTTGGTTTTCGTTCGTTGAGAGAGAACTTTACTTTTTAATTCCCTACTCTGTCCAAAGTAGCACCTGTTGGCAAGAGTGATTCTGCGAGATTTCAAGGCTGATATTAATACTGGCTCCAAGATGGAAGAAGTTATCCACGACTTCAGAGTTATGGCTGTCAACAGTGACGTGGGCGCCGAGTCGCTAATGCGATGACAGTTTGTTTGATGACAGCAGCCTACCAGACCCATAGGCTCCGCTTCCTTATCCAGTCTGGAGAAAACAGAACCCATGGCGCGGTTTCAATATCAACGGCGTACGTCATCAACTTTATACTCTTATAAAAGATTGTAGCTTATATATTCAGCTCTGCAGCTCGCATTATTTTCTCCGGTAATAAATTGAAGAAGTCACACGATAAGGAATCACCTTGTCTGAAACCTCGTTTGGTATCGAACGGCTCGGGAAGGTTCTTCCCGATCCTGACGGAGCTTTTAGTACTGCTTAAGGTAAGTTTACACAACCGTATAACTTTTGCGGGGATACCGAATCGAGACATAGCGGCGTAGGTGGCAGCTCCTTTTTTGCTGTCGAAGGCTGATTTAAAGAGATGGTTTGTGCCGATCCGCTTTTCTACGGTTTTTCTGGTCAATAGTTGATTTATCAGATCTAAAGCCACACTGATAAGGTCCAATCAGTTTGTTTGAGCGAAATATCGGGTGCAAAAATATGTGGATTACTCCGTCCAACTATCGGTTGAGGGCCATTGCTATTAAGGAACCTCAATGACATCACAATGAGTCTGTTTGGTAGCCTGAGTGCCTGAGTAACCACTGCAAGCCTAACTTAAACTTTCAGCTGTCTAATTTTCCATGCAGCACACCTTGTTTGTATTTGAATTCATATCTTATATTTAATATCTACAAATATTTCATATATGTACTCCACACAAGTAGTATTCGTGTGTACTCGTATCGTTTGTCTCGTAAATAGTTTATGCGCGTGTGTGTATTCTAATAGACAATTTATTATAAAAACCTCCTGCGTCATTTGTATTCTCTCAACACCAATTTAATTCCATACGCTTGGCTACATTTCAATGCGCCTCACTTATTTCTATCATACACATACACACATATTTCTGCATGTGTTGTTAATATAAACTAACTAACACACACGCACACACACACATATTTGCCCGCTTCAATATATTACCGGAAAAGTTTAGATTCCATTAAGAGGGTATAGCCGATAATCATTTGAATTGCGTAAGGAATGGAATGCGATATGAGTAGTGTAGGGATAATGGCAGGATATGAAAGGATATATGATAAAAGTGAAAATACTCATATCGTAATGGTAATGACGCAGAATCGTAAGGAAATGACACAGTCTCGAAGGAAACTAAACGAACAAACTTCGAAACAATGAGAGGAATCTGTATATACATATGTACTTGTGCATAAATATGTATATAAAATATACGCATGTACATACATAATCAATAATCTATTATATTAAGTGTTCTTCCTGTTTGCCTGCCTTCTGCTCTTCATGTGCACGTACAATAGTTAATGTGGAACGTGGATTGTAGTCAAGCTAATTTTATATGTATATTCTATGTGGAAAGATAAGTTTGTAGCGCCAAAAAGGAACTGTTTTACTCGTAGTAATGAAATAATGCCAACTTTGCTATAATTGTTTGCTTAGGCAAATGTATTTATGTATATTAGTTTATAAACTCTCTTTTAAGCCTCCAAGGGTTGATTAATCCACTTTGCAATTGATGGTGATGAGAACTATGGCAAATGCACTAATTGAGTAAAGCAAGAATTGGCCATGTAAATAAAATGTAGTACCGACCTAATTAGCTCGTAAGAATATTTGCATACGTGAGTTTACTTTTGAATAAATTTACAGAAGACTCTTGCGCTTTTCTCCTTCCAAGACAGAGTTGTAGTCCTGAGTTTGAAGCTACCTTGCGGGGCGGTCCAATAAGAACTATGCTGCTGTGTCTGTCTCATTTTTTTTCTAATAAAGAGAAGGAAAATGTCATTCGCATAATAATAATGTCGTCACATAAATAGTATGTGCCACTTGTGCGTCCCTAAAAAACTCTCCTCTAAGGAAATGTCGCCCACGCTGGAACCGCTTTCGCATTACATCAGTTGAGCGTTCCATTTCTCGTCCACGTCTCGTTTTTTAGTACCTTTTTTGTGAACTCCTTTTATTTACCCAATTTACTTAGCTTTGTAGCATAATTAAGATAATAATCTCTACTTTTACAGCTGGTAAACTGTGTTTGCAAGTCTAATTCTCAGTAGCACAGTCTAGAGTCTAGTCTTACACCCACATAGCTAACAATTCTTCTTGACCTCAACGTATCTGAGTTTGTGTGCATATCTGTTTCTAGAGGTATGCGTTTCAACGTTAATAGCAGAAACCCGGTATTTTGTTGTTGCGAATGTGAGACCGCGTTGATGATAATCTATTCCTCGCATTTAAGCCCATCCCATTCTCCCTGCTAATGAAGGAGTTAGGTGGTTTGCATTTGGTAGAAGGTTTCCTTTTCTCGGTCGCTCTGTACGTTTCTCTATTGCACCATGTACTTCAGAGCTTGGGGGGAGGACCAAACTATCTAGCATATTTAAGCGGCAACTGCTAGTGTTGCTTTATAAGTCATTATATATTTATATTAGGGCGCCACACGAACTAACGCAAAAAAACATAAAGGACCGAATTTCCATCTGCGAATCGCTGCTGAATCGCAACAAAATCGACCCATTTCAAACTGGCGATGAAAAGTGGATCACTTACGACAACGTATAGCGAAATCGGTCGTGGTCGAAACGCGGTGAGCCGGCGGAAACGGTGGCCAAGCCAGGATTGACGGCCAGGAAGGGTTTGCTGTGTGTTTGGTGGGATTGGCCCTTGCCAACTACGAGCTGCTCAATTCGGCCCTTTACTGCCAACAACTGGACCGCTTGCAGGCAGCACTCATCCAGAAGAGGCCATCTTTGATCTACAGAGACCGAATTGTGTTCCATCAGGACAACGCCAGACCACACTTGTCTTTGGTGACGCACCCACCTTATAGTCCGGACCTAACATCAAGTGATTACCATCTTTTCCTGTCCATGGCGAGCGCGCTTAATGGTGAGAAGTTGGCCTCAATAGAGGCCTGTGAAAATAGGCTCTCCGAGCTTTTTCCAATAGTGACGCAGCCTTCTACGAGAAGGGTATAAAGAAGTTGGCATCTCGTTGGCAACAAGTTTACGAACAAAACGGCGCATATTTGAAAAATCAATAAAAAACCGAACGAACTTTTTACTTGTTGATCGGGTGATTTATCTATATTTTCATAATAATAAAAAATCATTACAAAGCAGAACATACTTTTGTTAGGCAAAGCTCATTTCTTCCTTCTCGTCTCCCTAAGAGCTCCTACAATATCTTCTGAAAGTGGATCTTAGCCTCTCTGCATGATGTCCCCTAAGACGGAACATGCTATTATCTTTGAGAGTTCCCTTCTGTACCTCTGTGATCAGCAACCCAATGAAGGGATAGTCTATTCAGCTCCTTAAGACATTGGTGCCAATTTCTTTCTTGAGTTTGGCGTGATCGAGCCCAGAGCTTTTTTACTCCTTGACTATCACTGTAGATAAATATTTCCCTTTCTGAGTATTTATTTCCAATATGTTTTATAGATTTTACGATAGCAGGGATTTCGGCCTAGAATATGATGTAGTTAACTGATACCGTGAATGAGAGTCTCAATGAAAGTTTGCTTGAGAACATACCTCCTTGCGCTCTAAAATTAAGCTTTAAAACATCTGTGTTAACTTTAATACTCCCAGCCAGGAGTATCATATTTGTTTACCCATTCTTCTCTGACTGGAATCAATGTCATAAAGTAAGCTCAGGTATCCAAAGTAGAAACGCAATGGTCGGTGCCGCTTGGTAAACAAGTACAATTCTCTTGGTTTCTTGAGTGTTCAGTTGGTTGACAGCGCCACTGTTTCTGTTTCCTTGAGCGAAGACCCGACAACGTTGCCATATCTTGTGTTTGGAGCGGCTCTAAGACCACTACTAATGCATATCAATTCTGTCCTATGAATTCTAACAAAAGAGCCTTACCATGGGTATGAAAATGCAATGAAGAAAATCCAGTTCTCACAATTAACCCTTTTGTATTCATAGAGAGCGGTGGAGGTCTTGTCATATCTCTGAATAATATGCTCTTTCCAGTTCAGTTTTTTGTTTAGAAACAGACTTAGGGGTACTATGTTTAGAACTGCTGGACTGTGGAAAAATATAAGATTTGAACTAAGGATAAGCACAACAAGCTCTCAGCTAGATGCAATACTGCCGTGGTCTGTGTGCGCAGAAATAGGGACATCCCAGGCAACTTTATGGCGGATGAGCTTGAATTCCACGCTCGTCGTAGGCGTACCCTTGTTTAAGGCAAACCTCAGTTTAAATCTGGCTTTCACAAAATAACCAACACCAGATGGCTTAACGAAGGAACCTGCAACCTCTCTAGACAGTTTTGTTCTGTGCTGGACGTTAAAAGATCAAGGGATCTAATTCACATAGCCCGGTTCACCATTAATTTTCTAACGCACATACTAACTGAGGAATGTTTAATGTGACTTCACGGTCGGAGCATCAGATACCTTTCCAATGATTTTTGTTTTTATTCGTAGCTCCAGCGACGAAGAAGAGTATGTCGAGTACAAAATCTGTCACTGTCTAGCCCTAAGCACAATATAAATACCTAGGACATCACTTCTTTGACTGTCTGGCTGACGTGGCAACGGTTGGTATAGGCAGTATTGTATCCTTGATGAGGCACACGAAATGGTTCGTATGTCTGAGAGGGTGAGAAGTACTCCACAGCAGTATCACAACGGGCCTTCAGACCTAAGTCCGCTAGTCGCTCTGATCAGCAACCGCATAAACTCGACTCGAAGCAACTCAAGGATGACGAAACTTTAATCCAGATCCTCTACAGTACCAACACCAAACCTTGCAATACATAGAAGTAGACAAGTAAAATTGGATTCTGAGCGTGCTCTACTTTCAAAAAAAAATAATATCACTTGACTACATAAACTTTTTCATTAGCCAGACTCAACTAGTATATGAAGTTGTCACGAGTTTAGAGGAGATAGGATTCAGCTTCTAGAGGAAAATCAATGAGAGTAGGAAAGGCAGCTAGTATCCTTGAAAGGAAATCCACTTGCACCACTGTACGAAATTATGAAGCTCCGTACGAGCACATATGAGAATGAACGAAAATTTCACAAAAACTACGTAGAATGTTAGAGAGCAGTGGGAGACTTATACGCTAGTGGTCTCTGCTCTCATGTATATGCAAATATTTATGTGCGTCAAATGTGAATAAGCCATAAAACACCACCGTAATGCCCGAGCTTAGTACAAACCCAATAAAACACGCGATTATCCGTCCATCCCTACGTGTGTTAACCTAACCTAAATTTTATCCTTTACAACGCTGACACATTTGTTGGCGCACATAAATTATAACGCATTAACCCATTGCCTGTCACTTTCGTGTGTTGTTGTCATTTTCTCGAACATATTTAACACAATAACTACAATGCATAAACAATAACCTAAACAATAGAATAACATGATGGAACTAAGCGATTAAGTGAGGCGGAAGTGAAAGTACATAGTCTTAACACAATAACTAAAGAGAAAGCTTCAGTCAAGACCACAGTATTTTGGTGCTTTGTAGTTTTGCCGACTTTTAGTACAATAAATATGGGTGGCTTCGGCACTGGCTGGTGTTCATTGATTGCATGTTGTGCATTATAAATATGTGTGATGGTATACTCGTATGTATTGCATGTCGGTTAACCGCAAGGAAAGTGGTAACAAAAATAAATAAATAGAATATTCAACTTAATCTGCTTCTGACTACACTGTTTACAAATGTATTTCATGTGTATATCACTTAAAAATTATTGTTTGGCATATATCTACATACTCGTATATATTTACAGACATATTTACATGCATACAAATGTGGAAAAGCTAAAGTTGAGTGAGACCGAACATTTTGTAATCGAGTAAAATGTACCATTCGATCTAAAGTAAGACCATTATTTTGAACAAATTCCTAATATAAAATTCAAAATTAAGTTTCTTAGATACAAAGTCACTGTCAGTGATGAAATATGTGGAGAATTTCTAAAAACAAGTCTAGAAATTAAAAAAAAGGTCAAACAAAATTTTTTTTACATTTGCGAGGGAGCTTTTTTATATTCGTGGAAGGGAGCCTTGTGGGAGAGTGATTAGCATTCTGACGTGTTCAGCGATTCCTAATTAGTATTAATACGAGGTTTCATTATTATTAGACAATTAGTCTTTGAGCTCTTGTAAACCAAACAACATAATCGGGAATGAAAAATTATTTATGAAAATAAAGTTGTTTACCAGCAAAGGAAATCAATTGCGAAAGAGTGAAAGAGATGTAGTTGGATACCTTGAAGACGACTCAAGGCCAGGCGGGTGCATTGAGATGATCCCACCATAAATTATTCAGAAAGTTGAAAAAATTGTTCCCAAAGAATAAACAACTCTCAGTAATGGTGGGAGTAATGGTGGGAGTATGCAATAACACCATTGTTATAATACTCCACGATCATCTTGGCATGACTAAGGGTGAGGGCCGAAAATGTTTGGGACTGTTATTAAGTGATTATAAACATAAAGGTGTTGCAATAACTGGAGAATACTATGTTCCAATATTAGAAGCCATTAAGGAGAAAAGATGTGGAAAATTGACAAAAGATGTGCTACTTTTGCACAACAACGTGCTCATCCACAAGAGCCTCTTGGCTTTGATTGCCCTGCATAAGGTGGGCTTCGAAATTTTGAGTCTCCTTACACCTCAAACCTGACTTCGAGTGATTATTAGCTGTTTTCAAAAATGAAAATGAAGCTGAGGGCCAACCAAATCCGATGATGAAGTAGAGGAGGCAATTTTGACATAATTTGAGGATAAAGAAAATATATTTTTATGAATGTAAAAATAAATTAATTGAAATTACTTCAAAACTTTATCCCGTCTTTGAAAAAAATCAAAGTGGGTTTTTTATTTCCCTCATTCCGCAAATATAAAAACTCTCCCTCGTATAAGAATGTTTCTTAATGCTCTACAAAATATGTACCTGCAATGATTAAATATCTTTATATCACCTTTTGTATTGTTGGCTAAAAAGTAATGATTTTAATTATTATTAGCTGTAGGTTTTTTCCGCACTAAAATAGAAAAATTAATGAACTTTTTTATTATTGTTGATTTTAATTAATCATTGCCCAAAAATACTAATTTACCAACTTACTTTCGCACGACTTTTCTGTTGACTAAGATTTTATTGTCTAATAGAAAGCATTCGTCAAGTAAACAACCTTCCCGTAAAAATCGGTCCCTGGTCCACTTCCGTGATCAAAGTCCAAAGGTCAACCGTTGTCAATTGACGAAAAACTTGTATTTATATTGACATATGGTAGATATAAATTATCCGCATATGTTAAAGAAAATAAACCAAATATCTCGTTGTGAGATTTATTTTCTCTTTCAATGTCTTCTATAGAAGTGCAACTTAAGTCAACTTATGTTGCTATCCAACGGGTTATAGAACGGACCAGGCAAATCTGGTCTGTAGTCCCTGGTTCACTTACTCTAAGTGTTTATATGTTAAACTGAACCAAAAGTAAGAGTTTTTAAAACAGATCAGTCTTAGTTCTACTTACCGAGTAGTTTAACACGACTAAGCATCGAGATACCTACGTACCAAAATTGAAGAAATTCTTACCAAAAATACATTATTTTAGAATAAATCGATCACTCATTGAATTCCTGAACACTTGGGTACTCTTCTCGCTTGGCTAGAGACCAATCCGGAGGTATAAACGTGTTAGCTTAAGTGTCATCTTTATAACCTAAAATATTTTCAAATTTTATTTTCAAACTTTGATATACTAAACATCGGTTCAATATTAAAAAAAAATTAAATAATTATTAAATTCAAGAGCTCGCAAAAAATATTTCATAAATTAATTTTCGGATTGAGGTGTTATTTTTATATTGCAAGAAAAATGGCGTTTTTTGGGATAAATAATCTGATGTTTATTCCAATGTAAAGAGGAAAATATTTCATTAATAATGGAAAACAATTTCAGCCAAATGGCCGTCACGGCTATGAAATTGTCCATCACCAAATTGCAAAGAGGCTGCTGTGTGCGTGCAATATCAATGGAATCGACGTTGGCCCATTTGCGTAGACCTTATCATTCACGTGGCCCCAAAGGAAGAAGTCACTAGGTGTTAAAACACAATATCTCGATGGTTAATTGCGATCACCTCTTCGAGAGATAACACGGTCCGGAAGCTTTCAACTTGAAAGATCGATGGTTTCGTAGCTTTTGTGGCACGTAACGTCGTCTTGTTGGAAGTAAACCTTATACAGATCAATATCATTCAATTCGGGCCATAAAAAATCATTTTACCTCCATTCACCGTAAATATCGCTCCAGCCTAATTTTCGAAAAAGTAAGTTCCAATGACAGCGCAGCACCCTAAACCGCGCCAAATAGTTACACATTGAAACTGAAGAGACTTTTCAATAATAAATCTAGGGTTTCCCGAGCCGCAGATGCGACAGGTTTGCTTATTGACATAACTATCGAGTCGGTGGGCCTCATCAGTGCAAATGATTTTTCGATGAAATTCCGGATCATTCTCATGAATTTAAAGGACCCCATCAGCAAAGACACGACGTTGTTGATGATCGGCCGACTTGAGTTCTTGTGTTAACTGAACTTTATAAGCCTTGAGACCCTAGTCTTTATGCAAACTACGGTGTAATGACGGTTATGGAAAGCCCAATTCCAAAGAACGACGAGGAATGAATAAACCTCAGTTTTCTTCAACACTTTGAACTTTCTTCAACAGAGCTACAGCTACAGCAGCAATAATCTCAGCTGTTCTCGGTTGTAGTGGCGCTATATGATATAGTCTTCCGAGTTTGCTGATTTTCAGTACTATTTGGGCCTATCCTTTCTCCTTCTCCATCTGGTACTTATATACTTCGGACCAAAGTTAACCTTGTATATCATTTCATGTTCATGAAAGGAATAGAAATAAATTTGAAATTTAATAATTAATAATCTGATTTTTTTTTTTTTTCAATTAAAAAATTGTTATATTTTTTATTTAATTCATACCCTTTAACTAATGGCCCTCTTATAAAGTTTAATCACATATTTTCCTACATTCATATTGATTAACCGTTACCTGCACAAATTGAATATTCCGCCCCTTACAAAGCGTAGGTGTATAAAAAAAAGTTAAAACGTGCGCTTTTACTAAAGCTTTTGTAAATTAGAATAGTTTTGAAAGCATTTTATAGTGGTGCACGAGTATGTACGAGTTTAAGTTGAGTGCAAATACGTATGTATCATAGATATATATGTACATATGAATATATGCATTGTTCTGACAACGTCATCACTTTCACTTGACTGTCAGTGGCACGAATTGCTTTTTAGCAACAAGGTGTTGCATATACAGTTGTACAGATGTGTGTAAATACATACAAACATACTACACCTTCATATGGGTGACCTACCGTAACTGTCATTTCACTGGCGTTCACCTTATTATTATTTTTATTATTGTTTTTCTCCTTTCTGTGTTTACAGCACATGTGGTCTCTTAATTTCACATCTTTTTACTGTGATAATAAAAGAGCGCAGACATTTTCGCGCTAGGTATATTAGAAATGTTCAGCTAACGGTTATCTTATTCTCCTCTTATACCATATATAAAAATCTTATGTCCGTTTGGAAAAATCCAGTAAACTCCAAAAATCTCCAAACAATTACCCACCGATTGGATTAAAATTTCCTCAGATTGTTTCTATGATTTCTGGGAAGGCTTTTTTAGAAAAAAAAATTTTAGGGAAGTGGACCGGGGACTGTCCTATGCCCCTCGGAAGGGGTTTTCTCCAAAAGTTACAGATCGATTGACTAGAAATTTCGTCAGATAATTTCTTAGATTTCTGGGAAGGTTTTTAAGCGAAAAAAAATTTAGAGGTCCACTTCTCTCACCTTTTCGAAAAAATTTTTTTTATGGTTCGATTTACTTGAAATTCGGTGCTTAGGTGGGATTTTGCTTAGATTAACCGGAAGACTCTTCTTAGCTCCGGGAAGTGGACCCAGGATCGAAAAAATCGGACTAATTTTCTCTCCTGGAACTGGACCAGGGACTGACCTATTCAAAAAAATATTATTTATGGTTTGGCTTACTTGAAATTCGGGGAATAGTAAGTGCCATTTGCTTAGATTAATAGGAAGACTACTCTTCTCTCCGGAAAATGGACCGAGGACTGGAGGAAAGTCGGACTATTTCTCTCTCCGAGAAGTGGATCTGTTCTGTATTTATCGCTTCATTTACTCAAAATTTGGTGCGTAGATGGCTTTTTGCTTAGATGAGCAGGAAAACTACTCTTCTCACCCGGAAGTGGACCAATGTCAATGGTAAAACCAAAAATGTTGTATACCCACATTCAATGAGTATCTGCGACAGCGAAGCGTTGCAGGGTATAGCTAGTATGAGTATCTATATAAATATAAAAGTTTTCGTGTGACAGTGATGGTAACCCAACTTCTACGAAACGAGCTAAGCGATTTTTATGAAATTTTGTATGTATATTCAGTAGGTCTAATAGCAGCACATTAACGCACCAGGAACATTTAAGCTTTTGGAACTCTTCCAACGTATGGCATACCACTAAATTATTGCGGGGGCAGCGTGGATAGTAGGCAGACTGCTACTTAAATTAAGCAAAAGAGAACTTAGCTTTCATATAGGTATATACACGTAAAGCACGCTGGGCATTACCTTTTCGAGTGTCTCTGAGAGTCCTGCCTTCAGCCGATTGAGACATCACACCCTTCACAATGCTCCCAGTTAGAAACCTCACAGAGGTGAGAATGCACGGTTGGAAGAAACTAAAACAATTCACAAAATCGGTTGAACTTTTTGCAAACGAATAGTTGGGACACACAGAGAAGCATAATGAGCTGCTTGAGATCAGGTCCTCAACTTCCCACTAACAACCATCCAACCAACCAACCTCCTGAAACATACAAAGTTGAAATGCTTTCTTTCGACATTGAAACTTTCCCTCTTTTAGCCCGCAACAGTCTTAATAATACCTACCAACTACACTTAGCTCTTCCTTACTAATTATAACTCTATTGTTTTTATTTTTTGTTTTCTAAGAAGAATATAGAACCAGAAGAGTGAATAAAGCAACGCCTTGCCCAACAAACCAAAGTAATTGTGTGTGTAAAATACATACATACATACATATTTAGACAAGTTACTATATAATATGTGGCCCATACACTCCAACTTCCTTCCATCCAATTCCTTCTGCCAACTCAACATGTTTCAATCATTTTATTGTGTCAACAAGCTACGCTCTCACTAAGCCATCATCAACACCAGTCATCAGCTCAGCCAAATCTAACGCATCGCGTCCGAGCAGTTTGCATTAACACTATCTCCTGCTCTGTTGTATACTCGTATTGTTACCAACACCTACGCGTATCTATGTATGTACATATGTATGCATGTTGCTCCCCATTATCAACATAATTTCAGCGTTTGCTCGTTTATTTAGCCTGACGTTGGCGCCGCAGCATGCAGACAAAGTTCAGGCATATGCACACTAGCTTATATATATATGTATATCCATATATGTATTTGGGTATTTTTATATAAGCGAGAAAACAACATCGCTGAGCTGACATTAATGATTGTTTTCTTTACATACTTATGCACATACATATCTATATATGTACAAAGCCGGTGTTGGGTGGAAAAGTTTGATGAGGTGGTTCTGTATGGTTATGTACATAAGTAGGTGCGAGAAAAATTTGTATGCATGTATTTACACACATATGTACATGTATGAGAATGTATTTGTTTGGCGATTAAAAGTTTTATCCACTGAAGCCACTTGGCCTCATTCCGGTTGAGCTTGATGTTCAGCTAGAGCGTATGTTTTTTTGTTTTCTGAGTTGCTTGTATATATATATGTGTGTGTGTGTGTTAAGATATAATAAATCATATACCTTGAACACACAGATTTTAAGTTATAATTTACTGATAGCAACAGTGAATATTATAGTTGGCAACTCCAGGAGATTCAATTTAAGGTATGAAATTCTCTGTAAAATTAAATACAAATAAGTTTTAATATTTATATAAAATAGGCTTTCATGGCGTGTAATGGGGTGCTTCTGGATATGTAGTTACGGGGCTATGCACGATTCCTACTCCTGCGTCCAAGTCGCGCACCCTGACAAGCTGCGATAAGTGGGAAGCCTTTGGTCAAAGCTGAAAGAAAGGAAGCTTCAGTGAAGACTCACTCCAACTTATTCGGCTTAAGAGTTCGCTGAAGTCTAAATGCAACGTCTGTTCACCAGAAGTGCGTGCATCGGTCTCGTAGCAAGCCTTCCACTATATAAATCTGTAAAAAAATTAAACTTACTCTCGTACACATAGAAACCAGCTTCAATGAAAAGTTTCGTAATGCCTCGGGCAGGGCACCCCTCTATTTATCACGACCACTGCCAACGAATTAAGAATCATGATGCACCTGGAATGTGCGGTTGATGTCCTCGTAGGAATAAAGGCTAACATCATTACCGTCCAAGAAGTACGATGGACGAGACAAGAGAGGAAGCGAGTAGGTCCTTGCATTTACTACAGCGGCCATATAAAGGAGCGCAAATTTGGTGTCGGATTTGTTGTGGGAGAGAGACTACGTCGTCGAGTATTGGCAATCACCCCGGTAGATGAACTTGGCTTGGCGACTTTAACGCCAGGGTGGGTAAAGGGGGTATCTTCGGCACAACTGTCGGAAAATTCAGCCACCACAATGAAACATCTTCAAATGGGTTGAGGCTGATTGACTTCGCCGGGGCTCGAAATATGGTTGTCTGCAGTACCAGATTCCAGTGCAAGAAAATTCATCAAGCCACTTGGCTGTCCCTGATCGAAAAACTCTAAACCAGATTGTAATCTGCATCTAGAGCCAGGGTCACTTTTTCGGTTCAATACCCCTTCTGCAGAACGTTTTATCTTTTTGCCTCGAGTAATTGTGGCAACGATTCGGTAATTTCTTGCAATTTCGGACTTCAAATTCTCCAAAAACGCTATCTACGTGTAGTAATCACTGTTGTTAGTACCTCCCATCTAAATATATTCGATCAAGGCTAAACAACGCAGATTTCAAAATATCAATGCCACAAACTTCTCAGCCCAATTGCTATACTCTCGGACACTTTGGACTCAGCTCACTAGTTGCCATCTAAGTAAAACATCAAATTCGTGGCTTTTCACTGTGAACAAATATTTCTCGTTATCAAACGCTCATAAAGGGTGGTTAAATTTTCAAGGGCCGATGTTGATTTTGAATAAAACACAAACTATTTAGGAAATTATTGAAATTTTATTTTATTATGATATATTGGTATTACTCAATTATGTATGTAAAAAAATATCGCCCAAATGAGCGCCGCGACCTCGGCGGCACACCTCCATACGATGGTCCAAATTTTCGATGACGCTGAGGCATAATGGAGTTTCTATTCCGTTAATGTACCAAATTATCTCATCCTTTAGCTCTTGAATTGTTGCTGGCTTATCGACGTACATCTTTTCTTTCAAATAACCCCAGAGAAAAAGTCCAACGGTGTCAAATCACATGATCTTGGGGGCCAATTGACATCGCCATTACGTGAGATAACACGGCCATTGAATTTGTTGCGCAAAAGAGCTATTGTTTCGTTAGCTGTGTGGCAAGTGGCACCATCCTGCTGAAACCACATATCGTCCACATCCATATCTTCCAATTGTGGCCATAAAAAATTCGTTACCATCTCACGATAGCGAACACCATTGACAGTAACTGCCTGACCGGCCTCATTTTGGAAAAAATACGGCCCGATGATGCCGCCAGCCCATAAACCGCACCAAACAGTCACTCTTTGTGGGTGCATTGGTTTTTCGACAATCACTCTTGGATTCCCATTCGCCCAAATGCGGCAATTCTGTTTATTGATGAATCCACTGAGGTGAAAATGTGCCTCATCACTGAAGATGATTTTCTTCGAAAATTTTCATAATAAGTCTGGATAACTTTAACACGTTGTTGGATTGAGAGATACACATGGTTCAAATTGAGTAAGTCTGAAATAGAGAAATGTCAAATTAAATTCGGAAAAAAAAACTTGGCGTTTAGGTGTGGTTCACATTCAACATCGGCTCTTACAATTTAACCACCCTTTACAATAAACTCGTTTCTTTGATATCTTTATGATGCCAACTTTACTCTTTGTGGATTAGTTTAAAGTGGCCATTTGGACCAGCATTCATCGGATCCCTACAAACACATGTGACTATAGCATAAAATTTGAAAATATTTTATTTATAAAGTTCATTTAAAGAAAAAAATGCAGATTTTTTACAAAACGACACCATCGAAGCATCTTTTCGGTAGCCGTCATTTCCCAAAGTGATGAGCCTCTGGCGGCTTTAATTAGCATCCTATGAAAATTTTATTTTGTGATGAATCTCTGCCTAAAAATAATTTATAAAATCGTGAGATGCTCGTATTAGGGGAAAAAAATATTTAATTTAATTTAAAAAAAGTTACTCATACGACACGCCGCACTGGTGCTCTATATGACCAAAATCATCGCATGTTATATACGGTATAAATTATTTGATCTAATCAAGGCACACGATTTTTCAACATTTATTTATTGTATTTACATTCACCTTCGCTGCCTTTATTTATTGCATTTTTACTGTGTTTGCATTTAGGGGTTTCGAAGTTTTTATTTTATTTTTCTTTTTATTTTTACTTTTCTATTACTTGCAAGAAACACATTTTCTCTCTCTCTCCCTTTCACTACATCAACCAACAACGAACATTTATATTGACCTCATAACCTCGGTCAATTTACTGCTACGCTAGAGAAACCCCTAAAGCGCACCAACGCCACGGAGCGTCACGTCGCGGCAAAACAAACTTTGCCAAATCTCGCAACAATTTAGGTTACTAACACTCAGTCGCCTCGACGCCTATAACTGTTATTTAGTCAATTTATTGATGCCGTTTTCAAGCAATATTTTGTTGTGTGTATATATATGTGTGTGTGTGTGTTTATACATGTGTAACCACTAAACAAATTCGCGGTCCACTTACAGCGTTAGCTAGGCGTTGGTGTGCTCATTTGGACACTAACCGACGACGGTCATTCGCCTGGCACATAATGACACGCATTGATCCAATTATTTGCAAAAATTTGTAAATTTGCAGTAAATTTTATTGACACACACGCGCTAAACAACCCGGCAATGACCACGTCGACGTAATTTTATGTGCAGCGCACAGTTGGTTGTTGAGGGTTCGCAGGCGTATACGTACTTGGCAAACCTCTGTGCGTGGAACGAGCGCGCACACACAGCTATGGCGTGGACTACAAAACGGCTACGGGCACAAACTCATAAATTATATTTGAATCGCGTGCGATGATATCAGCGAGTTGTGCGTTTGCTTTTCAATAAATAATAATGTATTTAAGTGAATTACTCCGTTAAAGTTTTAATAGAGTAAGCTCTGAATGAAAGAGACGAACTAAGTTGAACTAATCAAGAGATTCTAATAAAAGTATATGTGTATGTTTGTTTTTTTATTTCAGTTCCTTCAACTACAGTCAACCACTTCAGCGAGCTAACAAATCAAACTATGAACTCGTTACTAAGTAAACTGAGAGGATATGCAATAACAACAAAACTCCTTAGAGGCATTGAGAAAGGCTTACGCTTATGCCAAGACATCAGTCATCAGTCAGTGAGCGGCGCAGTGTCAGCGTAGGCGAAAAAGAAGAATAGAAAATAAAAATATCCAAAAAGGAATTGTTAGTGCATAAATGTATGTACAAATATGTGACTATCACTAGTTAGGAGCCAAAAGAGAATGTCAAGTAGTAGAAAGTGCGCATAAAAAATTCCGACTTGCATTATTAAAATTCCTTTCGGGCGCAGTCAAGAAGAAAACATGACACAAATTGCAAAACTCAAACCACCCAAACAAATGATGCGAAGCACAACCGTAATCAGCAACGCTAGCAACCATAGCAACAACAGCTTGTGAATGAGAGTAACTAAATAAAATTAAAAATTTAAAAGAAAATTTAAGAAAAATCTAAAAATCAAAAAAAAAGTGCTCAAATTACTAAACTTAAGCAACTTACACAATGTCATACACACTACTGCATAAGGACATACAAACATACTGTATCATAGAAAACGTCGCCACACTTTAAAGTCGCTTTTGCAGGTATCGTACATACGTTTACGTTGCTGGCGGAATTCTCTTACCAATGACTTGCCAAAGTAGGCTGATACCTTTACAATCTCACAGTCTTTCTTTGCGCGATTTATGTTAAGGACAAGTGGCGCCATTTGTTCACTGCACTCCGCCGTAAACGACCACCGGCACAACAAGCGAGTAGCACAGCAGAGCAGAGCAGAGCAGAGCAAAGCAAAGCAACAAGCAAGCGGGTAGTGTCAATAAGGCGGAAAGCATCTAGTGGCGGCACAGCACAGCAGACAAGTCAGTATACAGTACCACAATTGCGGCAAAGCGGTACAAGCGGTTTGTAAACAAACGCAGCCGCAACGATTAACAAGGATTCTAGCAAGTAGCTAGCATACTCAGACACACCTCACACCACTTGCTGCATTTCAACGTTCAACTTTTGCCATTCGCCAACTCATTGCTTCAACTACGTCATAACGTATTCAACGTCAGTCATACACAATAGTAGTGCCGTAGGTGTTTTGTCGCCAGCTGCACAACAGACCGACCAACCGACCAACCGGCAGCAGCAGCAGTAGCAAGTACTCGAGGACAGTGACGTTGTTTAGCTGTTTAGCTGTGTGTGACGCTGCTGTTACTTTTCAGCTGTAGCTGTATAGCACTGTGTAGCTGTATAGCTGAAGACTCTTCAACTCGGCATGGGTGACCTGCAAGCAACAATTGAATTTTCCGTTGAGCTCTATAAATTCTTCAATGTTGACTTATTTCAAAGAGGGTAAGTTCAAGATATGTTCTCATTTTCATTCTCATTCTTATTCTTCTTCTCATTTTAAATTCTTATTCCCATTAGCATTACATTTACTATTTGCTAAGAAGTGTATTTGCACTTGTAGTATAAAATGCTCAAGTGCGTGTGCCTGTGTGTGTGTGTGTGTGGGAGTTAAGCAGTTGACAATAAAGTGGCACTGTCACATTTATTCACAATTCACATTGCGATTGTCGTCTTGACATTAACATTTGCGCATATTAATTTTATTCTACGAATATGAGTACATGCAGACATACATACTTAATAAATATATATTAATATAAGCATATATATGTATGAAAGACTATTTGCATAAAAAATGCATAGGAACTATATAATACGGGGGAATTAACAAAAGTTCGGTAAGTTGACCACAAAAAAAATGAAAAATATTATTTTTGTATTTGTTCGTAATATTTGTCCTTTTTTATCTTCTCCATATAATCGCCACTGATTTCAATGCATTTCTTAAGCCTATAGATCCACTTCTGAAAACATCCTTCGAAATCTTGCTTTTTGAGCTCATCAAGCATTCAGTATTAATCCCATTAATTATCTCCTCGTTGCTATGAAAGAAAGAACTTTACTTTTAAATTTTTTCGAATTTATTTAGGGAAAATTGAGCAAAATACACTCGAGCCTCATTTAAATCGATTAGATTTTTTCGTGAACCCCAGATGATTTCTTAATATTCGCGATACAGCCATAGCATTTAAGCTCAACTAATTAGCAATCATTTCTTGTGTCAATCGTTGATCTTCGTCAAATTTTGTACGTCACCAGAGCTACAGTGACGTCATCAGTGGAAAATTTTTGGTCGATATTCCCCTCTACGGTCAAATGTCCGATCTAGAATCTTCGGAATCACTTGGAAAGAGTCTCTAAAGACGGTGCAATCGTTCCATATGCGATTTGGCATTCACTGAATATCTATCTATATTGGTTGTAAATTACGCCGAAACCCGAAGAAAATCACGTGGCGAATTTCTGTTTGCGTTGGTGGTGGAATTTCGTCTGACCTATCCTCAGCTATCTTGTGTTTACTCGTCTCCATTTTAGTCGATCATTCTAACATTTGAAAAGAAGACTAATAAAGTAACTGCAAAAGATTTGGTATTTTTAGATTTAACAAAAACAAATTAAAAGTCACCAACTGACCGAACTTTTGTTAATCCCCTCGTATATATGTACGAGTATGTATATACACAATCGTGCTCATATCTTTATATGGTAATTCTACTTGATATCATTTAATATGAATTTTCTGCTCTGCCTTTCTGCTAGCAAAAGTGATTTTCCGCTGTGATTCCTTTGTGTTCATTGAAATAATAACTTTTTTCGATAATCTCGCTTTTGATAACGAAAACCGTAAACACAGAAATAAATTTTCTTTTTTAGGAATTTGCCCCTTTCAAGCAATATACGTGTATGTACATGGACAAAGGCAATGGTTTACTCGAAAAAAAAACTATTATTCTCGATCGACCGACGGATCAATCTATAGTCTAAGCCATTGATCGTGGAGAACTGAAGCTTGGAGGGAGTGTTCTGTGCAGGCGTAGGCATCCGATTTGCTTGATATTAGGTCAAAGTTCATTCGGTTTTTTTTATTGATTTTTCAAAATATGATAACTTTGTGTACATTTGTCCGATTTAAGTCAAATATGCGCCGTTTTGTTCGTAAACTTGTTGTCAATAAGATGCCATCTTCATTATATCCCTCTCGTAGAAGGCTGCGTCCCTATTGGAGAGCCAATTTTCACAGCCCTCTCTTGAGGCCAACTTCTCACCATTAAGCGCGTTCGCCATGGACAAGAAGAGATGGTAATCCGAGCTCCTGGAGCTTCTGGTGCGTCACCAAAGACGTGTGTGGCCTGGCGTTGTCCTGATGGAACACAATTCGGCCTCTGTTGTTCAAGGATAGCCTCTTCTGGATGAGTGCTGCCTTCAAGCGGTCCAGTTGTTGGCAGTAGAGGGCCAAATTGAGCGTTCGGCAATAGGTGCAGCTCGTAGTAGATGATTCCTTGCCAATCCCACCAAACACACAGCAAAACCATCCTGGCCACCGATTCAGCAGCGATTCGCAGGTCGAAATTCGGTCCATCATGTGTTTTTGCGTTAGTTCGTGTGGCATCCAAACATCGAGCTTTTTTTTTTGAATCCAAGGTTATGCAAATGATTCCAAACGGTTTTCTGGCTTATCTTTAGTTCCTCAGCAATTAAATAAATGCTCATGTGACGGTTTGTTTCCACTATTTCCAAGATTTTATCTCAATTTTGACATCGAAATTACCTGAGCGGAACCCAGCAAACCACTTTTCTGCTACACGTTCGTTTACAGTATCGGGCCCATAAACTAAATAAATTTGTTCAGCCGCTTTGGCTGTTTTTCGCCTTGATCGAAGAAGAATTGTAAACTATAGCGAATTTTCTCTTTGCTGGTGTCCATCTATGATGAGCGCTCACAACGACATGATGCGACACGTAACACTTGTACTATGGAGAATAACGCCATCTCTTAGATAAAAACCGAACGAACTTTTTATTTCACCTAATACAATCATAAAAGAAACTTTGAGAGTTTTGCGAAAGATTTATGGTTCATTGCTCAACGCTGTGCTGTACAATTTGTCCACGAGATAGATAAAGTTCAACGCATAAAAAGGCATCGGATGTCTAGGTCATGTCGTTCGATGGGATGAAAGCACTCTAGCTCGGAGAATATTCGACACAATAACCGCGGGTGGAAGCAGATCCTTTGGTGCGCTAATGTTGAGCCGCCTGTAATCGTGTAAACAGTGCCTACGCCATTATAGAAGAAGAAGAAGAATGATTCTTACCTTTGCACTATACTTTATTATTACGAACATCTCTGTTTATTTTTATGATTTTCGAATTCGTATAAGTCAAATAAAATCATAAATTTATTGTATTTACTTTTCCACATGCTATTTCTCACGGTTGTCTCTTTACTAGAACAATGAGCTTTTAATCTATGCGCTTTGAATATAAACATAATAGGTATTAAAGATTTTTTTAAACTAACATTTCTGATTTTTATTATTAAACATACCTCATGCTTCAAACGTTACCAGTTTTATGATTTTTTATTGCTGGTTTTTAAACTAATAAACAGCACATAAATACTAAATACAAAATAAGCATACCATTAGCGGCAGTCAATGTCGTTGAATAAATCGCCAAAAGCCATTTAAACAATCCAGTGAAATTCACTTATACGTGTACATAATAAATTCATCAAATTAGAAATTAATTAAAACAAATATTAAAATTTGTGTTTACTTTCTTAGCCTTTTCCCTCGCATCTGCGCCATCACTTGTGACGCTGCAGGCTTGTTTGCATTTTCCCATGATTCCAAAACATTTAATTTTCGCTTAATTCATTTGACATCGGCATACTTGACTGCTATAAAACAAAAAACAAAAAACACAGAAAATTAAATACACTAACGCGGGTATTTGTATACTCATAGAGCACGAGAAGCCGTCAAATTGTGGTGTACTTGACTGTGTACATATCTCCTCAGCGAGCTGTTGGCTCGAATACTCGTACATATACGTATGAATGTGTATGCATGCGAGACATTAAAGCACTCGGTTGTTCATGTCAGCCACAGAGAACCATAACAAATAATTTGACAATTTCAACTTGTGCATACTTTTGTTGGTATTGTTGGTTTTTATGTTATTGTACATAAATTTGGTCAGCTGGCTAAGAGTGTTTTCCGCAATTCAGTGTTTATTGTGCGCACTAACAAATGTCAGCTGTTAATATACAGTAGAGGATAATAAAATGTTCCAGTTTTGGAAAAATTAATATTAAAGCTGAAATATATTTATAAAAAATTACTTCTCTCTTATCGTCTCAGATTATTATTATTTTTTTTTTGACAGATGTGATGTATTTAAATAATGTATCACATAAAAAATTGCAATTTTTATTTTATGTTGGTACCCATACGTATGTTTATCATGACTTTTCGGTTTTTGGCTCATCTGGCCGCTTCCGTTGGGATGATTGAGATTTGGTTTTAAAGTCATAGCCATATACCTACGTTTCGTCACCAGCTATGGCCCTTTTGACCAAACGTAGATCGTCGCTGATGTCATTCTATAACTCCAGAGCGATACTAATTTTTTTATCAAATCTTTGATTGCATATTTGTTTTCCAAAATCTCCGAAACTACCCATCGGAGTATAATGATAACTCGTCACTATGTTCCTACGATTCCCGAGTGGGACCAAATTTCTAAGCGCACTTTATCTAATAAGAAAAAAATTATCCCAATAAGACTTAATGGTAAGCAGATAGGTATACGGTGATCTTTGGTAAATTCAGTGATCATCTCCCTTCCCTTTTCCTCTATTAGAGTACGAGCTATTCTCCCAACCTCGTATGGGACCAACTTAGAAAAAAATGCTAGCTGCACTATGCAACACTTCGCTGTCGCACATAGTCATTGAATACATCAAAAGTTAATCATGGGATATCTTTTTATCATAACTTTATTTACTCAAACACAACATTTTTGATTTTACCATTCACATTGGTCCACTTCCCGGAGGGAAGAGAAGTTTTCCTGCTCATCAAAGCAAAAATCCACCTATTCACCGAGTTTCAAGTAAACCAGCAATAAATAAACATTCTCGAATAGGTCAGTCCTGGCCCACTTCCCGGAAAGAACTGTAGTCTTCATGTTAAATTAAGCAAAAAGCTGCTTATGTACCGAATTTCAAATAAATCGAACCATAAATGAGTTTTTTTTTTTTTGAATAAGTCAGTCCCTAGTCCACTTTCCGGAGAGAAGTGTAGTCTTCCTGTTTATCTAAGCCAAAAGTCACCGAATTTAAAGTAAATCGAACCATAAATCAGACTCTAGTCCACTTCCCGAAATTTTTTCGTAAAATTCTTGCCACGTAACATAGAAACAATCTGATGAAATTTCAAGTCCGACCGATTGGTAACTTTTGGAGATTTTTGGAAATTACTGGATTTTTCCTGGCGGACTAAACATTTTTATATATACCTAAGACAAGATATAATTGGCACTTTGTAACCACTGAAACGAATTTCGGCACGGAGCTCCTCCTCCATTTTTTGTGTTATGCGTCTTGATGTTTCCCAACAAATAGAGGGACCTATGGTTTATTCTAAGCCGCCTCTGAACCGCTGATGGATTTTTATGAGGAGCTTTTTATTTCATGTCAGAAAGACACTCGGAGAGATTGAAATTCACCGCCGAGGGGCGACCGCAATTATAATAACTTGAAGCTAGTCCACAACCAATCTCTCGGAGCTTCTGACGAGTGACTATCGATGTTTCTGGCGTTGTCCTGATGAAGCACAATCCCTCTACTGTTGACCAAAGCTGGGCGCTTCTGGGCGTTTGCTTACTTCAGATGGACAAATTACTGACAGCACCGTTCCAAATTAAGAGTTTAGCTGTAGGGGAGCAGCTCATAGTGCAAATGGAATTCCCGGTATTCCCGCCAAACACAAACACAAAATCTTCCTGGCCGTCAATCCCGGCTGTAAGACTGTTTGTGCCGGTTCACTGCCCTTCGACCGCGACTCTTTTCGTTTGACGTTGCTGCAAGTGATCCACTTCTCATCACCAGTCACCATCTGCTTCAAAAATGGGACGAATTTGTTACAATTCAGAAATGATTTTTAAATAGAAATTCGGTCCATGAGGTTTTTTCTCGTTGTGTGACTCATGTAGCACCCATTCATCGAGCTTCTTTGTGCTTAGCCCCTGGAGAATCAAACCAGTGCCCGCATGACGGTCAGACTCCACGATTTCCATTATTTTGTCGACATTTTCGACATCTTTTGCATCAAAATTAACTGCACGAAAACGGACGTGTTGTGTAAGATTGACTGTTCCGGGATCTGGACTATTCTATTAAATACTATTCATATTTTCAGCTGGCTGACTTGCGATTTCGATTTTCTCGAACATTTCTCTAATACTTTTCCAAAACCATCAAATCGACTACAAAATGGTTTTTGCAGATCAGAGAAAAAATGAATCTATCTATATATCTATTAGAACTTTTTGTTTATTTTTTCCTCTTCGAGATCTAGATTCGTCTTTTTTCCTTCTAGGGGCTATTCCTCACAGTAGAAATTTGGAGACATTATAAGGAGTTGATTTTATTGCTGCTTATAGAGAGAGACCTTACCATGTGACAGACAACCAAAGAGCTTGTAAGCAGAATTCCTTAAAGCTACCTTATTCAGGCCTTTAAACGACTGAAACTTAAGTATTTTTTCGGCGTATGTATCTAGATTAGACCTTTTGAGAACCTGAAAATGTGGAATGGAAAGAAAATTCTCTATCTTAATGAAGTAAAGACTAGTTTCGATACTTTTCAATTATTTTCTATTAAAATTTTTTTGAGCAGCAAATAAATTAATTCTTGAGTTAAACTTAAAATTTCTACGCCAACGGTAATTTATTGCCCACCACTGTAAAATGTGTACGGCGTCATACTGTTCCCACGACTGTGCGTAAGATTTGTCAGCCGGTGTTTATTTGTAGGGATCAGTGACGAGCGCTTAAATGGGATTAGCACCGTTGACGTGCGGAGACAACATAGCGTTGATGAGATTAAAAATAAATGCGAGTTTTCCGCTACCAAAAAGCCATAAACAATCATACTCATATGTCATTTAAATGACAAGAAGAAGAAGAAGAAGAGGAAGGCAAAGAGCATTGCATGGCCAGGGGCTCCAGAGCGCCGCTGAGATTTAAGCATGTCGTTGAATGAAGATGACAAGTGATGTGAAAATTAATGTGGTTTCTGATATGGGATGGCCACCAGTGACTGCATATGCTTTACGTCGTACTTTAACTACTATTTTCAGAAATTTATAATAATTTCTTTATTTTAATTTCTCTTTATTTGTATGCCAGCGCACACATTCATATGCATATAAATACAATATTACATATATACGTATATGTGTTTATATTTACATATGCATTCATATATTAATTTATAACTCTTCCTCAGCCTCTATCAGGTGCGTTGCGGTCTGCGCGTCTCACCGCGTCTACCCGTTCAAGTGGAGACCAGCATAGCCGACAACACTCCACACACGACACAGCACACGAACACACACATAGCGGAAGTGCACACACAGGCGCAGACAGCAACCACAGTGAATGGCTGTAATGGCGGCGTCGGCGGTGTTGTTGGGGGTGGCGATAGCAGTGGTGGTGATGGTGGCGTTAGCGATGGTGATATGCTACAAGAACAACGTGAACGTGAACAACAGCAACAGGATGCGTTGCCATCAAACATATTGCAGAACGGCGGCAGCCTATTGTCGGGATCTGCATGCATAATTAACGGTTGTGGTGCATCGCGTGTCTTTCAGATTCTCTACCGGAATGAGGAAGTGACGCTGCGCGATGTTATTCATTTTCGCACACATTTATTGGGTGAGTGTTAATTTAAGATTTATTAAAAACGCAGAACTTTTATATTCCGCAGGCGACTTTTTCACTTTATTCACATTTTCATTGCTTTTTTTGTTGTTGTTGTTTTTTTTTTTTTTTTGTTGGTAAAAAGTTCGTTTCTTTCGCATATTTTGTTGTGGCTGGGGGCATAACATTGGTGGAGGATGAAATAGAGCCAATTATATATGAGTAATATTGTACAAGCTCTTGTAAGGAAAAATGCTGTAAGTCGAATTTGTTTTGTATGAGAAATATTTAAACGTTTGAGCATGAATAAATTTAGAAACAGTGTGGAACAGAATGAGTTAAGCACAATTACTTCATAGCTGTGTTGTCACATGTCAAAGCTTTTGTTTTTGTTTGGCACGCATTGCGGGCTATAACTTAAACCAAGCCCGCTTTACCTTATCTCTTCTGATACTTTGCATCCAGTAGTTGCTTCGGCGTCGAACACTTTAAGAACTGATGTGATTTCGTAAGTCTAAGAGGTAGCGTCACCGTCTATTAATCCACTGAACGAAGTCATATTTCTCACTCAGCTCAGAGAGCATTTGTCGTCTTTGGTACGTAGATATGTTTTGTACTCGTATATGGTTTTCAAACAATTTCTCTTGAAAACTCTTATTGTCAACTCATCAGATGTCATCAGCGTCCACGACGAGAGAGTGCGTAACATTTCCGTAGCCTAAAATTGATTCTGTGTGGGTTTTAAAACTAATATTGTTGCTGGTGTTGCTTGTGTTGATGCAGCTACCTGAACCAAGGTGCGAGCGCGTCGATAGTTTGTTTGAATGCAGGAGATATTTCGTCTTTTTCTCTGGTGGTTAGACTGATTCGCCGTGTTTTCTTATATCATCGACATACGGCAGCAGTTGTACCTTGCCTATTTAGCTCTGCGGTCCATATAATTTTTCCTAATATTAAGTTGAAGAAGTAAGATATATTACCCTGTATGAAAGCTCAATCGGTATCAATCGACTCGGAATGTGCCCTCCTGTTCCTGAAGACGCTATTGGGATTGCTCAGGCTCAGCGTTTATTTACACTGCCATTTAGGTTTGGTACGGAATGGAAATTCAGACTTAGTGGCATGAAGGCAATCGACGCTCGATCGTGCTCTTCCCTAGATATAATATGTGCGTTTGATATTTTACCAACAAATGAAGGGATCTATCGGAACGACCGTTGTACTTTTAAAGTTCATACCAAACCGTTTCCGAACGGATGATTATTTTTTATAGGCTCCTCATATTTTATTTCTTAAATACACTCAGAGGGATTTTCATTTCATGCTGAGGGGCGACCGCAATAGAAAATTTAACTTAATTTTTATTTAAATTCATTTCCATATTTTTTTCCGAACCCTGACCTTCCGAATGTCTGTACGCAATGCTAACCACTCGGTCATCGCGACGGTCCAGGAGACTTACGAAGAAGAAAAAAATGCATCTTTATTTTGCACCACTAGCTACAAAGAGATGCAACTCTTGACTGCCGTTAAGCCCGGCAACAAATGCACTTTCCCCGCATTTGAGGTAGACAGCAGTTCACGTTTGATAGATTGAGGCTGACCTAACCTGTGGTGAAGAAAAGCTGAAGCTGTAAAATCTTCAATCAACAATGGGGGAAGGGAAAACTTAGGTCCCCATGGTAATTCCAACGTTTTTGTATTGTCTATGTGCGACTTCGGAATACATCGATCAGCTTAATTTAACATGAATTGAATACAACTAAGAATATTTCCCTTATTTGTGTTAAAGCAAGAAAAAAATTCTAAAAGGAGATGGAGCTCCGAGCTGTTCGATAATAAACGAAAGTACCGAGAATTGAAATTAATGGTGGAAAAAGTAATATGAGCTACAGAGCCAAACAAAGAAGCTATAGTCTTCTATAAGAGCGTACTCACGAATAGGTCTGATGATGAACGGTACCAAACTGAAATATCTCCAATCATCAAGCACATAACCAGCGCTCTCGCCTTTGTGCCTTCATGTCACTGTTGAA
Source organism: Ceratitis rosa (assembly GCA_037013455.1). NCBI lineage: Eukaryota > Metazoa > Arthropoda > Insecta > Diptera > Tephritidae > Ceratitis > Ceratitis rosa. Next base: position 24,408,253 of record JAWMAG010000012.1, read on the forward strand.
GGCCCTAACTTTGAAGTTTGAGATGAGTTTGTCTATCTTGGAACCAACACACAACAAATGACCTCTTTTGACCAACAAAACCCAAACTCTAAAAGTCGCACATCAATGCCCTCTCGCAATATATGTAGTAGAAGAGTTTACGATGAACGTCATCCCATGAGTCGACACTAGGAGTTTACGGGAAAAAAAATTCACGAACTATTCACAGACCTTGACATACAACCAATGACGAATAACGCAGAATAAGGAACGATGAGCAAAATTAAGAGCCAATGGCTACGCTAGCTAGGCCAAAGTCTGTGGATGAAAGAAATAACTCCATTTTCAAAGTATTCGATCAGGTACCCGCCAGTAGAAGATGAATAAGAGCTAGAAAAATCAAGCAATGGAAAGATTCAGTGGAGGACTTTTGGCTTTGATGCCACCAGTTGGCACCGAACAGCAAAGGGAAGAAACCACTTATGTATAATATAAACATATGTACATACCTATATGATATATCAAATAAATGCGGCCTTTAGTATTAAAAACCGATTTTCGCAATTAATTAAAATATATCTAAATTTAAATTTCACCTTTATAGTCGCGGGCGCGTGTGTGTGTACGTGTTTGTTTGCATAGGCACATTTTAACATTTAATAGAATTAAATTTGTGCCAGAAATGCCGCGTGTGCGCTGGCACAATACGAGCAGTAGGTAGTATTATATTAGCTGTGGAGGTAGCCAAGCGCAGGCACAAGTTGGCGTCTTTCAATGCGTGCCAACTGCCGCATTATTGAAATTACTGCGTCTGCCATTCAAGACTGTCAAAGCACTGCAGGTCGCCGAACAACGCTGCATACATACATACATATGTACATACGATACACTTGCCAGGCATACGCGCGCGCCTTTTATTGGCTCGAATAAATTGTAAAATAAATATTACAATATGTACCAAAGAATAAGTGATTTTTTTTTTAAAAACTGCGCAGGAAACTAAATTTCATTTTATTAATGAAATATTTGCGACAGAAAAGAGGGAGAACGGAAAAATTAGTTTTGGTTCAAAATTAAAAGTACAAGAAGGGTAAAATTAAAATAAAAATTAAAGAGGAAGATATGCCATTAATAATGGGAAGCAATATCAGCCAAATGGCGACACGGCTAGGCTTACAGTATCCGTATCCCTTTTATGATCGGGTTGAGTTCCTAGATTAATGAGAATTTATATACCTTAAGACACAAGTTTTTATGCAAAATACGATCTAATGACGTTCCAAAGCACGTCGAGGAATGGACGAATTTGTATTTTTTCAAATCTTGGAGCTATAGCAGCAATATTCTCAGTTGTAGTTGAGCGATGTGCATGTGCTTTATTCTTCACATCACTAACTTGTCTCAACAGCCCCATTTTTTCTACCAATTTCTGTATTTCGGTCCGAGAAGGTACTTCATGATGACCATAAAACGTTTTAGTTTTACGAACAGTCTCTGCCAAGTTCTCGCCATTTTTATAACGAATTTTAATAATTTTAATGAGTTGTTGAAGCGTGTAGCGATTCCATTTTTATTACTGGCGTAGTTTTTACTTGTCAAATGTTAAAAAATACAGCTTCAAAGGTGACATCTACCGGTATAGTATTCAAAATAAAAATTCTTATTGGAAAATCCTGTATCTTTTCATTCTGGTAACATGGTTTCAGAGGAAAAACGAAAAGTAAAATACAAATTTTAAGTAAAAATATATATAGTAATATATTTGACATACTAGAAAATTCTTTCAATTCACAGAAAAAATTATAAAAATTAAAATAATTTCGTAAAAAAAAAATCACCGAAAACAACAAAAAAATTTGTATGTAAGCAAAAACCAACAGAAGATATTAAGTAAATACTAAGTATTCTCAACCATAACCATTTCTTTCATACACTCACACACACACACACACACTCACACATACATATACCCTTAATGTATAATAACAACTCGACAGCCAAGTATTAAAAGGTACTTTGTCTAAGATTTTTATGCCATAATAAAATTTTAATGGCGATAGCCTTCGTATTCTTTTTTATGTGTATGAGTATGTATGTAAGAATGATGTGCGCAAGTAAATATTTCATACACTTACAAATCTGTATGTATTTTCCAAAAGAATGCGTAGAAAGCCTCTGCTGGTTGGGTGGAAGCTAGTGAAAGAATTCACAAATTTCAACTGATTCAAAACTTATTTTCATTTAAGGGCTCTTGTATTTCGACATGCCATTATGACCTATAATATTAAGGGTTTTTAAGCGAAAAAGAGGAAAAATTTTCATATTTAAGTAAGGCAAATGTACCATATATGTATGTGTGGGGCGTAAAATGGCTTCCAAATTGAATGCCATTCTATTTTCAAAGAAAGGTCAGACTTTTTTAGGCTTTTATGCTTTCATAAATTAATACGTACATATGTATGTTTCAAATGAATTTCATGTGTTGCACAACTTGTTAAAAAAATGGTAAGCAATTTTTTTTAATGAAACCAACAAGTGGCAGTAGATTTTAGTACATTTTTCATTCATATATAATAAGCATGTAAATTTTTGAAATGGTTTGAAATTTATTAACTTCCAATCTTGACTTTTAAAATCGCATTTTGTAATTTCCAGATAAAAAAAATAAAAAATTTAATAAATTTGTGAATTTTGTAACTACAAGTACCTATGAACTATTTTTGAAATTATGGGAGGATTTTCATTATCATTTTTTTACTTCCTGCTTGAATAAATTTGAAGACAGCAGTGAAAACGCAACACCCGGAGATGTTCACTAGAAAAACCGAATTGACGACGACGAAAAGACGTTCCATTACCCGACCATGAAGAAGTTCAATTAACAGTTGTCCACTTAAAGAACAACAAAGCGGCTGGAACCTTAGCGTGCTCTGCCGAATCCATAAAAGAAATACCTCTCGGTCTGTGCAAATTAGCTGCAGCACTTAAAGACCCATCGATTATATTGATATCACAGACCTTAATAACCGCGCCATTAGTTCCACTTTCTTTAAGCTTCACAAAGATGCGAAGCGAATAGCTCTGGTAGTGAACAAGGACAAGAAACGAACAGTGCGTTTGCATCTTGCCTCCCTCGGCACTGTTAAAAGATAATTTCATCGATCTGGAAACGTTTACACCAATAAAAATGTCAGCCAGAATCACTCTTGCCAGCAGGTTCTCTTATGGACTGTGTAGGCAATGGAGAAGTAAAATCTTCTCTCCATGAACCGAAACCAAACTCTGCCAGTCCCTCATGATTCCCGTCTTAATACATGGTGCAGATGAGTGGACGAAGTCGAAATCTGTTTAATCGGCTTTGGGAGTCTTCGAGAGAAAAGTTTTGCGTACGCTTTATGGTTCTCTACGAGTTGGGTACGGCGAATTCATAGTTCAGCGAATAACAGCAGCCACGCTAGTGAGGTCATGTCGTTCAAATGGGCGAAGTAGAGAAAGAGGAAGCTCTCCTCCATTTTCAACTGGCAAATCTTTAAATACCACCTTTATCGACAATATAGACTGTGGTACTTTTAAATTCTCAAAATAAAAAGTTTATTTAACAAAAGTATTTCATTGATTTTGATCTCAGAAAATAAGGAGAATTCAACAGACTAACAAAATAGTAATATTTTTCTTCTTTTTCCTCTGCTTTCATAAGTACTGTCTCTTATTTCACTTGATTCTATCAAAAAATTAAAGCTCTCGTACTGGTTTTGCATTAACCGATGTTACTCATACGCAGAGGACATACATTTTCCGGTAAAAATCTTTCTCTTCAAAACTCCGAATGCCTAATCAACGAATATTTTTAACGCTCTCGTTTTTGTCCTATACAGAAGAATGGGAAGGATGAGTAACTTATAGAGATTGGGCTTTGTACGTAAAGAAAGAACTTTACTTTTCAGTTGACTACTCCAAAAATGGAATACTCATTTCAAGGCAGACATATTGTACTGTTTCTTAGATAGACGAAATTGTTTCCAACTTCAAATTTATTACTGTCTATTGTGTCGTGGGTGCCAACAATCAAGGTGCTGACTACCCATTTGCTTGACTCTCTCGATATATTGGTTCCTGGAAAATGATTTCGATCCCAAGAAGGCTCCTTTGATAATCACTAATCCTAGTAGAGGAGTCGCATTAGGTTACTTGCATGAAAAATCGAATTTTTCTGACCAGACACTGAGGAACTTTGGACTATTTGGTATTAGTATTTTTTCAGTAAATATATTTGGGTACCGATATAAATTTGTTCTCAAATGCGTTACAATCTTAAATTTAAATGATTCTAACACTCAGGCAATATCCTCAATGAAAGCGGGATCTCAAGATGTTCCTTTGACCTTCCATGGTCGTTCCAGAAGAACTTTTTGCAAAACATTCACTGACACTCTGTGAGTCTAACCCAGTCCAAAGAAAATCATCAAAACGCAGCAATAAAAGAGAAAAAGTACTTTAAACAAATAAAAAAATCCTTTCCAGTTACAGCTTCTTTAGTCAAGTGGTTAATTTGTGGTAAATACTTCAATTTTGAGTAAAAGTTGCACTTGAGCTGCATAAAAAAAGAAGTGAATTTGGAGGGGAAACCTTAAATGAATTCACATATTGAAATACTTATGCGGTACTCGAGTACTCGGTTATAACAAATAGTAGTACCTACACTACTCCTAACTTATGGTAAGTGCTTTTGCTATTGTCGTTGGTGCTGTTGTAGCTTTTGTTGTTGCTATTGTGGCAAGTACAATAGTAGTAGTTGTATAAAATTTGTGAGGAACTGCGGTTGATAGGTAACCGTGATTAGGGGAAATATGTATATTTACGTGTATGCATTAATATACGGGTATAAACATACATATCTTTTGAAGAACAAAATACTTCATTTTGAGACGGACAACAGACGTGCAACAGACAGACCGTTAAACAGAGAGACAACACTTTTCATCCATCTATGCAAGTGGCATTTTTCACTTTTTATATATACGTGTGTGTTTATATGTATTTCATATATGTACATACTCATATGCATCATATTTACATATGTATATGCCTTTCTGTCTGGAAGTTTTATCTTTTATACAAATGTTTTTTAATTATAGAATACTAATTTTTACGTTTGTAGGAGAACTGTTTAAAGTTTCCTATACACGTACATATACAAAAGCTTTGTAGAATTCTCATGGACAAACTAATATCAGTGATTCAAGTCAGTGTGAGCATAATAATTTTGCTTGTACTTTTAGATTTTTGAAGCTAAATCGGGAGCATTTTTATGAATATATTCAAACAAACCCTTTAGTTGAAACAATTAAGCTTAAGTTTGGTGTTCCCACACACTCAGTTTTTTTCTCGTAACAAAATGGAGCCATTCCCCACTTTTAAATTGAATATTACGAGGGTTGCTTTATATATTTCGCAATTGGTTTGACCATTTAAAAAAAGGTGAAAGGAATCTCCTTATCTAGACACAACGGGAAAATAGGCCTAAGTGAGCTTGATAAGGGTTCCTCGATCAAGAAACCTGATAAAATAACTAACTTAATCTGTTAACTGACAACTTCAGCGCAAAGTCTGACACTTTTGATGTTAGTCCTACTTAGAACATTTTGACATACTAGCACTACCTGTGTTGTTTACGGTAATTTAAAATATTCATCTCGGCCGAAAAATTACGCTTCTTCAGTACTGGTAGAGACTTTACTCTTTAAGTGTCTACTCAGCCCAAAGTAGCATCCCTTTTCAAGAGTGATTCTGGGTTGCATTTCCAGACTGACATTGTTGTTGGTATTAATACTAGTTCCAAGAACAGTGATCAGGGAGCCAAGACACGAAAATGTTGAATGTTTGTTTTATGACAGGCAATATTTTGATTCGTCTTTCTTCACTACCAGACCCATTTGCTCCGCTTCCTTATACAGTCTGGAGAAAGCAGCACTCACGGCATGGTTGTTAAAGACAATGATATCAATATAATCAGCTTATATTCTTACAGAATATTTTACTTTCTTTATTCAGTTCTACAGTTCGTATTATTTTCTCCTGAGTAAAGTTGAATAAATCACACTATAAAGGGGCGAACATATGTATGTCTGAAATTTCGTTCAGTATCGAACGGATTGTAGAAATCTTTACCGGATCGTAGAAATCACATTACACACCTATAAAAGTTTTCCGGGGATACCAAATTCAGATATAGCAGCGTAGATGCAGCCCCTTTTCGTACAAGGAAAGGCCACTTTAAAATCGGGGAAAAGGAGGTTCGTATTGATTATTTTCTTCCCACAATACACCAGATAGGACCTTATATGTGATAAATATTAAGAAGACTGATCCTACAATAATTGGTGCCATTGTTAGGTTCCTCCTCCTTATGGATTGGGTAGAGTTCACTCAGGTTCCAACCGTTAGGCGATAAACTTCATCAGCGACTGCAATTCAGCAGGCTAGAGAGTGAACTGAGTATGCTCTAGACAACATTCGTCGGATCGCCTTTTTCGTTTCGATATGGGAATGCCCCGAAAAAGAAGGGAAATTCCATGCGCATGACAGCTACCTTCCGTCAGTAACGGCATCGGCAAGCGGTGACAACTTTTCTTTTACATGACGCCCTCATAAGATAGGTTGCTATAGCTGGGAAGTATGTAAGATGGGTAGTTGTAGCATTATGGTCGAGGTTGAAATGCCGATCGAGTAGAATACTGGCTTGCTCTCTGCTGTGATTGCAGCATTTTGACGTCTAATCTTCCTTATCATAGTTGACTGGCGTTCTCTGCTGCACAGAGGCGGTTTTGTATATTCGCTGCAACTAAATTATGATTCTGACGGCAATGACATTTCTCTATTATTTGGTGACTATTTTTACCAAAAGCAAACCATTACCAATATTTTCAAAAATTTACTTACATTATTTTTATTTATAACAGCTGATTAATGGATAATTTCCGTCCTTGAATAGTTAAAAACTTAGGAACTCAGCATTCCGATGACTTGAGCGGTTCTGACTTATGACCACTGATATATGCATGTTAATATGTTATTTGAGTGCAGCAATTTGTTGCCAACTCTCTACAATTTATATTTCATCTTTAAATTTACACAAACGTTTGCGCTTACATATATATATTTGTGCAAATGTTTGCAAATAAGAAATTTATGCATAAAACAAACTCATACACAATCGTACCACTCGTATCTTTATTATGTATGCACATACATACCATGTATTCTGGCATGTCTATCACATATGCATGTATGTATGTACTGCCTTTATTTAGCTTACCATGAAAGCGCAGTTAAGTAGACTCAGTGCGTCGCTTTTGTTGACGTTGCCAAGACAAATCTGAGAAATCCAAATAGTACATTACCCTGAAGTGAATGAAATAAAAATGAAATGGAATGACAACTTAAGTCGTCTTCGTCGTCGTCGTCGTCAGCCAGCAATGTTTGTCTTTTCAGTTTCGGCAGAGGAGAGGTAGGTGAAGAAGTAGAAGACTCTTTGCAATATCGAAAAATGCGTTGAAAGAGTTTTGACTAAAGTCACTGCGACAATTTTATACGGATTTAGAGATTATTTTCGTTATTTGCAAAATGTTGAAATTGTCTGAAGGACATGCATGTGAATATTTTTGGAAAGTACTTACTTTCAAATGAGGCATTTATTTGAGGAAGGAAAATGTTGAAGGTAAGAATTACTTATATTGCTGTTAGCTAACATTAGAGTACTGAGCTCTTTTGACGCCAACTACTTCATGTGCGAGTGAGAAACAGCCCTGCAAACATTTGTGGACCATATGATCCATTGAAGTAGTCCAATAGGTACTCAATCCTCTGTAGTGTACTATTCGATTAACTGACATCTCGCTACTAGCTAGTTGTTAGCCGATGATTGTTCGATGTTTAACGATCGAAATCTCTAAACGAAGTTGAAACTACGCAATAGGATCTATACGAGGCAAAACATGGTTTGTTTCGCTGGTGATCTCTGCTCGTACACAGACGACGTGAAGAATTTTGAACTAATGTATTTCTATGAAAACAGACCAAAAGAGCAAATTGAAATATGTTATATACTTATTGGCAATAAATTATTAATATAATTATAAATTTATATAATAAATATAAGGTTTTGCCAACTAAAAAGTTTTACTAGTAGATGTCGCTAGCAATATGTATAAATTTCTATGATTTGGCATGTATGTAATTTTTTTCTATTGACATTAACCTACAAAAAATACGCAAGTCACATTCCGCCAAAATAATAGCATCATATTTGTTTACCTCAGTGAATATGTCGAGTTTCGTTCCAAGTAAATCGCATTTGCGGCATTCGTTGCTTTTCTTATTTCATCAAAAGAAAAAAGCAGCTGAAGCTCACGGGTTACTGGTAGAAACTTATAGTGAACATGCTCCAGTGATTAGAACATGTGAGACATGGTTTCGTCAATTTAAAAGTGGAGATTTCGATTTGACAGAAAATGAACATCCTGGTGCAGCGAAAAAGTTCGAAGACGAGGAATTGCATGTTGATCCAACCCAATCGCAACAAAAATTGGCAGAAACACTACATGTGACTCGAAGAGCAATTTGTCAACGTTTAAAAGCCATGGGAAAGATCCAGAAGTATGGAAAATGGGTGCCACACCAGCTGAACGATAGACAAATGGAAAATCGAAAAACCGTTTGTGAAATGCTGCTTCAACGATTCGAAAGGAAATCTTTTCTGCATCGAATTGTCACGGGGGACGAAAAATGGATTAATTTTGAGAACCCGAAGCGAAAAAAATCATGACTTTCCCCTGGTGAAGCTGGCCCATCGACTGCAAGGCCAAATCGCTTTGGCCGTAAGACAATGCTCTGTGTTTGGTGGGACCAGTGTGGTGTGGTGTACTAATAGTTGTTAAAACCTGGTGAAACGGTGAACACGGATCGCTACCGACAGCAAATGATCAATTTGAATCATGCGTTAATCGAAAAACGGTCGGAATGGGCCCGAAGACATGACAACGCGCCGTCTCATACCGCTAAACTGGTGAAAGACACATTAAAAACACTTAATTGGGAAATATTATCGCACCCGCCGTACTCTCCAGACCTCGCCCCGTCCGACTATCACCTTTTCGCATCGATGGGACACTCCCTTGCAGAGCAATGCTTTGCTAATTTTGAAGAAGTCGAAAAATGGCTCATCTAATGGTTTGCCTCAGAAGAGAAAAAGTTTTTTTGGAATGGTATCCTTAATTTGCCTGAGAGATGGGCGAAGTGTGTAAAAACCAATGGTCAATACTTTGAATAAAAAAATTTTGAGATTCCTCTGAAAATTAAGTGTTTTCTTTATCGAAATACCGGCAAATTTCAACTAACACATCTGGTATACTCCACAACGTAACCCACTGTACGTACTCCATGTAGTACTCGAATATTATGCAGTGGTGGAGTATACGATCCAGCCTTAGGGCATGTTAATTGGGCCAGATTTGTTTGTATGGATTGTGGTCAGTTTTGGATTACTATATTGTCCGCTTGGGGTTTTTAATAAGAGGTGTTAGTTTGCTACTGCTTTTCCAGTAGATGTCACTTTAGAAGCTGTAATTTTTGGACATTTAACAAGTAAAAACTACGCCAGTAATAAAAATCGAACGATACACGCTTCAACAACTCATTGAAATTATTAAAGTTCACTATAAAAATGGAGAGAACCTGGCAGAGATGGTTCATAAAACTAAAACATTTTTATTTTAATTAAAGATTTGGACTTACGGCTTATAAAGTTCAGTTAGCACAAGAACTCAAGCCTCGTGTCTTTGCTTGAAGTGCATGAAAATGATATGGAATTTTACAAAAAATCATCTTGACTGATGAGGTCCCTCAATAAGTAATTGGGGCTCGGAAAACCCAAGATATATTGTTGAAAAACCTCCCTATGCTCAACATGTATCTGTTCCAGCTGTGTCATTGGAAATTACTTTTCGCAAATAAGGCTAGAGCAACAGTTACGGTGAATGGATTGCGCTATCGGGAGGTGATTAAAGATGTTTTATGGATGGAATTGGATAGTATTGAAATGGATCTTTTAAGGGAAATGTTTATGGACCGTGTTATCTCTCGAAGAGGTGATCGCCGAGATGTTCTGATTTAACGACTTTTTCCTTTGGGGTCACGTGAAAGATAAGGGATACGCCAACTTTCTTTGAACATCAAAATAACACCTCTTATTGGAAAACCCTGTATTTCACGCGTGAATGGAATAGTCGCATTGTTTGCAGAGAGACGAAATTTTAAGCCATCTAACAACGGTCCGCCACGTAACTTTTTTTTTTTTTAAAACAGTGCTAACAGTGCCGGCCCAAAATCCGCACCAGGATCTCTGAGGATGCATTGGCTTCTCTTCGATCACGTGCGGGTTTTCCGTCCCCCAAATACGACAATTTTGTTTATTGACGTAGCCGCCAAGATGGAAATGAGCTTCGTCGGAAAAGATGATTTTTTGGTAAAATTCCGGGTCTTCGGCCAAGCGCTCATCTGCCCATTCCTCAATCGTATACACAACCATTTTCGTTCATCGGAAGGATAAAACTATCTTTCTGTCAAATCAGATGTAACATCAGTGTTACCACACTCAAAATAACCACTAGTTCAAAAAAAAAAATGTTAGATGGCGGACCCTGTAATCGTACAGTTACCAATCGGGATGCATTCTGTAGGTATAAGCTTTCTTATTCTCTCCTAGAATAAAAATTATCATTAACATTCGTTCAAGTTGAATGTGGTAGAGCGTCGTAATGGCAAACCATGTCACGGCAATCAAACAAAATTTCAGTGGTCCCGCGTCAATCATACCGCATAATCCCCTAGATGACTTTGAACGATTATAAAAATTCACTGAAATTTTTTTTTCTAGATCTGTACGGCAAACTTTCAGCAATCTGCAGATACAGGCTCCATTGAGCGAAAAAATTGTTAAGAACGCTCTTAGCACGTAAATAGGACCGTCTAGTCAAAGGGCCGCGGTAGCCGAGTTGTTAGTTGGTGGGCTTGGCATTCCCTGCCGAGGGACGGAAGCAATTAAAAAAAATATTTTCTATAATTTTAGATGTGTGATCAAACCAGGACTCAAACCATAGCCTTGCGAATGTTACTATGCAATACTAACTACTCGACTCTTGCGGCGGGGGTGACTTAAGTTTCAGAAAAAAGTATCAGTCAGGGATGAGGTTCCAATTTCATTATAACATAAGCTCCTATTTGTGGTGTGTATGTTACTGTTTTTCCAACAAATGTCAAAATACACTCAGTGAGTTTAATATTTCGTGCAGAGAGGAGTCCAAATTAAAAAAGTTTCCTAGATTTGAATGTTGATCTGGTCTAAGTATTTGAAATATCTGCTCTCTGGGGTAGAGTCTGTAAGACTTCAAAAAGTAAGAGGTTCTCAAGCGAAAACTCGCAGTCGGAGGAGAAGATCCAGTTAAAAGGTGTAATTCTCCAGTCATACTTAGTCGTAGTGAGAAGCGAAAAGGAACGAAGTCTTTATTGTTTGTTTAAATGATATTTTCACTATCTATTTTCCCTTCCATTATAAACAATTTCATGCCTTTAAAAACTTCTTGCACAGAATTTCTCTTGAGTTTTCTCAAAATACCTATACACAGAGGGTAAACCTCCCTAGCTTTATATTACCACTTCCTTCTTATAGATGTTCGCCCACCACCAAACAGCCACATAGAGCTTTTAAGCTCTTTATAAAACTCTTGATATCAACAACCTTGTACTTCCAATTACTCAATTAATGCTAATTTTCTACGAGAGCAGCATAATTAATTTCTTCTTCCACACGTATATTTAAACAGCAATAAAAGCCATTTCGTATTCAAACCCTCTTTACAATTTAATCATTTAATTTTCGATTTTCTCTTTCCTCCCTCCTTCTCACTTCACATTTTTTACTATTTTTTTTTCATTTTTCCAGTCGACAGCCGTCACTTGAAGGAGTCCATTGAACGTGCGGAATTCTCATTGCATTTGGAGTTGTGGTTTGGTGAACAAAACGGTACTAGCGCCTTATCATTGGCCTCCACACGCACCTTACAGCTGAATTTCCATCCAGGTCGAGGGCTACACTACCATCTGCCAGTGCTATTCGATTACTTCCACTTGGCCGCCATTAGTGTGGGCATTCATGCCAGTTTGGTGGCATTACATCAGCCCTACATAAAGTGAGTATTATCACATGGAGTGTATGTGTAAATGTGTTGAATGCATTTGTACCACATAGTGGGTAGTGAACAAATGGTTTGACGAATAGAGACAGGATATGTTAAAGAGTAAAGAACAGTAACCAAAAAAAAAACGCAAAAAAAATTTGGGTTAAAAAGCAAAACCACGCTTATTCCGGTTGTGGTATTATTTTCATGCTCATGTGTATGTGGCATATATAGTTATTTTCATACATAAATTTGTTTGTTTTATTCGCAGCTGCAGCATCATTAGATTTATACGTAGTAACCAACTGAGCTTGCGCGCGGGTACAGACCGCCGGGCACAAACAGAACTGCTGATGGCTGCGAATGCGGCATTTGTGGTTGCATTACCACTGTTATACATACATACATACTTATAGGAGTACATATTCACATCTAACAAAATTACACCTGCGGTTTTATTGCCATATTTACTAGGGTCGTCCTTGTGAGGCGGAAATTCACAAAACTTCTCTGTATCCTTAAAAGTTGTTCAACAATTTACGTTATAGTCCAGCATGGGTACACAACTGGGAAATATACTAGTTGTTGACTAAAATACAACTAGTTTGTACTTTTGCAATATCTAGTCCATCTCTCATCTAAGCAACTGGTATTTTTAACAAGGCATTGTCCTAGAAACTGCTAAATGTGCGATTATGTTTCAGCTTCATACTAGTTATATACCAGTTCATTTAGTCGTGTTGAATTTATTCGAACCGTGAACTCACGCGCTATAGCGATATCTTCTAACCACTCGGCTAACGTTATGATGTAGAGAGAAATGAGATCTCCGAATTTCAAGAGAACTTATTAGGAAATAAAAGTCATACATGGCGTACTAAAACTAACAACAACATGCGCATGGCGTGGTGGTGGAAAATTTCTACTTCCCCAAAAATTTGCCGGCAGCGAGACTCAAAACTGTGAAGGAAACGAACAAACAGTCCTAAAATATGGAGAAAACAAGATGTTCGAAAAACAAAACATCATTTGTTAATTTACTTAAAAATAGCAGTTAATAATTTTCAACCGCTTCGAAGCCCGAGGAAGGAAGAGTCAATGAAAATTAATCTGTATACCCTTCATGAACATACTAACTTTGGCCTGAAGTCTATAAGTATCAGAAGGAGAATGAAATTAACGAGAGTTAAGGTAGCCATTGTCATCTTTTTGAACGCAAACTAGTCTCTCAGTTTTAGTATATTTAGAAGAACTCATATACAGAAGTATTTTAGTAATACTTTGTTGAAAATAGTCGCATCTTCCGACTAAATCGTTTATGTGGCTCCCATACAACTGATTTTCTAGATAGATTCCTTACATAAAGGCTGCATTGGTTTTCCGTTTTACGAGTATAAAGAACTGACTTACTCGTCACGCCTTTTTTGATAGCCGTGGAATAGTCCACGAAAAATTTTTTTCCACTGGGGTAAACCATAAATCAAGTCTACTATCGCCAAGTACTCGAAAGATTGCTAAAACGAGTCAACAGAGTGCGCCCAGACATCGCTCATAACTGGATCCTTCATCACGACAATGCGTCGTGCCACACCGCCCTTAGCGTGTCCCAGTATTTGGCCTCTAAAGGGATCGTCGTGTTGCAACAACCACCTTAATCGCCCGATATGTCACCCTGTGACTTTTTTTGTTCCCTAGAACAAAACCGGTGGTCAAAGGAACCCATTTTGAGTCGATTGAGGACATCCAGGCGGCCGTGACGAGGGTACTCGCGAACATCCAGTCGAAGCGTTCTAGAAATGTTGCGAAGCATGGAAAATGCGCTGGAATCGTTGTATAGCTGCCCAAGGGAACTACTTTGAAGGGGATGGCAGAGTTGTAGAATAATTTTGAAATATACGACTTCATGGAATCAGTCTCATTACTTAATTGGCACACCTCGTAGATAGTTCAGGTCTTTTTCTCCAATATCACTTACAGTAGCGATATTTAAGGTGGAACGAGCAAAACGTATCTTAAAATTTCTTCAAAATTTTATCAATTGCTTGAGTAGTTGGACGATTATGTGGAGCACTATAATCTCCTCTTAAAGCACGAAACGTGGCCATGCTTGAATCACCATTCTTGTAGTAGGTTGTAACAACAAGCGATAAATTTTTACAAATGCCTGACTTTTAACGAAAACAACATGACAGTAAATTAATATAAATAAAATATTAAGGTAAGTTTTCTTATTGCGGTCGCCCCTCGGCATGGAATGTCAACCCCTCCGAGTGTATTTCTGATATGAAATAAAAAGCTCCTCATAAAAAACCATCAGCCGTTCGGAGGCAGCTTTTTAAAAACTATAGGACCCTCCATTTCTTGGAAAAACATCAAGACGCAAAACCACATATTGAAGGAATAGCTCGGCCGAAGAAGCGCTTTAGCGCTTACAAAACACCAATTATATAAAGTTAGAACTTATTCAAAAAGCTTAAGAACTATTATATTTTTCCTTAAAAATACCACAGCCATTAGGTTGAGAGCTGGAAACACAAAAATTTGCTCAATTTCTCTTTGATCCCACACGCATATTAAACACATTAAAATAAAGAACTTGAAAAATTTAAAACCCTGCATATTTACACCACATATGTTTTGTAAAAAGGTTTGCCATAAAGAACCACCCTATGTGGTTTTAGTACATATACATTACATTTTCCAACTTCAAATTCAAATTTAATGAGAACATCACGTCATTTCTAACTCTTTAATGCCAAATTGCGGATTCTCATACTACAATTAAATAGACCATATGTGCATTTTTTATGTACACACATACATATGTATGTATATTTGTACAAACATACCCATTTTTGTCGTTGCACGTGTAGTAATAAAAAATTAACATTCATATGCCATGAAAGAATACAAGTACCGGCTGCACTGTCTCATCTTATCATTAAAAAATGTATACTTATGATCATGAAAAAATTGTGCGAGTAGTAAGTAAATATGCATTACGTACGTATGTGCATACTTACGAGGGGATAAACAAAAGTTCGGTAAGTTGACCAGAAAAAAAAGAAAAATTGTTTTATATTTATTCGTGATCTTTGTCTTTTTTTATCTTCTCTACATAATCGTCATTGATTTCAATGCATTTCTTAACCCTATGGATCCACTTCTGGAATGAGTCTTCAAAATCTTGCTTTTTATGTTTATCAAGTTCAGCATTAACCGCATTAATTATCTCCTCGTGGTGCTATATCCGGATATGGTGCTGGACGTATTTCTTCGGTCCCAGAGATCGCATTAAAATTACTCGTTATTTATGGCTTTGTCATGATGTAAAAAGTAGCGCGTGTAAAATTCTCTTTCTTCCTAATTTCCTACAAATTTTTGAAAAATTTTGGTAAGCACTCTTCGGTGTGCCATTTGGCAGTTACCATCTGACCCTTTTCCAGTGGGATAGCAGCTACGATTTTAGATTGGGTGAAGTAAACTGGCATCATTACTTTTGCTGCTGATTTTTGTTGCTGAGATTTTACGGGTGGGTTTGCTCCTGTTGGGCTCCATACCATGGACAGCTGTTTGGTTTCTGGATCGTAGTTATAGAACCAAGATTCGTCCCCATTAATGACTTTACCAAAGTTG
Organism: Ceratitis rosa; assembly: GCA_037013455.1. NCBI lineage: Eukaryota > Metazoa > Arthropoda > Insecta > Diptera > Tephritidae > Ceratitis > Ceratitis rosa. Next base: position 24,424,101 of record JAWMAG010000012.1, read on the forward strand.
CTAGTCTAACTATTTTCGAATTTGTTTAGGAAAAATTGAGCGAAATGCCCTCGAGTCTCGTTTCGGGCCTCATTTAAAATTCGTGGTACCCAGCGATCAGATTTCTTCGTGTATCTTAGATAATTACTTAATATTCGCGATACAGCCATGGCATTCAAGCCCAATTCATTAGTAATAATTTCTTGAGTCAATCGTGGGTTTTCGTCAATTTTGGATTTCACCAGAGCTACAGTGACGTCATCAGTGGAAGATTTTGGTCGACCTTCTCGTGGCTCGTCCTCTACAGAAAGCTGTCTGGTCTGTAATCTTCGGAACAACTTAGAAATAGTCTTTAAAGATAGTGCAAACGTTCCATATGCAATTTGGCATCCACTGAATATTTGTATTGGCTGTAAATTACGCCGAAAATCGAAGAGAATCTCATGGTGCATTTTTGTTTGCGTTGGTGGTGGAATTTCACCTGACCTATCCTCAGCTATCTTGTGTTTTCTCGGATCCATTTTAGTCGGTCATTCTAAAATTTGAAAGGAAGACTAATAAAATAATTTCAAAGGATTTTGTATTTTTAGATTTAACAAAAATTGAAAGTCACCAACTGGCCGAACTTTTGTTAATCCCTTCGTCTTTGCAATATGTACGAATAAATTAAAAAAGAAAATAAAAAAAGCATTTGCAACTCATTAAAACTCTTACACACACGTTTGCCGGCCAGCCATGCACCACGACGCAATGGCGTTCATTAGCATCAGGATTCTCTGCGACTGTGAAATATGAGGGACGCATGGCCAAAGCCGTACACAACCGTCTACACCGTAATGTTAGTTCTTAACAATCGACACACTTGTTTGTAATTTCCAACATGTGTCTACAACTCTCTATACAAATACACAGAAAAATATGTATGTACGAGGGTTACCTTTCACACTTGGTAATTTGGCAACCCTTTAGTGGCAATCTGAAAACACTCCAGTTTTGAAAGTATTCCCGCAGTACCCGCTGGACCAGTACGTAGAAAAGAAACTGAGAAGTCAATGTTTTTCGACACCTGAAGAGGCGCTTCATGAGTTCAGAACGCATGCTTTGGAGATACTTCAATCAGAGCGCAAAAGTGCTTCGACAATTGGTTCAAACGCATGTAATTGTGTATAGATCCTAAAGGAGAATATTTTGTAAAACAATAAAGCGATTTTAAATAATTAATATTTGTTTTTGTTCTCTAATTTCGAAATATAAAAGGCAACCCTTGTATTTATATATTTGAATGGCAATGCGCATCCTTGGCAACGCTCTTGTCTCTTACTTATTTGTGTCTGTCATGTCTGCACTCACTACCAGCAGCTATTACCTCTAATCCTATTTGGTATTTCCTCTCCCAACCGACCGACATAACGATTCACTGACTTCCTTAGTTGTTTTGCAATTAATTTTAATGACTTAAATCAATTGTTGCCGCTGCGCTGCGTTTTGTACACTATATACATATACATATATACGAGTATTATATATACATAAATATGTATATCTCTCTGTGTGTATGTTTTTGCATATTGGATCATATTCACGTGTATATGTGGTTGGTTGGTTGTTGCAGACGTCAAACGAGAGCCTTGCCACAGGTTATTCCTTTCAACTTTCCATGGCGTATACAAATTTTGCGACGTTTGATGCTGAAAAAGTTTGTATTTCACACACGCACACACACACACACACATACACACACAAACAGATATTTGTATAATTAAAAACCCTTGCTAGTATGTACTAATATGTATGTATGTAAATTTGTATATATACCTATATGTTGTCTGGTATTATATTCCTCGCCATTTTCTGCTCAATTGCCATAGTCATACACGGCGGACGAATTAGAAGAAAGTTCATGTTGCTCTTTTAAAAATGTGCAAATTCTTGTAAAACCACAAGTGTCTATTTAATCTACTGCTTAAGCCACTTTAATACAATTTAATCCCATATCACATTGAGTTGAAAATTGTTTTAGTTTATTGTAGATAGAGTATTGCTATTGCGGATATCCTCGAGTGAATTTGAATAAATTGCATAAATGTAGAAGTGCGCTTAGTAAATTTTAATAATTCAATACATAATATTATAGCAGAACACTTTTGTATTGTATACTAAAGGCCAGATAGCTCGAATTGGTTCAATATTAGCTCAAGTAACAAGTCTTCCATTATTTTTGCAATAGATGGCTTTAGTGATATGTAAAAAGAAATGGAAGTGTATCGTGTTGATCATTTAACTCATTTAACCGCAAGTCAAAAAGATCACGGATCTTTACATTCATCAACCGGGTTGAATGACAAAGCCACCACGAATACGAAACCAAATTTCCACACCTTTAATGTCCGCTTTAGTACAAAGAAGACTCGTTTCCGTTCTTCGTAATTCTTGGACGGTGGTCATCACGAGCACATCAACCAGTTGGGCAGTGTCACCTTCCTCATAGGCACGACTGTCGACTCTAACTAGGTTTCAAACCAAAATTCAGCAATAATCATATGGATGTAACGAAATACCTCGTAATTTTTCTGATTGTACTCTAACACATTCCATGGTATTAATTATACAGGTCTATCCATTTTGCAGTTTCGAAAATAAACGTAAATAAATTTAAATATTAAAAAATTTGAACCTTGGCATTATAGGTATTGGATGAGTGCATAAGTTCGTGCCCGATTCCGCTGGATGCCGTACGAATCGTTTGAGAGTGGCGCTCGTGAAAGAAATATATACATATTATATATCGTTGGAAAGGTGACAGTCCGAACTGTAAATCAAGCATAAAATAACTTCATTTTGATTTGAGTTGCTTAGTGAAAAGACGCATGGAAGATGAACAACGAAAAAGATCATATGCATCATATTATGTTATACGAATTCCGCAAAGGAAAAACAGTGGGCGCTGCAACTAAAGATATTCGCGAAGTTTATTTGGACCGTGCTCCAGCACTCCGCACAGTAAAGAAATGGTTCGCGAAATTTCGTTCTGGAGATTTTAACCTCGAAGATCAACCTCGCAGTGGACGGCATTCTGAGCTTGATGACGATGTTCTAAGGACTTTAGTTGCGAATAACTCACGTATTTCGACGGAAGAGGTTGCCAGTGAATTGAACGTCAACAAATCAACTGCGTTTCGTCGTTTAAAAAAGGTTGGGTACACTTTGAAGCTCGATACATGGGTGCCACATCAGTTGAGTGAAAAGAACAAAGTGGACCGTATGTCAACCGCAATTTCTTTGCTTCGACGGATCAAAAACGAACCTTTTTTGGATCGTGACTGGTGATGAAAAATGGGTCCTGTACAACAATGTTCAACGCGAAAGAACATGGAAACAGGCACACGAAGGGGCGGGACCGATGTCGAAAGGTGGATTGCATCCGATGAAGGTACTGCTGTGCATTTGGTGGGATATCCGAGGCGTGATCTATTTAGAGCTCTTGCCAGCTGAAGAAACGATCACTGCCAACAAGTATTGTCAGCATTGGTCGAATTGAAGAAAGCAATTGATGAAAAACGTCCGATTTTGGCCAATCGCAAAGGAGTTCTTTTCCATCATGACAACGCCAGGCCACATGTTGCAAAACCGACCCTGGTCAAACTGAAGGAGATGAATTGGGAAATCATGCCGCATCCCCCATATTCACCCGACATTGCACCTTCTGATTATCATTTGTTTCGATCGCTGCAGAACAATTTGAATGGAAAAAAATTTAAAAATGTGGAAGACGTCAAAAACCACCTTGACACCTTTTTCAACGAGAAACCGCGCGATTTCTATGAATCAGGCATCCGTAAATTGGTTGAACGTTGGGAGTGGATTGCCGAACATGATGGCGAATACATAATTGATTAATAAAAGCGCTTTCTTCAAAAAATTTCAATTTTAGTTTGCACTTGAAATCGGGCACGAACTTATGCTCTCATCCAATATATGAAATACTATATCATCCAAATGATCGGCCTGCAATTTTTTTCAAACTTAGATCCGTTTGGCTCATATTGGGCGGTATCTCAGTCATAACTTGACGAATGTTGGTTTTCAAGTACTCAAGAGTTGAAGGTTTATCCACATAAACACGGTGTTTCGCGTAACCACACAAAAAGAAACTCCAACGGTGTCGAAACGCATGATCTCTGTAACCAATAGACATCGTCAACACGAGAGATACGCGACCGGAGAATTTCTCTCGCAATAAAGCCATATTCGCACGTTTTATGTGACAAGTCATGTTCTTCAACTGCATTCCAAAAAAAAGTAGGTTGTTTTACGACCATATCGACCAATGTTTGATGTTCAAGCACCCAATCGACGTATGTACGATGTCGGGTATGGTCAGTTGGCTTCAGTTGTTGTGTGAGTTGAACTTTATATGGTTGTAAGTGTAAGTTCAAATGTTAAAAAATACACAATAATGTGCCGTATGAAAGAGCCAGTTCTTGAGAATGTCGGGAGATAGGCACATTCGAGTCTTCTCACTTACAGTAGCGATATTTGAACGAGCAAGACGACTATGCAAAGGCCTCACAATATCTGTAATAGATCCTCTTTCTCTAAATTTCTTTAAAATTTTACGAGTTGCCTGAAAAGTTGAACCTTTATGTGTGCTATAAGCTCCTCTTAAAGACCGAGACGACAACGATTCATTTTCAAAAATTCCTGACTTTTAACGAAAACGATACCTTTTTAGTTTGAGAGTTAATTTGACAGTTGTCAAAATGCAGATCTGTACTTTTCAAACCACGAAATGGATAACTCTATGTTAGATATGTATCCAGCAGCTCAAAAAAAAAATCGAGTAGAATTTAGAAATCGGTAAATATCCAGATATCGTAAAATATACTTCAGATTACACTATGCAACACTAAACTTCGGACAAGGCTTCCATGATCAAAAGTTGAATAAAGACGCCAAATCTTAAATTTCTGCATTATTCATTTTGCATACTCGTTTTTTGCTCAAAGTACCTATACGGAATATTGTTTTAGTAATGCAAAAATGCAAAAAAAAAATCGTTCTCGTTTTTTACCAATTTCCACTGTTTTTGGGTAATATCTTAGCTATAAGTCCACAAATATTGATTTTTTTCTTTCTTTCTTTTTTTCATATCGAATCAAACAAATGATTTTTAATTCATTTTATACCTACTTTTATGAAAGCTTCATTTTATTTCTAGATTTATGAAAGCTTCATTACGCGCAAGAGTGGATCAGTGTCAATTCATATCTGTTCAAATCCAGGTCTTCGGTGTATTCATTTTCAAATTGACTTATTTTGCTTGACCACCAGCATACTTCTGCAAGCAATGCATCCAGGTTTTTCCCCCTTGTTACGAATTTCCATTGGCTTGGTGATTTGGTGAAAAAGCTCACCTTGCTCATCCGACTCTTGAGACAATTGTAGGGGAAATTCGCCAAGGTGAAAATGTATAAAGTGCTACTATTTCAATGTCATGGATACGTCGACTTTTTCGTAATAATACAACAGTTCGTCAATTCTTCTCTTGTTCTCGCCTGGCTATTCCAAATTGTTACCCAAAACGCCCTCGATAGATGTTCTTAATGCCAACCATGCTTTTCATAATATAAAAAAAAAAAAAAATTTGCAAAAAATTTATTAGTTATGAGAAAAAAAATGATTAGTTATATATACTCGTACATAGATTGAATGAAATGGCACCTTCCACATTTTTGACTATTTTTTTCGACCAATTTTCCACCGATTCCCAATTTAATGTGAAGTTGTAGTAACAATATATCTTTGGTGTCTCTTATCAATGGTACACAAACCACGCTTGATACACCAATGCTCCCAGATTCCTTTATGATCTAAGAATGCAAAATGAATAATGCCAAAATTCAAGATTTGGCATCTACTTTAAAATTCTGATCATAAAAGCCTTGTCGAATTCGATGAACCGAAAAATGTTGCAACATGTTAGTACATATATTGTTTTTCAGACAATGAAAAATGTCGAATGTCTGAAGCACCTTTTATGAATTGTAAAGCTGAATATTCCGCAATACATATGTTTCATGATTTCTGAAGTACTTTTGAAAAGGTTTCGTTATGATTAAACTGAAATTACTTTTGAAACCTATGCTACAGATTTTACAGCTGAAAAATAAGAGTTTTGGAGCATTTTTTTTTATTTGTTTGTATAATTTTCTATATTTATTGATGAACATAAAGTGTTACTAATTATTTCTATGTTTTACATATGTATATACATACTCGTTTAAACCAAATATATCTACTAAAATCAATTGCCACCATTTGTAGTAGTTTTAGTACAGTAATTAATTCCAAATATATACTATTTTCACTCAATTATCATACATACATATTTCTTCTACAATGTATTTGAAAAAATCATTTAACTAATTTTTATTTTACTTCCCCAACTTCTTTAATCCAACAAATAATCAAAATGACAAAAACTAAATAAAATAAAAAAATAAAATCTGGTCTAAAACGTCAACATATTTCACATAACCGCATATTTCCGCTGTAACAATTTTACGACAAACTTTGCTTTTGTTTTTATTTGGACCTCTCCTCCTCATGAATGCTCAAACATCGATCAATAAAATAAAAAGGAAAACACTTTTCCGTTACATTAAGCTCTGGTAAGACTCCACGTTTGATATCACGAATTTCAGTTATTTCATTTCATTTTTTCAATTTCAATTTTCATTTCCCTCTAGCTTTTCCGTTATATTTTCGATTTTAATTCACATTTCCCTTTTTTACTTTTTCATTTTTTTTTTTTTTTTTGTTTGAATGCAGTTTTAGTGAAACTTTGAATAAAACATTTGAACTCAAATAGTTAGAGAATAAAAGGTTTGCAGTTTTTGTAATATTTTTTATTGTTTTTTTTTATTTTTAATTCTCTTTTGTTTTTTCTTTGTTTGATTTGGAGTATTTTTTTACTTGTAGCGCAAACTTCTTGGCCACATTGTAATCGTTGTTGTTTTTTTTTAGTACTTAAACTTTGTAGTCGGCATTTAAGTTGTTCTTAGAGAGCAACAACAATTAGCGAAACTTTTGTGTAAGTCTGTGTGTCCCAAACTAAAGTGGAAAAAAAAAAACAAAATAAAATATTTAAAGCTTCGTTTAGTGTATTGAACTGTTATTTAAATTCCCACCCAAGCTCCCATGCACTAATACCAGTACTCACCATCTCTTCACTGCAGCGCACCGAAAAGCTCGAAAGCTTGGAGCGGCAAATTGAACTGTCGCGGCAACATGTCGCCCGGTCCTTTGGAGGCGGTCTTTTTCGGACCACAAATTGTTGGCACTACCAAGTGCAGCGGTGGACCTGCCGGCCGACTTTTACAATCGCGTCAAATACATCATGAAGTGTGTAGTCTACTGCTGGGCGCCATCGAAAACCTCAAGGTGACACTCAACGAATTTAGCGCTGTGCTCCCGAAGAGCATAAATAATCAAATCGGTTCACCACCGCTGCGTGAAAATGACACCACTGAGCGTCTGCAGCATTTGACTGAAGAAGCGAAGGTAAGTCAGTTCATTCAACGGTTCTAAATGAAACTCTAGCTACACCATTTACCCACAGCTGCACGATACCGAAGAGGATTTCGCCATTCGCGCCAACTCGGATATTGCCCAGTTGTGCGCCGAGTGCATCATGTACTGGCGTCGTGTGCTGCTCGCCTCTACACAACCGGCCGTTCATACGCTGCTCGCGAAAAAGCATCATATACTCCGCGTACAACGCTTCGCTGAGGGTTTCTTCGTTAACGAAAATCCGCGACACTCCGCGGCGGGTTGCTACGACAGTAACTATCAGAATTATGTCGCTATTGCGGAAATGGCGCGTCGCAGTCGTTACTTGCAGTCGTTGCCGCCACTGCCGGTGCATTGTACGCCCATAGATGGTGATGCGAGCTCTTTGCCTTTGATATTTGAAGATCGTTATGTTGAACCACCGAGTTATACGCGCCGACGTACAGGCAGTGATCCGCACTTAAATAGTCATGAGAGTTTGGTGAGCTCTTGTGGTAGTATTACGACGCCCAAACCACCGCCGCCGCCACAACCACAGCAGCAACAACAGCAACAGCAACAGCCAGCCGGTATGCTCGATAAAACACACTCGGTGAATAGTTTAAGTGGTCGCAGTACGAACTCGAAAGAATGTTCGTGCACGCTGAATTACGATTATCAAAGCAGTCCTGGCTGTGTTGCTGGTGTGCTCACGCCACGTTTCGCGCTGGGTGGTGAAATTTTACAAGCCAGTTTGACCATAGCTACAACAGCGGTGGCAAAAGCGCCAAGCACTAGTGCGCTAAATCAGCGACAGATGTCACGTCATTCCGTTACCGGTTTGCTCGAGGATGACAGTGACGCTGTTGCGCCGAAAGAATACAATTACAATACGAATGGCACACTACCGGCGCGTCACAGCAAATCGCTAGACCAACTAGATGGCACCGTGCACAGTACGCCATCCTTGCGTACACACAGCCATACGCAGCAGCTCAATATGCACGGTTCACTGCAAACACAATCCGATATGAATTGTAAACATTTCAGCGATGGCGCTAGCGCCACCAGCTTGGCTAACAAAGTGGAGCAGTCAGCCACACGTAAACACAAAGCGCAAGCTGAAGATCTCATGCGTAACATCTCGGAATTCCGTCAGAAGTACAAGAACTCCGAGGATGGCGTGTGCTGTGAAGGTAAATTGCATTTGAACGGCAACGGTGTCGCGCCAAAGAACGCAAGCTTGAATGGCTGTAGTCGCACGACGGTCAACACGCTTAACCGACAGTTGAGCACTGGTAAGTTCGATTATCTACATGAGATACGCATGTTAAATACGCCAAAACAGCTGACGCTTTGCACGCACTACAATTCATTGCCAAAGTATAATGGTAATGGTTTGATACCACCACGTAACTCCTATCCGCCCATACAGGCCAAGAAAATGAATGGCTGCCTGGAGAATGGCACTAAAGTCGCTAAGCCTGCAGCGACGCCGATGCGGCAACAACACACCATACCGCGCAGCAACTCTTCGCAGGCATTGCGCCAACAGGCTCAAGGCGATGGCAGCATACAGGCAGATTATTCGTCAACAATACCGCGTTCCGTGGAAATAGCACGCGTGCGTGTCTCGGATCTCAAGGAAATGTTAAAGAACGGTAAACTCAAGAAAGAGTCCAGCAGCTCTGAAAGTGATATACCCTCCAAAGTGCAGTCCTCCAAGAGTAGCGACAATAAAATGCTTTCATCACTCAGTGTGCCATTCAAGTTGGAGTCTCTGAACACGACAAGTAGCGAGCAGAATACGAGCGGTTTCAGCGAATCACTACCAAATCTAGCGCCACCACCACAATTCGATGCCGGCTCGGATCAAACCAAAAGAAAACTTGTACTCAGCAATTCCACTTCGTCACTAAGTGAAGAGAGCGGTTGGGTCTCTAGTCGGCGTAGTTCATTGGGGCCCTCGAGTCCCGAAACAATAACTAATAATGAGAAAAACGATAAGAATGAACAAGCACATATCAATGGCATGGAGACACGCCTAAATGGTGAGCAGCTGCGTCTCAAATTACAACAGTTATTAGATCAACAAAACCAAAAGAGCATCAAGAAACATAATTCAGTCAAACATTCGACACAAAATCATAAAATCAATACAGTTAACCAAGAAATATCGATACAACGCAAAGTCTCATCTGTCACGCTGAAAATGAAGCCAGACTTTAATAGAACCGAAATGCATTTACGTCGTCGCATTCAGCATTTACCTAACGGCGAATCGACGGAGACAGATGACTTGGAAGTTCCTCAACGACGTGAACGCTCAAAGCACGGAAGACATGAAAAATCGAAATCAGATTTCGATTTAGTTAGTTTAAAAGAGAATACACCGTTAGAAAATGTACGAGTACCGCCGCCACAGCAATTCCAAGATGACCTACTACCGCCGGACGAATTTCGAGATCCACCCGTGATGGGTATACACGAAAAGCGTGATGCAAAAGCAACGAACTGCACGAATACCACCAATTCAGTAGTAAATAAAGTTGCGAACGGCAAGAAATTTATTACTTCACAGTCCATTACGTCGAAAACTCAGCCAGACAACGATAGCACGAAGGCGTTGATATTAACACAAGTACCCAAACCGAAATTGAAACATCATCAAAGCTTCAACATTAGTCCAAAAAGGAACCAGAATCGTCCAGCGCATAACTCGGCCGCCGCGCAAACTAAAACTCAATTACTTTTGCAGCAATCTTCCTCACCCACCACCACACTCGTTGTCACACCGTCCCAACTCAAAGATATTGCCGCACAGGATCAAAGTCTTTTTGAGCTACTAGAGCCCTCACACGCTATAGACAACCCGGTTTACCACATATACGAATCGCTGAAACCCATAGCCACGCCTGCCATATTCACAAATAAACCCTTGCTGAAGTCGCATAGCATCTTGGAGCTGAAGCATAGTCACCAACCACCTGGCGAGCTCTTCAACAATAGTCATTGCCGGACAACGGCACATCATCACATTGCGAACGTTAACAATACAATTGGACGCCAAGCCCACAATGGACACAGTCATACTCACAATCACAGTCACGAACACGACAGCGATCACGCAAAACGCACGCATTCCGTGGACCTCACTGAAGATGAGGATAAGGAGAATACAAGTAGCGCACAAAATAAAGCTGTGGTGACACGCACCGACAGCCAGAAGTCGAACAATTCCAAGTTATTGATGAAACGCGCAACAAAAACCACTGGACTCACCGCAGTCACTAACAATAGTCAAGAGACGAATATATCGTTAATGGAATTCGAAAAATATCGCGAGGAATTTCGTAAACAAATCAAATATACCGGTAGCATTTATTCGGACTTTGCGAAACTGACTTCCGAACTGCCATACTTTAGCATTTGCGATGAGTATCGCGCCTTTTCGCCCAACGGTATGCATTTAATTATCTGTGTTCATGGTTTGGATGGCAACGCAGCTGATTTGCGTCTCGTGCGCACCTATCTTGAGCTTGGTTTGCCGGGCGCAAATTTGGAGTTTCTAATGTCGGAACGTAATCAAGGCGATACATTTTCAGACTTTGAAACAATGACGGATCGGTAAGTGGATTCACTTATAGTGCATGTGAATGTAGTATAATAATGTTACATACAATTTTCTCTCCCCTCCACTTCTAGGCTAGTCGCTGAAATACTATATCATATTGAAACATGTGGTCTGAATCCGACGCGCATCTCCTTTGTCGCACACTCTTTGGGTACGATTATAGTACGTAGTGCTTTGGCACGTTCTCAAATGCGTCCACTACTGCCACGTCTGCACACATTTCTGTCACTCTCCGGTCCACACTTGGGTACACTGTACAACACGAGTGGTCTGGTAAATATGGGTAAGTAGTGCGGTAGGCTTTAAGCGGATATATGTGCTGTAGATATTGAGGAAAGTGAAAAAGAAATAAAAATGAAAAAAGTTTAGAAAGAAATTAATGTTAGACGTTTTAGGGAATTATTTTTTTTAACAAAATTTACCAGCTTGAGCAAGCATGGGAAGTTGAAGGTCGAAGGTCGAAACCTGGGTTGAAGGTCGAAAAAAGTTTATACTTAATTAAATATACGACCCAAAAACACAGATCGTAGATTTTCTGAGATCTGGCTAGGCTATTAATGAGTATCTCTTCGACTGGTTCAGTTTTTATACCACTAAAAACTTAACTTTCTCTTCCATTGAATAAAGTATACTTTTTCAGCAGCTGAACGAAAGTGGGTAGGCAGGAACAGCCAGGCTCCCGCTATAACCGAATGCTCAGTAGTGCGTGCTACCATGCGGACGGTCATCGCCAGATCCAAATTCACAATTATTGAAAAAAAACACTGCACCTAAATGCGGACGACCCTCGGCTGGGAATGTCAACACCTCCGAATATATTTCGACTCTTCGAAATAATCTATCAGCCATTCGGATACGGCTTAGGAAAAACTGGGCCCCAACTGTTGGATAAAACATCAAAACGCTCGCATCTAGAGCTCTTTGGAGACCTTATAAAACCAGCTGTTCTAACAAACCCAAACCTATTGAAAGAGCACATTTCCTGGGTCGGCGTTTAAATCAGCCTCAGCAAGCCACACTCAGAAACGGTTAACCTGTTTTATACTCCTCCTGCTTATGGTGTGCGTCTGGATGTTTTTCCAACAAATGTAGGGACTTACAGTTCTACTAAGCCGCCCACCAAAGCTCTGTATACTTATACTTCAAAATTAAAAAACAACCAAGCTGAAGTAGAATGGTCCCACTGTGAAACTTCAAGAAAATCTAAGAAAACTTAATCGAGAAGGAGTCAGATATTCATTTACTTTCTAAAATGGTATTATACTTATACCTATGTATATAACTTAGGATTTACAGCAGTAACGATGAGAAGGTTTCGATTATCTTTTCCATATGGAAAGAAGTTCAAAGTAGCAAGCAAGTTCTCGGTTTTAAAAATATATGGCTTAATCGGCAAAGCAAGAATAAACATCTCTTTAACCTTCTTACTATAATTTCAGGCATGTGGTTCATGCAAAAGTGGAAGAAATCCGGCTCACTGCTACAACTCTGTATGCGCGACACTTCGGATCTGCGTAATACGTTTCTTTATCGCCTCAGTCAGCGCAGTACGTTGCATCACTTTAAGAATATATTACTCTGTGGTTCGAGTCAGGATCGCTATGTACCAGCACATTCAGCGCGTCTGGAACTCTGTAAGGCGGCCATACGTGATAATTCCAATTTAGGCACCGTTTACAGGCAAGTAAAAATAAACTTTTACATTTTTAAAGAAATTATAGAATATTCTACGCACTTTTCAACAGGGAAATGATACACAACATAATCGCACCGATATTGGCACGTCCCGAATTACAATTGGCGCGTTACGATGTCCATCACGCACTTCCGCATACAGCAAATACGCTCATCGGTAGAGCAGCGCACATTGCTGTACTCGACTCGGAATTATTTATAGAGAAATTTTTACTGATCGCCGGTTTAAAATATTTCAGTTAACCTAGTGGTCACGTAGAAAAGCTCTTAATGTTTAGGAATAACAAATAAAGAATGTACTGAAAATGTAGATCGAATTAGACAAAGACTTATGGTAGATTTCAATTGTCGTAGTTGTTGATGCACGCTTAGAAATGGCTGAGTAGTTAAATAGACAAAGGAAAACACTATAAACAAGGATTTGAAAATATGACAGGCATACATTAGAAATTTTAACAAATTGTTATACTTTTTTATGAAATCATCAAAACTATTTTAATAGTGTTATCTGTACTGACTGAGCATAGGTATTGTCAGAAATTGTTGAAATTATATTTCAATTGCATATTAAGGAGTTAAATTAAGGAAAACGCTATAAAATTAAACATAAAAATATAAAATTAAATATTAAAAATAAAATTAAATAAAAAAAGTAAGGCAAATAAATAAAAGTAAATAAAAAAATTTAAAAAATAATAATTATTAAAATAAAATATAAATTAAAATTAAATAAACTCGAACACAAAAAATCTAGAATAAAATAAAATAAATTAATATAAATTAAACAAAATAACATAGTTCAAATTAAAATAAAACAATATAAAAAAAATAAAAACTCAATAAAATTTAAATAAATTTTAATAAAATAATGTAAAATCAAATAAAAATTAAAATAAAAAAGAAATTAAATAAAACAAGTTAATACAAAAAAAAAATATTAAATTAAATAGAAATTTTAAAAATTATTAATTTAAAATAAAAAAATTGAAATAAATCACAATAAAATAAAACAAAATATGATAGTTTAAATTAAATGAAAACCATTTTAAATTAAATAAAATAAAAAATTTAAAATTTAATGGAATTTAAAAACGTTTTAATTAAGCAATTTAAAATCAAAAAAAAAAAATCAAAAAAATTAAAAGAAAAACAAACTAAAATAAAATATAAGAAAGTGAAATAAAATAAAATAAATTAATATAAAATGAACCAACCTTAGAAACAAAATAAAATTAAATAGAACAGATGAGAAAAAAAATATTATAAATAAATAAAAAGTGAAATAATATAAAAAAATTTAACTAATTAAGATATATATAAAATAATACAGTGTAAAATAAAATAAATAGAATAAACTCAAATAAAATGAGCTGAAAAAAATAAAAATAAAATAATTATGTTTTAATAAAAAACACAATTAAATTTAAATAATTTTTAACTAAATAATGTAATAGAAATTAATTAAAATTAATTCAAATAAAGTGAAACAAATATAAATGTTACATAATAGAACAAAATAAAAAAAGAAATAAAATTTAAGAAAATATAAGTAAATAAAATAAAAAACAAAATAAAATCAAAAATAAAAATAAAAACAAAATAAAAAAGTGAAATTAAATAATATAATTTAATATAAAATAAAATAAAATAAAATTGAATAGAATAAAATAAATTAAATTAAAATGAATTAAATTAATATAAAAAAATAAAATAAATAAAATCAAATAATATTAAATTAAAAAAATATAATGAAACAAAATGAGATAGATTAAATTTAAATAAAACACAAAAAAATAAAATTAAAAAAATAAATAAAAAACTCTATTTAATTTAAATAAATTAATTAAAATTAAAGAGAATTAAATCAAATAAAGTGAAATAAAACAAAATGATACAAAATAAAATAAATTAGAACAGAATAAAATAAAAAATAAACAAAGCAAAATAAAATAAAATAAAATCAAGAAAATGAGTAAATAAAATAAATTACAAAAATACTAAAATATTAAAATTAAAAACATGGAAAAATAAAATAAAATAAAACAAAGTAAATTTAAAATTAAATAAACAAGCATTAATTAATTTAAAAAATAAATAAAGCAAAAATTAATAAAATAAAATAATCAATTAAAACTAAATAAAATTAATATTAATTTCTTTTAATAGATAGATTAAAATAAAATAAAAAAAATTTAACAGAGAAAATAAATTTAAATCTTTCATTTATTTAAATTGCATTAAATTAAGCTTATAAAAAATAAAATGATAAAAATATAAAAAATTAAAAAAAATTAAAAGGAGGAATAAACAAAATAAATTAGAAATTAGAAACATAAAATAAAAAATTAATAAAAAATTAATGAAAGTAGAAGAAATAAAAATCAATATAAAATAAAGTAATATACATACATATGTAAAACTAAACCAAATTAAAATAAATTAAAATATAAAAAATAAAATAAAATAAGATACGATAAAATAGAATAAAATAAAGCATAATAAAATTAACCTAATGAAATGAATGAAATGAACGTAAATAATTTATTCTAAAGTAAAACAAAATTAAAATAATAGAAACTATACATATATAATAAAATTAAAAAAAATCAAAATGAAATGAATTAGAATAATGTAAAATAAGAAAATCAATTAAATAAATAAAATAAAATAGCTTAAACTAAAATAATAAAATAATACAATATATGATACTTAAAATTGAAATTAGATAAATAATAGCCAAATATAATAATCTAAACTTAAATTAAATAAAGATAAATAAACTAAGTAAATAAATATATTAAAATAAAATAGAAAAAATAAAAATATATTAAATTAAAATCATAAATATAAAAATAAAATAACATAAAATTAAAACAAATTAATATAAAATAAAATAGAAAGAATTAAATAAAACTATATAAGATATAACAGAACAAAATAAGATAAAGCAAAAGTAAATTACACTGAAATTAAACAAAATTAAAATTAAAAGAAATAAAAATAAAATTAACTAAAATAAAATAAACATATTAATTAGCCTAAATAACATTAAAATAACCATAATAAGTTAAAATTGAATAGTATAATTGAAAACATATAAAACAAAGTAAATTAAGATAAAATGAAATAGAAGAAAAGATGCGTTCAAGGTAATTAACGAAATAATTTTTATCTGTATTGTATATTTTTTTGTTTCAATGTAATGAATTACTGGAATTAGAGCTTATCTATTTTTTATGCCTACACATAATAAAGACTAGGGTAGATATGTATACCATATGTATACACTAGGCCGATATGCATATAACATTAAATTGTTATCATAATTAGAAAAACAAAAACAAAACAAAAATTAATAAAACCTAAAGAAACAAGGAATTTTTCAATGAGATTTGAACTTTTTTATATTAAAATCTAAATATATATGTAATATTAAGAAAAACAACAACAACCCTTAAGATCGTGTATAAGCAAATACCTACAAACAGACATTTAAAATGAGAGTATGTAGTTGTATTAGAAAATCAATGTTACAAAATCAAAACCAAAGAAACTCTACGTAAAGAGAGAATGTTAAATTTTTAAAAATCAAATAAATATTATTTATTTAAAGAGGACTAAAATTTCATTATAGCATGCATTCAATTCATATTAAAAGTACACACATACTACATACAAACATACATAGATATAGAAAATGAACATTGCGCTCTATTTGAGAATTAGGAAGCTAGCCGATAATAAAGTGTTGTGGTAGTTGTTTGTGGAAAGCAGAATTTTAAGCGTCGTTTACAGATTAAATACAGAAACGAAAATGGTTAAACTGATTTCAAAGTCAATATTGAAATAACAAAAACAAGATAAAACAAGCTTTTTTTATGAAAACTGACTTGCAATAAAATTCGTATAAATGAAAAATAATGCATAATGAAGTAGTTAAATAGAGAATTGAATACCGTTAATATATTAATCAAAATTTTCTGCAAATACTTATAGGTATAGCATGTAAACAAATGTACTTACGTAACTAGTTCGAAATGCACCGAAACACAAAATTACTTGTTTTCTTGCTTAATTTCTTATATATATTTTTTTTTTAATTTGCATCCTGTGGTAAGAGTCAATTAGGTCGTAAAGAGTTGTTTTTTTTTTTTTAATTTTAGATATTAAAGTAAGATAAATAATAAATACAATATTGTAGAAATGCAGGGATCATCATTTATAGAAACGTAGGAATTGTCTGAGCGAATTTTTTCAAATTTCTTATTGTAGTTTATAGTTGCAAATGTAAGAAATGCAAATTATATAAAAAAAAATTAAAATAAAGAATTATAACTATATTCATGTATGCGTGTTATTATCATATGTATTGCCAATTGTCTGATTTTTGAATTAGTTTAATGCGCTGCATGTATGTACATATGTATGTTAGTTGATAGAAGCATAAATTATTTTGCTTATAAAAAATATTTAACTTCTATTTTCTAGCAAAAAATGTAAAGTTTATTTAAAAAAGTATATTTAGTGTCCAGTTACAAGAAAAAGTGTACATGCACCCACGCACATATGCCATTTTGTCAAATTCAAAGGAAATTCTGACGTTAAATTTATTTATTGTGAATGACAGGCGGAAAGAAGAAGTGTGCAAAATCCATAAGAATACTTGGGAAAAAAATAAATTAAATTAGATTTCAAATCTGCTGCTTTAAACAAAAGACAGATACATGTTCTGTGCCACGTTGCGTGACAGATTGACTTAAACATCTAAGATGAACACAAACAACTCTACGAAACTTCCTTTATAGGTAACGCTGACACCAAAGCAAGGAATATCTCCCATTCCTTTGCGCGCGTTGACCAACAGTTGAATTAAATTTTTTACTATTTCCTCAAGTTTTAACGAATTGAAATGGTAAACTTTAAAATGAGTTCAATTATTACTTAATATAATAAAATTTTAAGTTTTGTCATTGATAAACAATTAAGTATAAAATTGTTCATTGTGTAATAAGCTCTAATATATTGCCAACCATTGGCAATTGCCGGTCTCCACGGGCTATTTGCATTTTTTGTGACATGTATGTGTCAGTACATCAGTGATGGCCAATGGAGAGCTGGGGTTATGTAGAGTTTTTGTTTTTCTCAGAACTGGATACTAAACTTTTTACAGATTTGTCGAAAAGTTTTAAAAGTTATATTACTTTCACACGTTTAAATTAAGAGTATAGAAAAAGAACAAAGGGAATTGAAGGAAAATATTGCTAAGTCAGTAATTTTGATACTTTCATTGTCGATCTAATAAATCATACCATATTTTCAATTAAATTATTTATGCACTAATTTCACTTACTTACAAAATAAGAAAAATATAGCAATAAGATATTCTTCATTAGCACCGAGTCGTCGTACTTCGTCCATTTGATTACTTTAGCGAAAATCGTAAAAACGATAAATTAATTTTATACTGAATTATAAAAAGGGATTTTTGCGCTTTGAAAAATTATTATTTCTGAAAAAAAATATGTATACCTTTCTAATTTATTTTGAATGTAAAAGAAAAAACTTTATTTTTAAATGGAATATTTTGTTTCTAAATCAACTTCTAAATGTAAGAAGAAGAAAATTGAATAAAGCACTGCGAATTAATAATTGTAGTTTTATTTGTATTTTCTTCTTTATTGGCACTTTTTTCGCCTTTTGCGGCCAATCGAATACACCAAGTGTAGCCAGCTCCTTCTCCACCTGTTGACCTAAACGGGGTTAGATCGCCGAAAGGATGACAGCCCTTGGCCGGATAAAATCCGGGTCAACTCCGTTGCCTAGAACCGGTTGTCTTGAGAGCTGTAGAACGGGCTGTAGGCACCTTATTGAAGCACGAAACAGCATGTTTCCTGGACCTCCCCTTAGATGACCTCGGCGACTTAGATTAGTAATACCTGCCCTAAGCGGGGTTAGCTAGCCGCTACAACAACAACAACAACAACGGCGTACAGACAAGCACTGAACGCCATTCACCAGGAGTCAGTCAACACCTTCAAAGATTCCCTTCCCGTGAATGGCGTGCTCGGAGTTAAACCACCACCAATTGCAGACAACGAGCTCGAGCTCGTTGAAAAAGAGAGATGGCTCTGTTTTACAGCTCGATTTCTCTATTTGCAGCAGTGGGGCCGGTCTTTTCTGATTCATATCACTTGTCGGGTTTGATTAGGCTGGTCAGAGACCGTTTAAAAAACCTTATTGAGATATTGTATTCCGCCTATTACAAAATATATTAATAAGGCTCACGCTGATGTTAAGTAGTTTTTGACGACGCCTAGAACTTAGCAAAGGAGAAAGCAGAGTGAGTTGACGATTGGAACAACACTGAATAAGATCTAAAAATCGATTTGACAGTTGCTCATCGTTTAATACCAGAGAAGAGATATATTTCTCATATGTTCTTAATCTTTTCCAGGAAAGGTGTTTTACCAGTTCCTTCGAATAGATAATCCCGAATTGATACCAGAACTGATTTTGTGAACACCCTTCACAGCTGTAAACAGGGCTGCTAAAGAAAACAAAAATATGCGCACTCTATTGCGAATTTACGAAAGTTCGTGTCAAAACAAAAGTTAGAAGACTAAATTGTGACTGACACGAGCATTGATTAATTTTTTATTACAAGAAAACATTCGTGATTATAATTTGCATTAGAAAATTTTTGAAAATTTGCACTTAGAGTTACACAATATAACTATTACAATAAAAATCGAATATGGCGTTGGCGCGTGTGCCTCAATTACGTATTGTACAGCGCGATCTTAAATGTCTTCAAGGATGTGGATTTTATGGAAATGATAAATTTGATGGACTCTGCTCTAAATGTTTTCGTGAACGCAACGAAAAAAGGAAACGGGGTAAGTATAACATAATAAAGCTATTTGAAACAGAACATTCGGTGTAAAATTTAACGGTTAATTTGATCGAAATAGCTGAACAGAATGCAGCCCCACCCCTCACAACGATTGTGACGAATACAGTTACCAGTGCCAGTAGCACAGCTGGGCGCTTGTCACCACAAAACCTGTTGGGGCGCTCACCAAACCGGAGGCAGGAAAGTATGCCAGAAATATCGACGGGCACACTTACAAAGAAAAAATCATTAGTGCCGGCCGTTTTCCAAAAAACGCTTCAATCAAATACGTTAAAAAGTAAAAAGCTAAAACAAGAAGGTCAACTAGGTGAGATTGGTCATTTAACAATTATTTGATTTAACTAAATGAATAATATCCTATCAGGACAAAGGTCATATGTGCCCGATCCTACGGAGAGCCAATTTATGCTTCAACTTCGTCAGCTCCGAATACCTGATGATGGCAAACGTAAACTAAAAAGCGAAATCCAACGCCTGGATAATTCCATACGCAGTTATATGAATAATAATGCCAACAAAAGCGTAGACGAACTTTCCGAAATGGTACAAAATGCCTATACTAAATTAGCCGATATTGTGCATAATGACCAACGTTTTCAAATTGCAACAAATGAAGATCGAGAAAGTGCAATTGACTTCTTTGAAAAAGTAGTCATGACTCAAAATCACAAGTAATATATTATAAATTAGTGAATAATAATATTTTTTTAATATGTTTGTGTTTCAGATTCCTTTTTAGTCCTTACTTTACTCTCGATGAAGAGAACGATGTAAAAATTCAAAAACGAATACGCCAACTCAGTTGGATCACTGCAAAACATTTAGTATGCAGCATTGACGAAGTTAATGCAGAGTCGAGAGATCTAGTCTATAATGCTATAACAGGTACGTAGATAGTGGTCTCCTTGAAACAGGCTTCATTATATTAAATGGTTCTTTTAAAAAACCTCAGAATTGGTGGGCATCGATTCATATTATTCCCCTCAAGAAAAATTGGAATGCACAGTCCGTTGCTGCCGTCATATATTCGAATTACTAAAACATTCGGTGGGCGGTCCAGCAAGTGCTGATGAATTTTTGCCTGCGCTTATTTTCGTTGTTTTGAAAGCTAATCCAGTTCGGTTGCACAGTAATGTGAACTTTGTAACACGTTTCACCAATGCATCACGCTTAATGAGTGGAGAAGGCGGTTATTATTTTACCAATCTTGTAAGTAGACATGCATAAAATCTGATTATTCTGCTAAACCAGAAAGATTTTTCAATTCGATGTTCTTTTAGTGTTGCGCGATTTCTTTCATAGAGAATTTAAATGGCGAAAGTCTTGGCATAACGGAAGAGGAGTTTCAATTACTAATGTCAGGTGATAAGGCATTCAGTACACCGTGGGAAAGTGCTTTACTGGCTTGTGAAGGCTTACATTTGATTTCAGAAAATATGAAGCGCATGGAAACGTTGAAAAAACGAAATACCAGCATCACTACCGGTATTGATAATTTTCGCAAAGAGCTCGAAGAATTTCAGGTATTTGAGTGTTTAAAATTAACTTCTTATCTACATTGACACTTTCGAGTTCAATAATTTTCTTATCTATACACATATATAGCGCGAGATTACCGATAAGGTTGATGCTTGCATTGCTAAGGCGCCACTAACAATCCTGCCTATTAAAACTCCAAAACATCTTATGAGTAAAGTAAGAGCTCATCTCACAAACGGAAGTGCTATGCCTTTACCGGCGTCCTTACAACTTGGCGGACATTATGGTGCCAATTTAATAGCATCTATAGACACCGATGAAAAAACTACAAAAGAGAACTCAAAAAATTTACTACCAGCGCCTCTGGTGCCGAATAGTACAAAACCCATAATTGATAATTTAGAAGATGCATCGCACACTTTGGCGCTCAAAGACACTAGCATTTCGTCGATTGGTCGGTTATCACCTTTACCACCAGCTCAGTTAAACCCGGATCAGTTTACATCACCAATTTTCAATTACACTCCTTTCGATGCTATTTCGTTGTTGGACGACCATTCAGATTCCACTGATGATTTTATATTAAATACAGATTTGCGAGGAGGCCTTACAAATGTAAATTATGATTTCGACTTATCGGATCACAGTGCTGAGAATAGTGCTGCAGATGATTTAAAATTAAACTTGGAAGAGTTTGACCCTCTTGCACAAAGGCCAGTGGATGATCTGGTGACTGATCAACAAACAACGGATAAAAATGGTAGCATAGTTGAACGTAGTTTATTGGATAGTGACTCACCCACAAATGGAACTTTGTTGCCATCGCCGCTAAAACCCACTGTAACTGATTACCGCGGTTTTTCGAGCTTCGAAATACCATCAATATCTTGTAACACTGGTGATTTCGCGTCACTAAATCACTCTGTTAACGACGGAGAATTGGGTAATTTAGGAACAACTAGCACAGAAACTGAATCTAGCAAAGCTAAGTGATTCAAATTTTAAATTTGGACGGATTCGTATTGGTGCCCTCGGTGATATATGTATTAAACTAGATTTTGGCTTCTTATTGCGTATAATAAACTAAATGCTAATATAATTAAGTTTTCAATGTTTTAATTGTTTAAAGTAAAGGCTGATAATAAATTTTTAAAATAATAACGCACCTGAATTTTTCGACAATATCGATAAAATTATTTTGTAAACAGTAAACGGTGATTCGATCACAAAAAAAAATCAGCATTAATTGTGAATTATACAGAAACGTTGAAAGTCACAATAGAATGACAACAAAGCGAAATGCCAAACACAGACAGAATTCGATTCGATTGACTTTCGATTTGTCCATCGCTGTGATTTTGTGTGCGGAGGGATTGTGGACTTTTTGAAGGAAGCTGCGAATGTAATTATATTCAAAAACATTGGAAAATACATGCAAAAGCATAGCAAAATGGGGAAAAGTGCCGAGGAAAGGTTTGTGTACAATATACCATTGTTATTTTTGGAGTTGTTACTAATATTATAGTAGTTTTGTTATGCAATTCTATCCAAATGGAGAGGAGAATATCATAGAAAAATGAAAATCATAATTTGAGTTTGTGTGTTGTGTACTCGTATGTAGACGCAATGGAAGTTGTCTGTGTAGCCGGCTATTGTGGACAAAGAGAATTTGAGGGAAAGAGCAACGTATAAAAATAAATAAAATGTGTTCGAGATCTTCTTCATCTTCTATTGCTAAATTCATTTTCAGACTTTGAGGTTTGTGTTGTGCTTGTACATATACGTCAAGCAGAATCTTTCCAAAACAAAAACGCTTGTTGAAAATAGTGATATAAAACAGCTGAGAAAGATGCTGCTTACTGCGTGATGGAGGGTGAAAGGCTAAAACACCCTCTTTTATATATTACAGTAATTGTATCTACAGGCTTCTGCGTCATCTACTACGCAATATCGTGACCGAGACCTTGAACTGCACATATGTTGTTCTTCATGTATACCAGTACTACAAAGACTTGGGAATTTTCGTTGTTTAGAATATCTGTAATACTTTTATGAAAATATTTTTGTTTCTTTGATTCATAATGTCTCATTCAAACTCATAATTTTTTTTTTTTTTTGTTTAGTATTCACTTTTTTATCTCTGATAAGCAATCGTGTAATCTGCATCCACACCTCTATACGTCAGTCAATATCAATATTATACCTACCAACCTCTAATAAATTGTTTATTTCAGTTATACAGCCGCACCAACCTTCCGTATAATTCGTGAAGTCTACGAAAGCACTAATGCACATGAACGCTTTGAAGCTGAACTGGATAAGGCGCTGGAGGCTAAGGTGGATTATATAATTATCGAACCACCAAAGTTAGGTGACGAGACAGCACGTTGGATAACTGTAGGCAACTGCTTACACAAAACAGCAGTTGTGTCAGGAGTCGCTTCGCTTATATCCAGTTTAATATGGCGGGACCGGCCAGTCATCGCTGCACCTATGTGTGCTATATCGCTCTTCTGTACAGGTTTATACACAGTATCATGGAATTATGATCCCTGCTGTCAGTATCAGGTAATTAATATAATTAAAATTAAATTATAAGAAAGTATTTTATAAATAAATATTTCTCTAACACAATACCGCACTTCCATCATATTACAGGTGGAGAGAGATGATGAGATTCTAAGCAAATTACCTCTTGGAGATGTGTCAGCGCCTATGATCTTAGGCTATTCACCCAATAACAAAACCAAGTACTTGCATCGCAGCGTTACTTTATTCTCCGCAGCATTCTGTGCATGGCAAATTTGGCGATCATATAAGTAGCTAGGCTTACAAGCAATCAGTCGCATAGTCTGAGCAGAGTGTTGCATGCTTTTTTATTTAGAAGAAAAGTAGATTATCAAAGCCACACTCAAAAGTACTGCATATATTTGTACATTTAATATATGTACTGCGCGCGAACTCTACGCTCTCACGGTCATGCCATAAACACCAACAGTACCCAAATCTCCACGAAAACACATATGCACAGTGATGAATTAACAAACTCGACGGCGGCGATGGCAACTGTATTAGCTCAGAGTGTTGTAGTAATTACTTGAATAAGCATCCCAATTTTTTTCTCTTTTAAAAATGCAATTAAACTTTTATTTTATATATTTTTTTTTACAAGTAATAAGAATGAAGATAACGTTATAACACGAAAAATATAAAAATGAAAGCGTAAACAAAATGTATGGGATTAATTTGGATATATAGTAAATTCGTATTTGTAAATATCGCCCAAAATGACGATTTGTTAATACAATGTATGTATGTATATGTAAGGGGAAATTTATTCAAATAAATTAATTGTACATTTAAAAGTTTCGCTTAGCTAAAAGTTTAAGTAGACATGAGAAACAAAACTAAATTTGTGCATTTTTGCAATTTTAAATCAATTAGTTTTATTTACTATTTTATAATATACATATGTAATTGCTAAAGTGCTGCAACGTACTATTTCTTCATTTCATCATAACTGATTACATTTTTTTGAAGTTATTTTTTAACAGACATACATATATACATTGCACACGTCTATGCGTACTTTCTCTATCATCAACATTGTTCTTAGCTTTGTTTTTTTTTTTTTTTTTTTTTTGGCGTTCAGCAGCAATAAACGACATTCGCATTAAACGACAAGTGTATAATAATATATTCTTTTAATCGTTTAGTGATAAAAAAAAGAAACTAAAACTTTAAGTAAACAAGAAATTAAACAAAAAAAAAATACAAATACATGTTTAGCAATTAAAAATCAAATGACCTGTTGGAATCGGTTAAGAAACGTACGCTTTTGTGTTTCACTTATGTATGTAAATTGTTACAATTGTAAAATATTCAAATGTAGCTAAGATAAAGTCAAATAACGTATAAACAAAAGGAAATAAATAAAAACTAATAAAACAATTAAAAAATATGTATAAACCTTGTATGAATAGTATGTATTGTTTTGGCACTTACAAAAACAACTACACAAAAATGTACAACAACTCTGACTAACTGCGGCGTATGTTTTTGTTTACCACTGATAATGAAAATATAGTTTAGAAAGCATTTCGGCGAAAATCCGGAAATACGAGTACATTTACATTCATAAATATCTTTAACAAGTGAATTAGGTACAACAATAAGAACAAAAGCCGCTGTACAAGGGACAATTCTATATATATGTATGTATGTACATATATATAAGTTTGCACGTTTTGAATGTACATACATATGTATGTATATGTATATGTCTACCTGCGTATATAAGCACTAATTTTGTGTCCTTGATTTTGAAGTTCGAAGGAGTACAGTTTCGCTAGATTGAAATTGAATTTATAATGGTATAGGTCAAGTTTACCATATATGTATATACTCGAATATCCATAAATGCAGTGAATATAATTATTTATTATTATTAAAAAATATTATTATTTCAAAATTTTCACTAAAATAACTCCGCAAACTTACTTTTAACTCCAAATATATATATTTGTGTATATTATACATATTTTGGTTCTACCTATTAGTGCGGACTCATTGATACAACAAAAACATATTTTATTCATATTTTATAATTCAGATCTATTCGGCACAACCTAACTTTCGAGTTTTTAACAATATCCTAACTCGAATTTGGCACTCACAATTTTGAGAAATATTTGTCTGAGCTTCTCGACGATTTTTAGTTCGAAATTAATGGGTTTTATGAAGAAATAGCAATGCTTTCATAGGCTAACTTTATAGAAACTATATAATCCCCAGAGCAGTTCATAATTATGACCGTTCTTTTTTCTCTATTCGCTAAAAGTGACCCAAAGCTTTCTAAAAAAGTAATCCTTTGAAATTATGAAAACTTTTATTACAATTAATGAAATTTTTCAAAAAGTTTAAACGAGTCTTATGTGCGGAAACCGTCGTATCGGCCGCATTAGCAGAGTGTTAAGCAGTGCTTACAGCCATGTGGATGGTTATACTATTGTATTTAGCACTGGCCACAACAACATCAAAAATTACATAAAAACAAATTTTTGGTTTTGCCGTCCTCATAAAAATCCTTCAACCATTTGAAGACGACTTAGTATGAACTGTAAGTCGCTCCATTTGTCCGATATTATTCAGAATCTGGTAGAGAAGAAACGTTTTGCTTTTTTTTGATTTCAAAAAGAAACTTGTTTTCGTTTATAACTTTGATGTGATGATTTCGGAATGCTTTTTGTTATTTTAATAAAAGAAGTACTTCTCCGAAAATCGGGTTTTCAAAAAAATTTATAAATCAAAGTTTTTGTAGATAAGTATAGACTTACAAAAATATTAATTCAAAACAAACATTTTTTTTTAAATGGCAGCTCTTAAAATTGCTGCTGAAATATGTCCCTTTTGCTGGGTAGTGACACGATAACTGTAAAACGAATTATCTGAAAGCAAAAAATCAAAACGGGTTCTTATTCTGTATCGTATTGACCGAAACTGTAATAAAGCATTTTCACAAAAAAACTCTCAAGACAGCCGGTTCTACGCACCGGAGTTGACCCGGATTTTATTCGGCGCCGCTACAACAACAACAACAAAAAATGGCGGACTTTATAATTTTTTTCCTTTTTTTCAAATTTAATTGTTTATAATTTTTTTTTAATAACAATGAATATTTTTGGTAAATTTCGGAAGTAAAATGCCATTTAGTTTATGTTGATAAGTTCAATAGGTTCTAAATAAGAGTTGAAAAAACGTGGTTTCGAGAAAAAGGCGATTAAAGTACTCGAGAGACCGGATTTAAAGCTTGGCGCGCTCCGCTCTTCTCTCTTCTATACTTACTTCTTGGTCTTCTCGGACCATTGCGACTAATTCTATATTATTTCTAAGAGTATTTTCCAGTAATTTAGAGGAAAAAAATTTCGATTTTTTGAAAACTTTTTAGAAGAACCTGGCCTTAATTGAATTGATAGAAAATACATTAGATAATGTTTTTTTACTCAAAAATTAGTCAACTGGTAGAACAACGGATCATTTGAAACCATTGCATGCCTTAATATATTGATTGCCTTGACGTCCGCCACCAGCTGAGTCTCCTTCTATGCACTGCAGGCCAACTACGTCGTAGATCAGCAAGTTTTTCCTTGTTTTCCTTTTGATTTCAAGACTACCGGTGGATGTGAGATTTTTCCCAATCTATGTCTTCCTTTTGGGTATTTTTATTTTAAATTTGACGTTAGTAACTGAGTTTGAATCGACGTAATCTGTTCTTATCGGAAAAAATATAACATTCAAAAACTTTTGAGTATCCTAGTCATTGGTTTCACCACTGTTTTTGGCTCCCCAAACCAAGAGATGCGTATGCTAGCGTCTAATATTTTACCAAGCCGATGGTAAGGATATCTGGTATAATATTAGGATACTTATGTGTCCATCATACTATAACGTTAAGCAAGAGTATTTTACATTTTACCACTTTTCAGCGAAAAGTCCTCGGACTTAAATCCACTTCTTGCTGTTTGGCTCTCTTGTGAGCGTGCAGGACGATTGCAGGCTTTTCGTATATGTAAACTAAGTTTTACCTTCCAGTTTAAACTCTTTTCTAGAATTACTTATAAAAATTTCGTTTCGGTTCCCAGTTTTTGGGGTTTTGTATATACATTAAATTTGCAGAAAAAGCTACGTTGCGATACCTCAATGCCGGAGATTATTTTAAGTGGTTTATGGACAGTCCCTAAATAATTATTTTTAACACTGTTAAAAAAGATACTTAGTGGTACTACTAGTTAAATTCCCTTTATAGTTTTTTTCCCCAAGTTTGAAAAGGTTATAAGAAAGTTGTATGATCTTCTTTATATTGTATATTTTTCATAAGATAATTCGTCCAAATCTTAAACAATTATGCAGAAAATTAGCACTTTTGTTCACAGGTGTATCTATGTCTGTAGGAGTATCTAATCATAAGATATTTGCATTTTATATGCATAAATACACACACACATACATAGTTAAGACACTTTAGTGACCGAGTGTAGATCATAAAGATTTGACCTGTTATATTTGTTGTATTATTTAGATAGAAAAAGCCTTTAAGCATATACCTACATATATAAAATAATACATAACTATGTAAAAATTTTGTACATTTGCAAGGCGTATTTAATGCCTTATAGGAAAATCCTAGCTACGATGCAAACAAAGTGCTGTAATTTTTCCCTAAACAAATCAAATGGAATTTTCATTTTCTTTCCAATTATTTATCGTCAATAGCATAAGCTGGCTCATTCTTATCATCACTTTATTTCCACTTCCAAAAACAGTTTAAATGTAGCGACATATTAAATCAACTCTTAACCCCTTTAAGTGTGGTCTGGAATTTTGAAAAAAATTGAATTTTTTTTGTCTTAAAACGTGCTTTAGGTTATCAGAAATATCATACCAAAAGATGGATGCCGGCAAAAAATGTCTAAATGCGCAAATTTTTCATTCGACGGCAGTGCCTTGCAGGTATGCCCCGAGCGCCATTTACAATATTAAACGCGTTTTTCTCGAAAACACTTTTTTTAAAATGACCGAAGACATAACAATCTCAATCTACAGCGATGGATATTTGGTGTAGAGGCGGGGGTGTTCTCCGAAGATCTGCAAATCTTCATTTCTTTACGTCTATCAAATTCTGTTAGTATTGTATCTTCCAACTGGAAGGGTTCTAACGTATAACATCGGGAGAACAAAGAAGTCAACTCTAAACTCGAATAGCTGGGCGACATTGATGGCCTTAACTTAAATTCAATTGTCGCTAATAGTTTTAGGAAGGTTCTCAGCTCGCTACCAGGTCAAATCGTCATCTCCTCAATACGTATATAGCTTCCTGACCATAAAAATAGTTTCTGTAACGAAAAAGCTGAATCTCTCCACAAATCTGCAGCAGAATTAATATCATGTGCGCGTTAGGTAGGATCAGAAGGCAACTTCACTTACAATTTGAAAAAATAGCCAATAACATGTGGAAATCTTTATCCAACTGTAAGATAGCGAAGTAGATTCAGCCCACGTTTGATAGGACAACCACAAAGGATGGCTGTCCACAAAAGGCATAAAAGATATAAGTTGTTTCATTGAGAGAACCAAATGGTTTGAACGTAACGAATTTCCTGCCGGAACGTGCACACACAGATATATGAAGATTTTTTTACTAGGGTGAGCCAGTTTTGAAAAGATATTATTGCTTGAGAACTTTAACTAACTAGCGATTTTCAGCTGGGCTCCTTTTCCAATTTGTAGTGTGCGTCTTAATATTTTTCCGATAAACAAAGTTTATTCTAAGGAAGTATTATTTGAATGATTTCTATGAGGAGCTTTGTATTTCATGCAGAAATACACTCGGATCGTAATTAGAACAGTTGTCTTCGGCCATGGCGAAGTGTTTACAGCTTTTATGACCATACCAAATTTAGGGTGCTTCATTTAAAGATTAAATATTAATTCTGATATCTAAAAATATTGTGTTTGGAGGCGGCTATATGATAAAGCTTTCCGATTTCGATGATTTTCAGTATCAATATTTTTTTGTTTATAAATACATACTTGCATAGAATTCGAAATCTCACGTTCTTAGATATTTTTTTTCGGTCATATACCGTATACGTACGAATACTCTTATGCAATAATCCAATCTGGTTCTGAGAAATGATCATTTAGAGGAACCAGTGCATCTGTGTATTATTTTCCTTTTCTAAAATCACTTTCTACAATATTATGATGAATGGTGGTCAGGAAAAAATTCGAACCAATGTCATAGTAGTACGTACTACTCGGTTGTCTAAAATAGTAGCAAAAATGGTCGATATGAAATAAATTGTCACGTTCAGGCCGGCGTTAAAAGAAGATAAAGACGAAACAAATCGATAAATTCTAATGAAATTCAAGTACGATTTTCATATATTGATGATTGAAATAACTTAAAGTGTGACCATTTAAGATGGCATGGGACCCCTCCACGAACCAACTATACTGCAGCTCTTCATATTTATTATAGTCCCCTCTTGACTCAAGTCGAAAAGTCGCCTTATTATTGGGACAAAGTCATAGAGTGTCGGGAGAGTCATGCGAATTCCCGTACGTCATTACACACACACATCTTTGCTTAACCACTAAAACCCATTCAGCTAATACCTCTACAACTGGTTCTAAACCGTCGAAAAACTCGTTTCTTGGTTAGATCTCTTCGAAGACTTCATCTAATTTTGCCTTTTTCTAAGCGGGGTAACTTAGCTGCTACAACAACAACCAAACTATCATCCTGATTTTCTTCACAAAAAATGCGCATCTACTAGAAGTTTTTTGCAACCAAAAATTCTAAAATTTCATTATTCGAAAGAGAAAGTAGCCAGAAACAATACAACTCTGCCATTATGGGCACTTGAGTGCGTTTATGTATAACCGGAGAATCGTCGATCGTCGAGTACCGCCCTTCTTCTTCTTTATTGGCGTTGGCACCGCTTACGCGATTATAGCCGAATCAATATAAGAGCGCCATACTTCTCTTCTTTTCGCTGCTTGGCGCCAGTTGGAAATACCAAGAGAACCCAGATCACTCTCCACATGATCCGTCCAACGGAGTGGAGGTCTTCCTCTTCTTCTCCTTCCACCAGCGGGTACTGCATCAAATTCTTTCAAAGCTGGAGTGCTTTCATCCATTCGGACGACATGGCCTAGCCAGCGTAGCCGCTGTCTCTTCATTCGCTGAACTATGTCAAAATCATCGTATAGCTCGTACAGCTCATCGTGCCATCGTCTGCGGTTTTCTCTCGAAGACTCCCAGAGCAGACTCATCAGATGTTGACATCGTCCACGCTTCTGCGCCACATAGTAGGACCGATATGATGAGCGACTTGTAGAGTTTGCCGAGAGAGGACTTTACTTTTCAATTGCCTACTCAGTCCAAAGTAGCACCTGTTGGCAAGAGTGATTCTGTGTTGAATTTCCAGGCTGACATTGTTGTTGGTGTTAAAGCTGGTCCCTATATAGACGAAATTATCTACGACCTCGAAGTTATGACCACCAGACCCATTCGCTTCGCTTCTTTATCAAATCTGGAGAAAGCAGAACTCACGGCGCGGTTGTTGAGGCCAATAATGTCGATAACATCGGCGTACGCCAGCAGCTGTACACTCTTTTAGAAGATTGTACCTTCTCTATTTAGCACTGCAGCTCGTATTATTTTCTCCAGCATTAAATTAAAAAAGTCACACGATAAGGAATCATCCTGTCTGAAACCTCGTTTGGTATCGAACGGTTCGGAGAGGTTCTTACCGATCCTGACGGAGCTTTTAGTGTTGCTTAACGTCAGTTTACATAGCCGTATAAGA
This sequence comes from Ceratitis rosa, assembly GCA_037013455.1. Lineage (NCBI taxonomy): Eukaryota > Metazoa > Arthropoda > Insecta > Diptera > Tephritidae > Ceratitis > Ceratitis rosa. Next base: position 24,455,725 of record JAWMAG010000012.1, read on the forward strand.
TTTGCGGGGATACCAAATTCAGACATAGGGGCGTAAAGGCAGCTCCTATTCGTGCTGTCGAAGGCGCCTTTAAAATCGACGAAAAGGTGGTTGGTTTCGATTCTCTTTTCACGGTTCTTTTCTAAGTCTTGGCGCATGAATATCTGGTCGATGGTTGACTTACCAGGTCTAAAGCCACTCTGATAAGGTCCAATCAGTTTGTGGACGGTGGGCTTTAGTCTTTCACACAAAACGCTTGAGAGGACCTTATATGCGATATTAAGAAGGCTAATTCCTTTTTTGTGGATTGGGTATAGCACACTTAGGTTCCAATCTTGTTGTTGTAACCGCAAAAATATTCCCCAAAGTAGTTTTTGGGTAATGTTGCGGGGGTGACAATCCTTGGCCGGATAAAAATATCCGGGTCGTTCCGGTATAAAGACCCGACTGTCGCGGAAACTATTGGATTTTAGTTGCCTCTTACGACAGGCATGTCTTACCGCGGGTGAATTCTTGAGCCCCTAATCCGCAGGGGTCAAATAGATTCCAATCGTCGGGCATGCTTTCATCCGACCATATATTGCAAAGAAGCTGATGCATGCCCCTCATCAGTTCTTTACCGCCGTGTTTGAATAGCTCGGCCGGTAGAATTTGAAATTAGGGACAAGAGCTGTCTTCACCTGTCAGGTATCTAGTAATTATAATCAAGATGCACATTACAATTATGGAAGGCAGTTCGTGTGATAGGAAAATTAGTAAACGACAAGAACCTTGCACCTTAAGAGCTACCCTAATGTGCAGCTGCATTATGCCTAAGCATATACTTATCGCCGTTGATGATTATATTTTTTCATATACCATTTCTACACGCTTATTCTACTATGCATTTATATACATACATACATACTCGTACATACATACAAGTATATGCATATAAATATGTTTCTATATACCATACATACGTTTGTTTACATGCATTGCCATAGTATACGGAGTTGTTGTCAGTCATTGAACGGTATCAATACATCAGCATTCCGCATTGAAATCGTTTTGTCCGCCAACGCGATCATCTCAAACTCATTAAAGCTGCGCTCAGCAATAAAGTCCGACGACAGACTGTATTCGCTCCCAAAACGTGGTACATCACGCTGAGAACTCTGTCTCAAAAAAAAATAAAAATTAAATAAAAATAAAAAAAAAATAAATTAATTTGTTCTTCTTTTTTGGTGTTTTATTACACAAAAACAACAATTACACAGTGTTAAATAAAATCAGCTGATGAGTGCTCATTCCTTGGTAAAAATGATGAAAAATTTCTCAACAATCGGTTTCGCGGATCAAAATTTGCTAGCTGACGTGCGACAATAGCAACAACAACAATAACAGCAAAAAAAACCAAAAAAAAAGTGAAAAATATTAAATTCAGTAGACGCTGAAGGAAGCTAGAGCGTAAGGAGGTGGAGAAATAATCAACAACTAATTTCGAATCGAATTTTTTTTCGGTCTTTCCTTTGCTGATCAGAGTATCGAATTGTGAACTGCAGTATGAAAGGTAAGAAAGTCTGCATATTTACATCATTTATATGCGAGTATAGTCGAGAATTGAGCTGCGCCCCCTGGCCTCGGTGTGCTTATGTGTCTAGCCAAGATAGTAGTTACATAAATATGTATATAAATAGTGTTGCTTTCATGCAAGCTCGACTATCCCAGCAATCAAATTTAAAAAACGCTCACATTCAATATCATATTATGCCAGTCTTAAGCCAACAGGTTGAGTAACCAAGTTTTTTATGGACTACGATTTGATAGCCCTCCTGAGTACGGTCTCATTAAAAGGAACAAAAAATAATCATGTATCCTTAAGAGTTTGCTGCACAGTTTATGTCGGACAGGAGCGGCTCGAACTTCAGCACAGAGAATATTGGTTCGCTCCTTATCTAGAAATATCAACACCTTTATAAGCATCATTTGCGATGGATCTCTAAGGTCATATTGCACATCAAGACAGTTCGTGTGAGGGGGTAAAGTTCAAGAATACAAATTCCCGTGTCTTTTCCTTTTTTTCACACTCAACTGGGTTTCCAACAGAATACTTGAACTCCTTATATGAATATCTAGAAGCGAGTCAATTCGCCTCAGTCTCCTTGAAAGTCTTACACAGCTAACTCGAAGTAAAATCAGTTTGAGAAACCTAAAGGCTTCAAACATGAGACACCAATCATCACAAATCTGGCTGTCTTATATAATTCATTGGAAGCAAAGTCGTTACGTCAGTCTGTCTTAATGTCTTAGACTGCCTGTTGATAGCTTCGATCTTGTATGGAGGTAAAGTTCACATTTCCTGCCATCTATTTTGGTCCCATTTTGTGGAAGTTTCTTTGAACTTTCCATAGAACGCGGAATCGTCTCAAAATCAGTTGGAGCACGCAACTGCGAGGCCGGGGGTTCAAGAATTTTTCCGCGGCATGTTATGTCTGCCGTAAGAGGTGGTTAAAATCCAAAAGTTCTCGCGACAGTCGCGTTTTTATACCCGAACGACACGGATTTTTATCCGACCAAAGACTGTCAATCCGGCAACGTTCTCCAAAACCAAGTTTGGGAATATTTTTGCGGCTACAACAACAACAACAACAATGTAAGTTTTGAGTATAACGTTGTCTAAATAACTTACCGGGGTTTCGCTGTAAACGTAAACCCAAATCAAAGATAATCGGCTATAAATATCTTCTTGGATACATCACTTTTAGTAGGCGAAGCCGCCTTTGGAATTGCCCTCCAGGAAATATGTGTACACAGTTTTTTCTAAATTTGCTAAAGTCATCTGTTGAAACTCTCCGACTCAATTTATCATTCTAGGAAGAATGATATATTTCTATATGTATTACAACTACTGTATTCCCGGTGGTAGCAGTAGGCGAGTGGTCAACAGGGATTATACCATAAATTCAAGTCCTGTCTTGATCAATATCATTAATGATTAATAAATAATGTCAACCCCTTCGAGTGCATTTCCGACATGAAATAAAAAGCTCCTCATTGAAATCTATCAACCGTTCTGAAGTGGCTTAGATAACCCTTTAGGTCTCTGCTTTGGTTAGAACTCATCAAAACGCAGAACACAAATTGGTGGAGATGCTCGGCTGCAAATTGCTTTAACGGTCCACAGTACAGTCGAATATGAATAGGATTATTCAAAGAAATCCTCAAACGTACTGAATCCCTCATTTCATTACCTACAACAGCTAATGGTAATCGGCATGAGCTCCAACCGAGCCACTAGTGGTATTTTCTGGTTCAAACTCATAAATGCATAAATGTCATCTCATATATAGGTATGTATATAAACTCCTTCAGATGCACTCTATATATGTACCATAAATATGTATATGCTCGTATATAATCCACAAAGCAAAGATATCGCCTTATCGTACATTTCTAAAGTCGCCGTCAAATATTTACCAACCTACTAAGTACACTGTCGCCCTCATTATCGGTCCATTGTCGGTGGTCGTACGCCGATGAGTATGTCAAGGAATGAAAGACACATTCTCACGCCAACCAGTGATAATCGAGTGCTCGGCGCGAGTATGCCACTGTTGCTGAGTAATCGCGGCGTTGAGAATGTCATAAACCATTACGAGCATGATCGCAAATATGAAGAACTATTTATGCGTTTGGAGGTGGTGCTGAACAATTTTTGGCGTTTAATTAAATTTATTTCTGGTTTCTATTTACTACAAACAATACTAATCACATTTATACACCTATCCAACAAAGGTTTATTATGTGGCAGCAGCGAACGATCGGCGCCGAAATGCGGCTCATTATATACGCCCATCCGACGTACATATCCAGAAACTCAGGCGCCAGTACAGTCGACAGTGATTAAAGGGAATGCGAACGAACGTACACCCTTGTTGCGGGAGGGTAAAACATATGGGGGAACCTCAGCGGCGTTACGGGCAGCATCAGGTAGTGATGGCTATGGCAGTCAGAGTGGTGCGGACAGTACTTATGGCAGTGATAATGAGTGCGCTAGTGTTAGAGGCGATATTGAGGCAGCGGTAAATACAGCAGGCGGTGGCAAGCCCAGGCGAGATTGCTGTGCATATATTCGTGTTATGACATTTGTTTTGATTTTAACCGGTGGCTGTGTTATCGCTACTTATCTCTTGATAGCTGACTGTAAGTTTTGAAATTATGTATTAAAAAACAATAATTACTTAACATTTGTATACAATTGAGTTGTCTGTCTATAGCGAGTAGATTTGCGTTCGTAAAGTAGAAAAATAGTTCATTTGTTTTATATAGAATAGTGAATACGTACATATATCATATATAATAGTAGTAAACAATAAACGAGTATGTATTTATTTGCATGCATATACTCTTTTAAATAAATGTACATACATACCACCTACCTTCTCTGAGCAACAACTTTTTCATCAAAAATATAGGTTAATACAATTATCGTGTTTACGAGTATTTTAAGAAACCCCAATAGAAGTAGTGTTTAGAAGCTGTAGGAGTCTAAAATAAGTCACTACCTTGACGTTGACGACACATAAATAGTTACTCTATTAAAAGGTGTCATGTTCGATTGAGAGCCCAAAAAATATTTTCAATATTAGCTCTGTTCGGTGACCTGATGGGCAGTAACAATTGAACCGTGTTCGCTGAGGCAAAGAGTCAATAAAGTTTGCACCGAGAGAGCCCAATTTTGACATTCCTTTACTCCCTAATTCTTACTGACATTTCTCACCGATCAGCGCTATTAAATATTACTTAAATTACGGTGAAAAACTATCAAAGTCGCCAAATACTTTTTAGTTTAATCAAATAAATTTCAGCTCAGATTTGATAATAATCAAATCCTTAAAGTACACAACACAATCCATAACAAATCTTTAGTAGATTACCAAAACTTGAATCGAATTATTCTTTTAGAACCTCTTAAAGTTTTAACGTCCAGGTGTGAACTGCTTTCAAAAATAGTCAGAGATGATGTGGAAAGCTAAGTGAGCTAAGCTAAAAAAAATTCATGAGAAAAATTTAAAATTTGGGCACCGTCAAGAATTTCTTTAAAAAAAAAAGATCTGTCGTTGAAGTATTGAAATATTCTCGAACATTACTCTTCGGAAAAATTATATCTGCTAATTTTCATAGAAAAATAGAACTTTATATAATACAAAGACATACACGTCGTGTCTTTCCCTGAGCATACTAATTTGATGTTAAATAAAGGGTGTTTTTTTAGACGTGTGGTTTCCAATGAGGCAATACTTTTTTCAGAGTTGTTCTTTCTTGATTTATGGTATACTCAGTTCGGCATGCTATATCATAATAAACAGATTTACTCCAGAACAACGTTTGCGAATCTTGAAAATTCATTACCAAACTAATGGTTCGGGCTGCATCCAATACTCGGACGATATAATTGCCCAGCAGAGTAATTAATTGGCGTTACCATGGGTCGGTTGCACACCATGTATACTCTAGTGGATTATATGCATCTTCAGAGATGTCGTACAGTGCGCACCGAAGACGCAATTGTTGCTGTGGAATAGAGTATCGAAGAAGACCCGAATGAGTCCATCCGCCATCGCGTGTAACTATTGGAGCTGTGCCCAATCACTTTATAGAAGATTCTGAGAAAATGTATTGGTTTGAGTGCTGACAAAATCCCACTCGTGCAAGAATTGAAGCCTTACGACCATCACATGCTTGGTGAAAGGACCCAAAAAGAAATAGCCACCGATAGTGATTTTCACGAGAAAATTTTTTTCAGTAATGAAGCTCAATTTCGGTTGAATGGGTACGTTAATAAACAAAATTTCACCATTTGGAGTCATTGTCGAGACGCCGTTACATCCTCAAAAAGTGATTGTTTGGTGTGCTCTGTGGGCAGAGGAAATCATTGGTCAATGGTGAACGCTAAAGCGCCATGATTAGATACTTTTTCGTGCCTGAATTGGAGGGTGTTGATGTGGACGACCTTTGGTTCCTTCAATTCGGCGCTACATGCCATATAAAAAACTTACTTGACGCTTGATAGAGTTTTAAGAACTTTTCTTTTGATAAACAATAGTTTTTATAGAATAGTTTATGATAGTAAAAGTAATATTATTATTTTATTTTAGTAGTAAGAAGAAGATATAAAATTGTAGTGTGAAAGAAGGCAGATTCATTCAGATATAGGTTGTAATGTTATAGCTCTCATAGGAACCCAACTAGTAAATACCATTTTAATTTCACAAATAGTTGAATGAATGCGGTACTACCCGGCCGAGTCTTTTCTTTCACAAATAAGGATAGAATATTCTTAAAATAATAATAACAATAAAATTCAGTTTTTAAGAAGATATTTTTTGTTGCCAAAAATTCGTGGCTTCATTTCCAAGCAAAAATTTGAACAGTAAAGCAATAAACTAGTATACGGATCGTAGGGCCGCAGACTCTAGAACATGCACCATATAAATATACAGGTTACTCTGTAATTTTTCACGGCAGACAAGCCGTTGCAGAGTTTCAGCTAGTTGATACTGCGAAGTATTAATGGCCACAACGATTTTCAAATTTAATACGTGCGGTGAGACCGCCCCTAAGTCCAAACAATTCAAAAATTTTATGGGATACTTAACTGCCTTATCTGCTTCCACAATGGTGTCTACTGGTTGAGATCGTAGAAATTTTAGTTTGTTGCAGCGAGGATAGATCGTTCACTCCACGACACAATAATCCCTATAATTGATTTAGATATTTGGAAATACTCTGTGACCAATCAATTATAAATTTTGATGTCACTAAATTTCAAAAATTATCTCATAAAGCAAATTTTATTTATATTTCGAGCAAATCGAACTTGGTTCCAGTTCTCTGGTCCATTTCCAGAAAACAAAATTATGCCATTTCAAAAATTTAGTCAACACGAGCCATCTATGTACCGAATTTCAAATAAATGGACCCATAAGTACGAATTTTTCGAGTAGGTCAGTCTCTGCTCTACTTCCCAGAGAGAAGAGTACCCTTCCTATTAAACTAAGCAAGAAACCAAACCACCTATGTATGTACGAAATTTCAGGTAAATCGAACCAAAAATACGATTTTTTCAAATTGGTCAATCTCTGGTCCACTTCTTGGAGGGAGGAGTGGCCACCTATTTACCGAATTTCAAGTAAACCGAAACATAAATAAGATTTTTTCGTATACCTATATCAGTACCTAGTCCACATCGCGAAAATTTTTCCATATAAACCTTCCCTGGAACCATATAAACAATCTGACAAAATTTCAAGTCAATCGCTCCGTAACTTTTGTAGATTATAGCGGCAGAGAATGGCGACCTCTCCGAGTGTAGTTCTGACAATTTAATAGAGAATTGTACAGCCTCTAAAGTAGGAAAGATTAGCGTCTGTTTCCATGTTTGCGCTTACAGCTGTGATCACTTGATCGATTTCGTTCCTCATTTTAGTTGTCATTCGTGGCTATATTTCACTTTTACGCGCAGAGTTGCATGATTGATTTTGACACCCGATAAGGGAAACTAATAAAGAAGGAAGCAAAATAACATGCTAGGAGGCGCCTTAGAATAAATTGCAGATCCCGCCATTTGTTGGAAAAAACATCAAATCGCACAGCACAAACTGGGATAGGATTTCGGTCGAAAATCGGTTTAGCGGTTATAAAGCGCAAATTATATATAGATATATATACTAAGAGATATATAGATTTTACTTACACATAATAGATAGTCTCTGAAAATACTTACATATTTAATATCTAATAATAATTATTTTCTTATAACTAATTCATTGTTCTTTCATTCTTGAAGCACGACTGCCGGTTATGCAATTCTCGCTGGATCTCGTGCACCGTGACATTTGGAGTAATGTTTCCCTGCCACTTGCCGATTTTCTAAATCATACCAACGTCATGAATATTGTGATAATGCAGACGGGTGGCATTGGTTGTGAGAAAATTGACAAATGCCTACAAATCCTACGGGAAATGCAGAAGCAGGTTAATATTACTATAACTTAGTTGGTTGTTTTTTTATTTAAAATATTTTTTTTTTTTTTAATTTTAGTATCAAATGGCACTTGGTATTGCGCAGGAAGTACCATTTAATTTTTTGATTGGCGGTGATCGTCAGACTTATGAGGCACGCGGTTGGAATTATGAAAGTGGCCTGAATTGGGTAGCACAAAATGCAACGCTGGTAATCGCTTTTATAGGTACGAATGGAAATTTTCCTACGTGTGATAATTGTAAGCACATCACTTGAATTGAATGCTTTCTCATCCCCACAGGCAATTATACGACTATGGCGCCCAGTGCCCTGCAGTTGCACTCCACCCTTTCGCTTATTGCTGAGTCAGTGCGTCTGAAGAAGCTTCAGCGTCAGTATAAAATTTACGGTTTGCGTAATTTAACAAACAGTCAGAATGATGGTGAAGCGCTCTTTGGTGAAATTAGACAGTGGGCACAGTATGGTGGTTTGTTGCATGTACTCTGATGGTGTTGTTGTTGTAAATTATATGTGCAAATTCAAGGTTACTGATGAAACCAACCGCAAGTGGCAATAAAATGAACAAAAAAAAAAGTATTAATTTTTTCAAAAATAAGCGAATGTTTTATTAGGCTGTTTAAGTATTGCGCAATTACATATGTATGTATATATGTATAGGAGGACAAAGCTTTGGATTGTTTATAAAGTGCATATATAGATATATGTATATATAAATGTATTTACATGCATGTAAATTAATATTTTTTTTAGACATATGTACTCTCTACACCTAATACTAAACAAAGCGTACAAACCCACACCCCACCCCATGGAGTGCTTTTACCACAATGCTCTTCAGTGACCGCAAATTAAATGTAGGTAATAATAATAATTATATTCGTTTTTTTTTTTAATTTTAAACTAATATTAAGTAAAGTAATTTAACACAACACGCACATCATCAACACAGCACCTGCGAGCTTAGCTCGACTCTCGAACTTCTCAACACTTTCTCACCAATGGTGGGAGTACTTAAAGCCTAATCGAATTCCAGCTTTCGAAAACTGCCTTCGATCGACTCGATCTGGGAGACAAAATTCATGCCGTTCGCATTCTTCTCCGCGTTGAAATTACTTTTACGCAAAATGCCACGATCACTCAGCAATGCTATCTTATCCAAGTTGACTATAGTTTCGCGCTTGGCCAGCAATTCCTCCTTCCACAACTCAACCATTGCCTTCATCGGCATATCACCGCCCAATTCTTGTGGCAGACACGAGGGGTCAACATATTTCGCCAACTCTTTATCTTGCGTGTAGAGTGTCAAACGATTGCGTATTTTCGAACTGACACGCCCCTTAACGAAATCGATCAACCACTTTAGTGTCGCCGGCACATTCACCAAATGGATCTCCTTATGACGCAACGGCAGTGACTGTTCGCTCCATTTGAAAACTCGTGCAAATTCAGTTGGATTCCAATTGGTCACATGCGCTGTGGTGACACCAGAAAAGTCACCGACATGTATTAGACCACAAATCTGTGTGGCTTGATCCTCCATGAGACATTCGTAAGTGAGAAAATGTGCACGCGCTTGATCACTGCTGGTGTATATCTTTGGATTGAGTCCTTTGGCATTGATGATCACTACACGTCGGCCGTTCTTGTCACGCTTTGGTGAGGCGAATATATAGCCATTGCTTATAACATCGTTCAGTTTCGGTTCGAGAAAATCCAATTGTGTGGTCATGTGTGGGAAGGTCCGTCGCACATTCAGGTATTTGAGTAGCGTCTGTTGTGCCATGGGCACACTGAACTTTTTGCAACGTAGGAAACGCAAGAGGAACTCATCATCGAGTCGTACATCACGTAAGTCTTCATTCTTCTGTACCCAATTACGCAATTGTTCCAAACTTTGTTCCCGCGCGCATTTGTCCTCGCGCAATTCACGTTTCGCTATTTTAAGAATTTGTTCCGTTAACTCGGTATCGGCTAATTGTTCGATGGTGTGCTTCATGATGAGTTAGGTTCAGGTTTTTGAATTGTAATTAGTTTGACAAGGGGAGATTTAGCTGGTTAAGAGTTCAGTAGTAGTTGGTAATAAGGTCTTCAGATCTGCAAGGAAATTTATAATAAAAAAGTTTATATTATTAAGAGATATTTTAAAAATATAGAAAAAATAAATTTGAAAATAATAAAATGCTTTTTCGGGGTTTAGTGTCTTAACACATACCCAACCTATACACGTAAGCAAGATGCCGGCCAGAGATTTAAGCGCCAGAAGTATAAAATATCAAATTTATCGAGTTATTCTATCACGCAAAAACATATTCAGCCCCACTAGCATAACAGTTTAAGGGAGTTATTACACTTGTACTGACTTTCGTACAAAGGGTTGGCCGATAACTGAAAACTTGAGACCCAATAAGTCTTAAACTTTCCAAAAATCTAAATAAGGTTTCATACTTATTATCACTACCACTTTGAGGTGCTGAAGAGCGAGCTGCGAACTGAATTGAAGAGTCGGCAGTGAAGTTCCCAGTCCAGTGCAATATTGTCTAAGTAAATAGAAGCAGCCTCAATAACCGAGTGGTTAGCAATGGGCACTGCCATTCGGCAGACCAGATATAGGGAATTAATTTTTCTCATGGGAATGTCAAGCACTCCGAGTTTACTTGTGACATGAAATAAAAAGTTCTTAATAAAAATCCATCGCCATTCGAAGGCGGTTTAGAATAAACTATAGGCCCCTCCACTTGTAGGACAAACATTAAGACGCATTATTACAATCGGAGGAGGAGGTCGGCCGAAAATCGCTTCAGCGGTTATAAACAACCAATTATATTATAAGTAGCTTCGTCTAAATACATATATCCTTTCTTCCATAGGAGTTGGTGAAACGTTAAGAAAACTAGCTTTAAGAAAGAAGAAGGCGTACATTCAACGCTGTAAACGTTAGGATTTGTTGACAGAATATACTACTGAAAATCCAACATCAAATTTGTGCCGCAGTAGTATGCTACTCCCTTCCGTCCTTATCCCGTGCATTGTGTCTCTGGAACGCGATTTTTGTCTGCCTTAAGAGAGAACATCTACCAGCTGAGCAGCAGCACCTTTGAAATTAAAGTGCCTGATATTCCATAAATCATAATGGTACTATCCAAAATTATGCTGGACGGTGGTCGATCTCTACAGGAGATTGCTAAGCAGAACAGACCGTGTCTCACGTGAGTTCCTGGTCATAGCGATATCAAGGAAAACTGTAAGGCAGATGAACTTTCTAGGTAAGGTATGTCCAAACATATTCTTCTCGGTAAAGAACGCATTGGTATGTCTTTTACCACTTGCATGCTGCTTCTCAAGCAATTTACAAAAGAACATTCCGCAAATGAAACAACAACCTGCCGTAAATCCACGCAAAGGGGGAATGTCCAAAGTCTCTGATAGGACGACTTGTAGAGCGATTAATGGCTCCCTATAGGAGATGCTGCAAGGATAATGAGAAGGACGAAACTATCACCCATCTTTTAGGTTACTGTCCCGCTTTGGGCAGTGCTAGATTTCCGAGTTTGGGACCCTAATAATCGAATCTAATATAATGAGGTTCATTAGAGAACGATACAGTTTTTCTGGTATCGTAATGGCTAAGTGTAATCGATGCGACAGATCGACAACCTAATCTAATCTTGAAAATTATTAGTATCCAATTTTTTAACAATTGTAATAAAAGGAATTATGTACGAAAGACGAGTATTTAATTTATTTTGATTTCGCAAGAACAATAGTATACTCGTATGAATAAATGAAATGAAGAAACTCATACGAGCTCTGGTTTAGCGATGATGTCAAAAGTACATCATGTTACTTTTTATGATAATAATTAAAATCAATTTATAGAATTTCTTCAACCAGCATTTTGTAGGATATTTTTTTTTTCTTATCAAGTTATTTATAGAAATACTTACTAACATAATGATTAATTAAGCATGATTACTTTTTGATGAGCTAATTTAGAACTTCTTTTTTCATAGCTAAATTATATAAATAAATTAGAACATGAGTTAGCGATTTTAATATGTTTTTTTTTATAATTTGGCGGAAATAATTAGTTAAGTAAAAACTTAATCTTTTATTTATGAACATGTGTGACTCCCGCATGTAACCATAATAATAATTTAAACTATTTTAAATTGAAGTTGATAATGAGAACCACATAAAGGTTATACAGGGGAGTACATTTTGTGGTTTCGAAAATAAAATGCACTTAAATATTTTTTTTTTATGAAATTCCTTTTTTATTGTTAAGTTTGCATTATATGTGAAACATTAAATCATTCAAATGATCGCCTTTCGAATTTTCGCAAATTTCGATCCATTCGAGGTAATTTTCGACCACATTTTGACACATATTGGTCGGTATTTCAGCCAGAACATGACGAATATTAGTTTTCAAGCCCCTCTTCATTTATTTGGGGATTTTCGGAGCCCCAATTTCGTAAATTTTGCTTATTTACCTATCTCCCGAGTGAGATACTATATGTGCCTCGTCGCTGTAGAAAATTTTGTTTCAAAACGTCACCGTCACTTGCTTGGTGTTCAAGCACCGGTGGACAATAATCTCCTCTTAACTTGGCCACGTTTTAATCAGTAATTGTTATTAAAATATTATATTTAACCCATTGTGCGGTCGTTATGCGATCCATTTTAATAAATGCCTGACTTTTAACTAAACAAAACATGTTTGGTTTCACAGTTATGTTTGACGATGTCAAAATATTTTACTTTTGAAACCACGAAATCAATAACTTTTTCCTTTTTTTTAAATTACTTGGGAGTATTTGAATAGTTATAATGTTTCTTGTCACTTTCAATATATATATACATATGTATATGTACGTATGGTTGCCATGCTTAAATTATGTTAAAAACTATACTTTAATTTTTTATATATGGTGCTAAGATAAATCAAAATTTCTGCTTGCAAAAACTTCTATGCGACTTAGCTAAACTGGGCCATTCTGTAATTGTTTGCTCTTTGCTGTGCCGCACATAATTCGACGTTGCTCGAGTTAAATATTTATTTATGTGTATGCGCTTGTAAGATTTTCGCAGATAAATTAATTAATAGAAGGTTGTAATATTTTATAAAATACTTCAAATGTCAAACTCTGAATTTCAATGACGAAATACTCAAGAACGAATTGTTCCATTCCAGTTCAAGCAAATCACTGTACAAAGCTGTCAAGATTTAGTTTAAAATAATCATTCAACTATTTATTATTTATTTGTATGCATATACATATAATGTAAGTATGTATGCATTTATATAAATTTTTTTTTCAATTTTTTATATTTTATTTATTTTGTTTTAACTCATGTTTACTAATTTCATCCTCCAATGGCCATTGAACTTGCTACTATTTGCTACTGATTTATGCTTTACGAGTAAAGTACTTGAGTCTAATAAGATTTCCTATTCAACAAAATATGCCCTTGCCATTGGAAGGCCCTGAGGTAGCACTAACTGGGCTTATACAATAAGTTGACCATACAAAGTGTGCTTGATATTGACGTGTACCTACAAGTGCTCTTATTAAAAAATAAAATAAAATAAATAAAATAATAAAATGTATTACAAATTTATTTATTTTGTTTCTGCTTTTTGTATTCCACAGTAATATATATTTTTTATAAAAATACTGAATATTTTTTGAGTAATTTTATTTTATTATACTGCCAATAAAAGGTCTAGTAATTCTTAATTATTTTAATAAATTTAGTATTAGAACTTGTTAAATGGTTAAGGATAGTCAAAGGCAAGAAAAACTGAGATTATTCAATCATTTTTTTCATCAAGTTTCAACTTGACTTTACGAAAGTTTGGAAAAATTTATTATTTTTAATATATAAAAAAAAAAATGGCGGCTTCAACTGTGCTGCCATCCTTACTTGAACGTGTAAGCAATGAATGGTTGTGTCCTTTGCAGCTATTCCACATGATATTGGGGGTTGTGCATGCCACTAATGCGTTTCATCTCACTCTGATCCGGCACCAAGATCTTTCAGAAATTTCTTATAGATCGTTTTTAGGACTTTTTATATCCTGTACTGGTTCACTAGCAAGGCGGATGGCTATTTCGTTACCCATAATGCAGCCCTGCTTCTAAGGATATTTGCTGACCCAATACGATGCGAGAATACTGCCTTAATTCCCATCTGGCATGTCGATAACATGGCCTGTACCGATATTTTGTATATAGAAGGATGCTAGCTATCTCAGCAGCTTTCCCTAAAACAAAGGCTTTCGCCTGGAAAATACTGCAGTATTCTGTAAACTTGAAGGGGGCTTGCCTGAAGTCGAGCTCAGCACAAAAGCCACTCCATTAGCCATTTTTATCCATCCGTATAGATGTTTTATGTTCTACTGGCATATTTTTGCGCCATCCGCCTTCCTTGAGCATAGTTTGAAGCCGTCTATAAAGCGTAGGGGTATGCAGTCAATTTTGTCCTACAAAACCTTGGACTGTGACCAAATTCTTGCGGATAATTTGCCTAATAGCGGATTTCCCTGCAGTGCTCTCCACTACGCTGTCGATGTTCGAATGGTCCTTAGCGCCAAAGTGTAGCGACCCGTTGTAATCACTCAGCATCGACTTGACAACCGCTTTATAACACTTATGCTTGAGGCCATGAGAAAATGACACCAATGGCCTTTTTTACACTTTCCTCTACTTTTAGCTTCTGCGTAAGTCTACCGTCCAAAATTACTCCCAGGTACTTGGTGTGATTCTTAATTGATAGTTCCAACCCATTGAGCCTCTTAGAATAACTTTCTACTCGTAGTGTAAGCTTAGTAGAAAGGTAGTGTAAGTGAAAAGTAAGTGCAGGCCGCCTTAATAACATTGCGTACTGACATTCGGAGAGTCAGGGCTCTAGTCTTGGTTTGCCCAACATCTAAAATAATAAATAATTAATTTTTCGAAATGTGGTCGTCCCTCGGCTGGTAATGTCAACCCCTCCGAGTATATTTCTGACATGAAGATCAAAAGCCCCTCATAAAAACAACCATCAGCCGCTCAGAGGCGGCTTAGTATAAACTGTAGGACATTCCATTTGTTGGAAAAACATCAAGACGCAAAACCACATCTGCTTACCAAGTTTGGATAAACTATCTTTAAAGCTGAGGAACAGACAGACAGACGATCAGACGAACAGAGTAATATGACTAAATCAACTCAACTCAATGTTCTGATCAGGTTGGTAATCACATATTTTGGACCAACGTTCATATACCATTTTATGTTGATGAAGGGTATACAAAGTTTTGTCCTCCCATACATATCATACACAACTAGCAAATAAATTTAATATTTTGTTTTTAAAAATATTTAGGTTGGAAGACGTACATACATACATAACACAAGATAAATAAATATGCGGATGCGTGTTCACCTTCATTTGCATCACTACGCAAAATAAAAATAAAAAAAGAAAATTAAATAAAATTTATGAAACATGGGATCAACAAAATTGTTGAAGTAGTGTATTCGAATGTATTATATATTGTTAAAATTTGTAAATAAATATGTTTGTATATAAATTGTTATTAATGGATTTAAATTTTTAGGGAACATAAATATCAAAGTTTGATGGGAATTAAAAATGAAAAATAAACATTTTTAGTTGCACTGAGTTAATTAAAATTAATTTAAAATATTGCAAAATTGTATAGTATACAAAAAGTAGTTATAAAATAAAGTTAAAAACTTTTAGGCACGAAATTGTGCGTATGTACGTGTGAGTATATTTAAGTAAGTGTATATATGTATGTATATATGTAGCACATATGAGTAGAGTAGGCAACTTTTCTTTTACACCCGAAATATTTGTAAGTATGTCAAATAGATTTCTTTTTTATTTTTATAATTTTGCGCAGTATGTATGTTAATTAAGGTCCACGCGAACTGTTGATCACTCTTGCAAACAACATTCACACGTTTCCCATCGAATGAAATAAACGCGATTCAATGCGAAAATACATATGTACATATGTACATATGTAAGTAGCCCTGAGCATGCGTGGCGTCAACTGTTGAGCAGTGTGTATGTATGTATGTAATTAGCTTTGAGTCTTGATTTGCTCCAATACCTTTTAGGAAATATTGCTCAGCCAAGGTATGCCAATTTTTTATGCTTATTTTTTTTTTTTTTAATAAAATCAACAAAACCGTTATAGTTTGTTTATTTTTTGGGTAACACATGGTTTTTCCTTTGCAAGTCGGCGAATTGTCGTCACGAACAAAAGCTAGTCAATAATGATTTAAGCGAGGTTTTGTTGGCAAAATCACAAAACTTCTTAAAGATATATTAAGTTATTAAAAGATATATTATATATATATACATACATAGATTTTTATGCATGTATATACATACATACCTATGTTGGTATGCACCTTTTATCTGATGCGAAAATAATTATTATATATTTTTTTTTTACTTAAACCTTCAAATGAGTTCCATTGCTTTTACGCTCTTGAGGGTTTGGCGTCTAATTGTTTTTTGTTCGACATCTTTTATTATCTTACGTTTTAACCTATCCCGCGGCTCTCTCAATTTTTTTTTTAGTGTTACATGCATAGTTATATGTACCTATGTATGTTTGTATATTTTCTTTTGTGTATAGATTTACATTGATTACACATCGGTAGACAGCGAGAGATCATGACAAGATCAATATATAAATATTTTCTTATCCATAATATATTTAGCTTCACATACATATGTACATGTACGTGTGTGTATACAGTATATCTACGTATGTATATCTGCTTTGCAAGTGAATTGACCTGGTTTCTGTAAATTAATTTTGAACTTGAACCGATTATACACACAACAAAGGCAGTAATGAATGACTCTTATACTTTAGTCTGAAAGAAGCTCTCATATTGACAAAATTTTATAAAAAAATTTCCACTTTTCGCAGTACAGTTCATTGCATTAAACCAAAATATTGGAACTAATTAATTCATATTACTTTAAAATGCAATCTCTCCTAATGTTAAATAACTATTCTTCTCCTAAAGCACAAGTCGCAATTAGTCGATATGAAGACTTTGTTGTAGCAATTTTTTCCAGTTCATTGCACTCAAACCTGAACCTTGATACTAGTGCTTATCTAAAAGAAATGTTAAAATATATTTATGATTTTTTTATAGCTTTTAGGAACATGAGATCGTGCTCCAGAAGCAGAAGATAAAGATCCACCACAATTTATTATAGCGAGCTTAGATGAGTTAGCCTATCCGTCGATCCGTTTTTTCGTCTATTTGAATGCAAACTAGCCCCTCAGTTTCAGAGATCATCCAAACTTGGTACGCAAATGTATTTTTATATATCATTTGTGCGAACCGACCTGATCGGACCATTACCACATATAACCCCCATGCAACCGATTTATTCTGATGTGAGGTTTTGGGTAAAAAAATCGTATTCTACACACATATAAATTAACATTGACAACGAAAATCATAGAAAAATCTTCGACATCGGAAGACTATATCACAAATTTTTCAGGTATGAGTATTAATATTGGTAAAGAAAGAATTTCGTTCGGTTTTTACCTAAGAGATGGCATTATGGTCCATAGTATTAGTATTACGTGTCGCATCTATACGGTGCTGAAAACGTGTTTATTCGCCCTAAAAGTTTGTCTTTGACAGTTTTTCGTTTGATTGACTAAGTAAGGTGTGAGCGCTCGTCAAAAATGGACACCAGCAAAGAGAAAATTCGCTACATTTTACAATTTTTCTTCGATCAAGGCGATAAAGCAGTCAAAGCGGCTGAAAAAATTAATTATGGGCCCGATACTGTAAACGAACATGTAGCACAAAAGTGGTTTGCTAGGTTCCGTTCCGGTAATTTCGATGTCAAAGATGAACCACGCCTCGGGAGGCCTGTCTTCGAAAATTGCGATAAAATCATGGAAATAGTGGAAATAGACCATCATGTGAGCACTTATTTAATTGCTGATGAACTAAAGATAAGCCAGAAAACCGTTTGGAACCATTTGCATAACCTCGGGTTCAAAAAGAAGCTCGATGTTTGGGTGCCACACGAACTAGCGCAAAAAATATTATGGACCGAATTTCCATCTGCGAATCGCTGCTGAATCGCAACAAAATGGAACCATTTCTGAAGCGTTTGGTGAGTGGCGATGAAAATTGAATCACTTACGGTAACGTCAAGCGAAATCGGTCGTGGTCGAAACGCGGTGGAAACGGTGGCCAAGCCAGGATTGAAGGTTTTGCTGTGTGTTTGGTGGGATTGGCAAGGAATCATCCACTACGAACTGCAACCCTATGGCTAAACGCTCAGTTCGGCAGTCTACTTCCAACAACTGGACCGCTTGAAGGCAGCACTCATCCAGAAGAGGCCATCTTTGATCAACAGAGGCCGAATTGTGTTCCATCAGGACAACGCCAGGCCATACACGTCTTTGGTGATGCGCCAGAAGCTCCAGGAGCTCGGATGGGAGGTTCTAATGCACCCACCTTATAGTCTGGACCTGTCAACAAGTGATTACCATATTTTCCTCTCCATGGTGAACGCGCTTAATGGTGAGAAGTTTGCCTCAAACGAGGCCTGTGAAAATTGGCTCTCCGAGTTTTTTGCCAATAGGGACGCAGCCTTCTAAGAGAGGGTTATAATGAAGTTGGCATCTCTTTAGCAACAATTTTACGAACAAAACGGCGCATATTTGACTTTGAATTGGACAAATGTACACAAAGTTATCATATTTTGAAAAACCAATCAAAAAAACCGAATGAACTTTTTACTGGACCTAATATTTCCTCCTTCTGGTACTTAAATACTTCGGACCAAAGTCATTATACCGTAAATATGTGCATGAAAGATATAAATTTTATTTAAATAATCATTTTATTAAGTTTTTTTTAGCAAATCAACCGACTTTTAAAATTGTTTAATCAGATCAAACAAGTAGTCTCTTGAATTGATTCAAGAGTTTATGTAGTAAAGAAGGGCAATAAACTTCATATAAATAAAAAAAAAATTTGTTTCATTTATAATCAAATTATAAACAGATAAAACAGGCTTGATAAGCAACAAAAGTAAAGGGTGAAAGAATAAAAAAAAATTCAAAAATTTGTTTCTGCACTGCAAAGGGAAGGGCTCAGTAAAGCTATAAATATGCAATAATTAACATAAAATATTTAGGGTGAATTCATTAAATTCATAAATTGATTTCATAAAATTTAGGGCTAAAGGAATGTTGCAATGTAGCCCATACATACGAGTATACTACATGCGAACAAACATATTTACATTGCAAATTTCGCAGAAAACTTGTCCAGAAATATTCGAAGTTGCTCTATGAGCTTAAAAGAAACATAGTAAAAGCAATTTCTTAACTACCGTTTCGTGCAAAATTTAATAAACAAAATACATATATACCTACATACATAGAGTGTGGTGAATGTTTTGAAGCTATCAACAATAAATATAAAAAGCCGCTGCTACTATCATTAGCAGATTGCAAGACATCTTAGAGAGATATTGTTTTTGTTGACTTGGCGCACGCCTGCTCTCAACAAGTTTTCGTATTGGGCTGAAGAAATCAACATATGTACAAGTACATATTTACCTATGTACGTCATAGTGAGCTTTATGCCTGTGTGTATATGTGTATGTGAATAGCAAGCACCGCTTATTGCAGCACAACCATTTATCAGCACCAAAAACCACAAACCACAGACCACAGACCACAGACCACATAGTACTATTTTCAAACTGTACGAACAACAGAAAAGCACACACACGTACATATTTTTGGAAATTCATTGAAAAAACCACATACATACTCGTATGTTTGTAAGCAGGTATTTCTGAAAATTTTTTTTTGTTTTACCATTAAAGGTACTAACTGTTTATATGTATGGTATATCTGCTCTTTGACTGATTGACGGTATGACTAACTGATTGCGGTGTGTGTAGTATTTGTGTTCTTCGAATAAAAGTTCGAAAATAACTATTTCAGTCACAATTCGAAAAATGCAGTTGTGCAATGTTTTTCAAACCCAAATAAATAAAAGCTAAGACAACAAGTAATCAGGTTATTGAACGATAATAACAGATTTAAGGTTTTCAATAGAAAAAATTTGCGCGAAGTACGATTGAGTGACGAAAGAAAATTAAAAAAAAACTCTATTAATAAATGCCAGAAAGTATTACTAGGAAATATTAAATTTTAAATCAATATTTATTTAAATGACGTCATAATAAAATCAAATTCTTCCCATTTTGTATTTCCGAAAAGCAGTTTCGCAACTTCTCAATGAAAAAAAAAAATAGGTACAGCCTAAAATCTATTTTAAGCAACAGGATTTTTTAAATTGAATTTATGCAAGAACAAGAAAAAGAGCGGGGTTCGGCTATGCCGAAGTCTTTATACCCTTCATGAACATACCAAAGTTATAATATTTCATATTTCGATTAAATAATAATTCTCATATCTGAAAAATTGGTTATATGTAATACATTTTTTCGACTTCGATCATTTTCGGTGTCAATGTTTATTTGTACATACGTGTGTAGAATATCAAATTTCATAATTCTATTTTGAAGTAGTTTTGACCAAAGCCTCATATCTGAAAAAATCGGTGAATTCGATCATTTTCAATGCAAATATATAATTCATAACAATCACACGGTTTTAGTTAATTTTTTTTGGACAAATATTTTTATTTATTTAATTTTTAAATCTCAAATCT
The DNA here is from genome assembly GCA_037013455.1 of Ceratitis rosa. Lineage (NCBI taxonomy): Eukaryota > Metazoa > Arthropoda > Insecta > Diptera > Tephritidae > Ceratitis > Ceratitis rosa. The sequence goes on from JAWMAG010000012.1 coordinate 24,476,500, forward strand.
GAAAAATCGGTCTTATAGACCTTAGTAGCCCAATCTGGCCGGTTACGACAAATGATCGTTTACATAATGGGAGAAAAATCTCAAAATACAAATAGAAGTACAGACGGACATGTCTGAATCAAATCAATCAATTCTGATCCGATCGGTATAAAATTTAATTGACCTATCTCTTTTTCTTCAGGTTCTTACATACTTCGGACCAATGTTATAATACCATGGCATTTATATGAAAGTTATACAGCGATAGAATCACGGAGCCCGACTGCAATCAATCTGTGTATTCAAGTCCAGGCAGTGCCAGAACTTAAAAGTTGTAGATACTTCCTGTATCTTGGAGCCAGCATTAACACCAACAACCTTGCCCGCTTTGAAATCCAACGAAAAAGATGTTGCTTTGCATTGAGTAGGCAATGGAAAAGTAAATCCTCTCTCGACCAATAAAAATTAAACTCTACAAATCTCTTATCATTCCCGCCCTACTATATGTTGCAGAAGCAGAGACAATCTCGATATTCTACTGAGTTAGAACCAGGAGTTTTCGAGGTAAAAATTTTGTGGTAGGTAAAGCAGACGATGAAACGATAAGCTGTACGAGTTATACGTGTATGGCGAGTTATTCAACTACGCTGCAGAGACCATATCGTCCGAATGGATAAGAACATTTCAGCTTTGAAAGTAGTGGTAAAAGGAGAGGAAGAAGATCAGAAGAAGAGCGACCTGCTTACACTTTTCCAATTTCCACTATTTCAATGATTTTATCGCAATTTTCGACGACAGGCCTCCTGAGGCGTGGTGCATCTTTGACATCGAAATTATCGGAATGGAACCTAGCAAACCACTTTTATGCTACACTTTCGTTTACAGTATCGGGCCCATAAACTAAATTAATTTTTTCAGCCGCTTTGGCTGCTTTTACGCCTTGATCGAAGAACAATTTAAAAATATAGCGAATTTTCTCTTTGCTGGTGTCCATCTTTGACGAGCGCTCACAACGTACTGAGTCAATCAATCGAAAAACTGTCAAAGACAAACTTTTAGCGCGAATAAACACGTTTTCAGCGCCGTATAGTATGACATGATGCAACACGTAACACTAGTACTAAGGACAATAACGCCATCTCTTAAATAAAAATCAAACGAACGAACTTTTTACTTGACCTAATATATTCTAGGTAGTTATATGGTTTTTGGCGATAATAATTTTCCTTCGAGTAGCAGTACCCACATGTAAGAGTGCTTCAAAAATATTTTTTCGTAATTTTTAATATCTACAGTAATTATTATGGATTTTATTGAAATAATTGATTTTTAATAACTAATTATTAAAATTAATTTTTTTATAGACATATTGTATAGTTCTAGTTTTTTCATTTTAATTTTTTAGCTCATAACTCATATTAAATATTTATTATCGCAGTCATTCTTATTTTCCAAAAAATAATCCAATAATCAGATAATAATAAAATAAAAAATAAAGCTAATTTTCTGGCTGAAATATTTTATAGGTTTTATACAAAAAAAAATTTTACTAATAATTTTTTAATTTTAAATTTTTTTTTTTACTTTACTCGTAATTACAAATCATGATAATTTTTCAATTTTATTATAGATTAAAAAATTATTTTTTATTTAAATTTTAATTTTGCTAAGCAATATTTTTATGTTGAAAAATAGGAATTAATTTGTGATTTTTTTTTAGATTGATAATTATTTTTTAAATAAAAAATACATACATACATAAAAGTATGCGCTGACTATTTCCTTTCAGCACTAAATGTAAAAAAAAAAACAAATTTGCATGTGTCTGTATGAAAAATTGTTCTAGAAAAAGGGTTTATCGGAAAACCACTTATTTTATTGGAGTTACAGAGATGTATGTATATACAATGCAATAATCTTCGACAAAGTTTTTAAAAGTGCAAAAATACAGAAAATGTCAATATTATATCGCTTCAGCAGAAAAAACAAAGAAATTATTATTTTTTTCACTTCGGCTCATGTGACGATATTCAATGATGATAGAGCTTTCATTACGATACGCATGCGTAGTAGCGATTTCTTTCACGGATATGCTGATGACCTTGAAAAAGCGGAGCTGTAAATTTACTCAAACGTTATATTTTGATTATAAATATACATATGTAGATGTGTATGCAACCAAATGCCCCTTTTATTATTGTTTTTGTTTGTAGGTATGTGTATGCATGGGTGTATGTAAATTAAAAATTTTGATAATAAATACATACATATATCCATTTGCATCTGTATGTATGTATTTACGAAAACGCATGTTAAATGCATTTACATAAAACAAATAACAAAAGTTAAGTTACATACATACATACATATGTACATACGAGTATATATTGTACAAAGACACTTCCATATGTAAATGTCTTTTTGTATATTTACAGCAATTAAAATTTAACTTAACGCATATATACATAAATGTGTATATGTCATATGCATGTGTGTTTTAGTTTTTTGTTGTACATATGTAAAATTCGTCAATATTAATATAAATATAATGAAAATTGTTCATACTAATTATATGCTAACGTCGCTTCAAAGTCTTCATAATCATTTAAATGATTTAATTTTTACGGTACACATTAGTTTCAAGAGATTGCTTTGAAGAAGCATGATAAGCAGTAAATCAATTCGAGTTGTAGTTGTTGGTTGTTTGGGGAAAAACTACTTAATTTTTGTATTATTATTTGTACAGTAATTATTAAATGACCTTTGCAAGGTAGCTCAATGAAATTCAAGGCGCAGCAAAGATAATAAAATAAACTGAAAAGTGCATAAAAAGTATTTATAGATATTTTACAAGCATTATTGAGTTTTTCAAAATGCATTTTTGGACAATTGTACAGTGTGTTTAATTTTAGTTTTTTTTTATTGAAATTTATAACTTTTATTTTGCACATATCAAAAGTCTAAATGCCACAAGTCGCTTATTGTCAGTAATCACCGAATTTATTTATTGTTATTGCTATTATTTGTATGAAAAATTTAAAAATTTTAATCTGCTCTCCTCAACAATTGGGAAATCAGCTGTCAGCTGGGGCTCCAAAAATTTTCATTATACTGTCTGGTACACTTTTTGGTCTGGAGGTGAGATTATACTTTCTTGAAAACTGACAACGACGAGATGTGGTTTCAACAAGATGGCGCCGTTGAACTTTTTTTTTTTTTTTTTAAAAAAAATAAAAACAAAATTTTAATTGTTATAAAAATGTATTTTTCAATGATATTGGTTTTTATTGCAATGTCTCAACATTCCGATTATTGATGACGTAGCACTTTATTCAAATGCCACCTGCGGCTGGTTTTTTTAACACATTCTTCGTTTTCAAAGGGAAACGGAGCCAATAAAGCTGCCACATGCCAAACCCAACCAAACAGTCAAACTTGCCAGTCTTCTGCCATGCGATCACTTCAGCCCTTTGAGAGAAGAGTGAAATTGGATCGGATGATTGGTCATGAGGCTTTATTTATTTAAAAACCTTCATATCTAACACCTTATTGCAAAAATTCTGCGCAAAGAAGTGCCCGTAATATTCAGTTCCTGCTAACGGTGTCCAGTCATTGTGCATGCCTGTTTGAGTACACTTTGAACTACAACAGAAATATATTTTCCACTGAACACATTGGACGAACATGTATGCGAGTTGTTTTGTCCGATAGCGAGCCGGTTTGGCGCGCTTGTCGTACGAATCAACACACAAATTGTATGGATGGCGAGTAATTTCGCTTAATTTCATGCCTAATTTTTTGCAATTTTTTTTCTGTATTCTTCAAGTATAAAATTAACCAATTGTCAAATGTCAAAGCTCAGGTAAACCGTAGAGTTAAAAAGCAAACTGTATATAGTTTTAAACAGATATTAGAGGTATTCAGATCGAACTTGTGAACAGACTTTTTATTATATCTCAGTGGTAAATTTCGTTCCAAAACAATTTTATTAAGAGTTAAATTGCCAGAAAAGTGCAAAATGAAAATTGTCAAAAATTTAATTAAGCCGGTATCTTTATTAGATTTTCAAACATTTTATTTCTTTTTTTTTGAGAATTAATTTTATTTTATTTTTGGGTAGCTTTTCCTCAAACTTACTTCAGTTTTTAAATAATCTTATATCAGTAAACACTCAGTTCAGTTGAGATATTTTCTTTATTTATAAGAAATATTTTTACGAATTGGAAGAAAAATAAATATATATTTTCAAAAACTGCTCCACCGCATATTTGTTATGAAAAGAGAAGAATTATTAAAATCGGAAACTCTGGAAATTAAAAAAAATAAAAATATACGCGAGGTATAGAGAACCGTTTTTTTCGTCGGTTAAAAAGAAAACTCTTCTTTTTCTGAGAAAAATCAAAAGTGTCTTAAATTGTTTTAACTTTTATGGAAAAATTATGAAAATTGGTTGCTAAGTTTGTCTCCAGCAGCGTATTGTAACCATGTTTGTGCGCGATGAACACCGAAATTATTTAAATGATGTTGATCAAAATTCGCCAGTGATTTGGTTCAACTTAAAAACTGTAATACTATTTTTCCGTGAAGTGGAAAAAGTGGAACAAAGATACATGCCTGCCTAGGTTAATACATACGTTGAAAACTTTGTTATAACAAAATAAAAAACGTAAAAAAAATTAAAGTCTTATTAAAACCATTTTCAAATTACACCCGGACGGAATCACGACAAAAAAACTAGTACATACGGGTATACATATATTAGGTGTAGTAAAAGAAATTCATTATTTTTGCATCAAATTGAATGTTTTAATTTTTTCTTTTCGTATCCAGCCTTAAACAAATGGTTTCAAACGGTTTTTGGTGCAATCTTTAGCTCTTGGGCAATCGAATCGGACTCGACAATTTCCATGATTTTATCGAAAATTTTCGACAATTGGCCTTCCACTCCGTGAAGCATCTTTTACATCAAAATTAATGGAATGAAACTGAAATTGTGCATGATTGACTGTAACAGTATCAAGACCGTAAACACTATTCTCACTTTCAGCCGACTGACTTATTTTTTCGCCCTTATCGAAGAAAAACTGTAAAACAGAACTGAATCAATCAATAAGAAAACTGTCAGAAAAGCTTATTTAGTACAAAATGCCATCTAGCGGAGCCCGATCGAACTTACATATACAACGCGAGATACAGATAAATAACGCCATCTATTGGAAAAAATAATGGATTTTTTTACTACACTAAAATATATAACTTATTTATTTCATTAAAAATTGAGATTAAATTTGTAAATTTTCCAAAATGCAAATTTTTGGACATGTCAAAGTGGTTGTTAAATATTATTCTTTTCTTCTATTCCTTAAAATGTTAATTATTGTGATATTCATCCAAGCTGGATTGAAGCAAATTGAACCAGACTCCTCAATAGAGAATTTAGCTAATCTCAAAATATTATTTTTAATATTAGTTTGAATATTTTTACCACAAAAAGTGTTCGTATTACATAAAAAAATAACCTAAAGTAGTTTGTTTGAAATTAAATAAATAAATAAATAAATAAATAAAAAAATATCTCCTCAGAAAAAATAAAATTTTTAAGGCATAGAAAAAAATAAATCTGTAACGACCACTCTAATGTGATTTACATGTGAAAGTCATATAAATTTTAATTTTTAAGAAAATCTACGTGCTTTTTGCTTAATCTAAAAGTCTGATTTTAGTTATATGTATAAGTATATGTAGTGCGTGCCGAAATTAATCTTATATAAAATGAATAGTTTGCCTCTCCAGCCACAGGTGTACATATGTATGTATGTAAATAAATGATGACACGAAGAGAATCATATAAATAGAGCCTATGATCAAGATGAATATTAAATATTGGCAAAAAAACACGTTAAACAAGAATTGTTCAGACATTTCTTATCTGCTCATTAGAATACTATGCGTTCCATATGTAAATCTTATTGGCGCTCTCTAACCGCTGAAGCGTTTTTTGGCCTACAATTTGTGGTGCAAGTTTTGATATTTTTTTAATAAACCGGAGGGCTTTCAGTTCCAAGACGCCCCCGAGAGGTTAATAGATCTTATGAGCAGATTTTTTATTTCATGTCATAAACACGTTCGTAAGGGTTGACACACCCTGGAGAGGAGCGACTGCATTTAAATTTTTTTCTATAATTTTGGATTTTGGTTCGCACCCTCGAGCTTCCACATGACAGCACGCGCTGCTAATAACTTGGCTACTGCGGCCGTACATATGAATATATATATATCAAAATTTGCATAAATTGATTTTTACACGTAGGCATTGTGCACATAATTGACCTCTTCATTCGTTACTTCTTTTTGTATATAATACATATGTACATTTGTATCATAAAGTAAGACTGGTTTCGTAAATACATGTATATAACTTAAGAGTAGCACATGCCCACACGAAAACATGCATATGTTTATAAATAAACTATTTTGAGAATGTAAAGAAAGTTTAGCTAAGAATTTTTCAAACAAGAACATTTTGTTCGTACATTTTCGAGCAACTCAAACTCTTGAGCAACGAATACTCGCACACTCGTTTATACTCATTGTCCGAGCAATTGTTTCGAGCAATCCGAACATTTTCGAGTATTTTGACTCTCTGTTATGTTTAATAATACACTCGGAGGGCTTGAAATTTCCGTTAAATCGAAGTGGTAGTCTGAAAAGAGGTATGGGGTCTCCGCTCTATCGGAAACAACAATAAAATCTTGGTTTGCTGCCTTCGAACGTTGACGTGACGGCCCAATAAGGTGACAATACCAGCAAACAAATAAGAAGGTTCTCAAAATCGTTTTGAATAACCGAAAAGTGAAGTTCCGTGAGTTAGCTAAAAATACCAAATGCTGTGTCGAAGATTATGTACAGTGTTTGGAATTTCGTGTCCATATGTGACAATGGATGAAATGTAGACCCGTAACTTTACTCCGGAATCAAAACAACCGCCATCTGAATAGGTGGCAACTAGTGATCACCTGAAAGCCAAACAACGGACCCCTCGATATTTGGGGATCTGCGTGGCGTAATATTTATCGACTACCTTGAGATGGGAAGTATCATCAACACAGTTTACTGGCCGAAATGCAACGAAACGTTCGTAAAGGTCAAAGAAAAGAGTTTTATTTCATTCAGATGATGCATCGTATCAATCGAAATAATGGCAAAGCTACATGAATTTAACTTCGAGTTGCTCACACATCTACCATATCCGATCCCATCGACTTCTGGTTGTTCACTGACCTCGAAGAAATGTTTACCCGACAGGATATTTGCTCTAATGAAGATGTTATTGCCAAAAAACATTTGTCCGGGTCTGAATTACCAGGCCAAGTGTTAGTATTAGCCATTGTAAAGGACTAGTACAAAAGGATGGTCTCCAAAGTTTATTTATATGTACACATGTCTTGAGGGCGACAAAATTTGCTAGTTTTACGGTAGATTTGGAAAACGTTTTGATACTCACAGATTTTCTGGATTGGCAACATCGTTACTGTGATAGAGAAGATCAGATCAAAACGAATTAACTTCTGTCATCAAACAAACAGTCATAGCTTTCGCGCCTTAGCTCCTACGACACTGTTGACAGTAATTACTTTGAAGTTGTAGATAATTTCGTCTATCTGGGGACCAGTATTAACACCAATAATAATATCATCCTTAAAATTCGATGCAGAACCACTCTTGATTTTGTTTTTTTTAAAGAAGTTTTTTTATCGAATGAGTATAGATTTTATTAATCAACTGAGGACCGAAATTAATCACAATTTTAAAAAAAGGAAGTTTTATTACAATGAAATACTCAAAAAAAAAAAAAATAATAATAAAAGAATTATGCACTTTGTTTCAGCTGCGACCAAGGCTTAAGCCGAACGAATCTCGGTGTTTATTGTCTGTGCTTGTAAGCTTTCAGCAATTAGTATTTAAGCGAAATATTCAAAATGCAATTATCAACAAAAGCCACTTAAAGCAACTAACGAGTCTCTTTCACATGTTGGTATAATCCAGCAGCTTGAAACTTTTCTTCTAGCAAACATACATACGTGTATATACATACATATAAAAATAGATATTTGGAACGTCCATTTCGTTGCATTTATCATTTCTTGTATTTTCTTCTCACTTCTCACTACTTCGCTTAGGTCAATTCGAGAGTCACAAAACTGACATTTTATTTGTTACATTTTTGTCTTTGTTTCATTGTTTTTTTTTTGTTTCTTCTTTTACTTCAGCATGCCGAGTCAGGTTATTGATGCAATCCAAAAAGCAAAAATTAAAATTAAAAAAAAAATAGAAATTTCATAGAAAATAACTGGTAAGCAGCAGAGCGTTGGAGCGCCAATTACATAAGACTTTAATGCAGTGGAGCATGCGCCGTTGCAATAGTACAATGTGCGTGTATGCACATATGTATGTTTGTAGCTGCAGTTAAATGCAGTTGCATATGAATTCGAAAATAAATTGAAAAAAAAATCAAAAGAAATACAATATTTGAATGTTTTTACATACAGGCTTATACATTTTACAGATGCACATACATATGTATATGCCTCTTAAGTATGTACGTTTATTGTAAGTAAATAAATGTTTAAATTCAGTATTGTTGTATTGCAATATAAAGTCCTGTCTACCAACTTTTGTTGCATAAGAAAGTTAATCATTGTTTTTAACACACATACAAAATTACATACATACGTACAAATTCACATATGTATATTTCTTAATAAAATTCGCATGTACATACATTTATGTATTCGAAAAGAATGCATGACACAACAATAAAACTGCAAGTTGTTGCATTAATTGGATTCGTTGCATTCACTAATTATATTTTTAATAATTTTTCGTTTTCTTTTTCTTCATTTAATATTTAGTAGAATGATTTTTATTTTATTTTTATGTATAAAAAATATATTATTTTTAAATTTTTTTTGTAATTTGTTTTTTTTTTAATTAATATTTAGTAGAATGAATTTTATTTTATTCTTATTTTGTTATGCATAAAATGTATTATATACATATATCTTTGTTTTTATATATGTTATATAATATTTTTTTTTTTTATTAATATTTAGTAGGATGATTTTTTAAGCATTAAATGTTTTTTTTACAGACATTTGGCTTCGTTTTTATATTTTTTTATACAATTTGTACTTTTTAAATTTATAATATATAATATTTAGTAGAATGAGTTTTATTATATTTTTATGATTTTTTTTTGGATTTTTTTATGTATAAAATGTATTTTTTTATTGTTGTACAGACATACATACATATATCTTCGTTTTTATATTTTTATATATTTTATATTTTATTAAATTAATATTAATAGAATGATTTTTATTAAATTTTATTTAAATGAATTTTTTTTATACAAACTTTTATTTAGGTTTTTATATTTTTTATAAGTTTTGTATTATACAATTTGTATTTTTTATTTAATTTTGGAAGACTGATTTTTATTTAATTTAATTTTTTTATGCATGAAATGAATTTATTTTTATACAAACTTTTAAATTGGTTTTTTATATTTTATATTTTGTTAATTAATATTTAGTATGAAGATTTTTATTTGATTTTTGTTTTTTTTTTGCATGGAATGTTTTTCTTTTTTTACAAACTTTTATTTTGTTTTTAATACATTTTATTTTTTTATTTATTTATATTTTTTATTTAATATTTAGTAGAATGATTTTTATTTTATTTAATTTTTTATGCATGAAATGAATTTATATTTATACAAATTTTTATCTTGGCTTTTTTATATTTTATATTTTTTAATTAATATTTAGTATGAAGATTTTTATTTGATTTTTGTTTTTTTTTTGCATGGAATGTCTTTCATTTTTGTGCAAACTTTTATTTTGGTTTTAATATATTTTATGTTTTTTCTATAATTTTTATTTTTTTATTTAATATTTAGTAGAATGATTTTTATTTAATTTAATTTTTTTATGTATTAAATTAATTTATTATTATACAAACTTTTATCTCGGTTTTTATATTTTTTATATTTTTATAATTGATGTTTAGTAGAATGATTTTTATTTTATTTTTTTGTTTATTATGCATGAGATACATTTATATTTAATTTTTATAAATACATATATCTACGCTTTTAATAATTTTCTAATTAATTATTAGTAAAATATTTTTTTTATGAAATGTAATTATTTTATACATACATATATATATGCCCCTCTTATCATTTTTTTTATTTTAATTTTTTTTTTCAAATTTTATTAAATTTTTATTTATTAAAAGTTGAGATTTTTTAACAAAAAAATTTTTTTTAATCCTTTTAAAGACAGTAAGTGCCAGTTAACTTTTTAGTTGCACAATCCAAACTTTATTTACCGCTCTCTCTCTCTCGCACTCTTACATACCTCTTTCTCAATTCAATGAAAAACTATTAATTGACTTCAACTTGTTTTCTTCTCGCTAAAAAGTCCAATAAACTTGGCTCGTTTGACTTTACACTTGTTTCACTTTTAACTCTTTGAATTTAAGAAAAAACAGATCCGATTTGTACGATTTTCGACTCAAGAATAGAAAAGCGAAAAAATTGTCACGAAACACGTCTGTGTCGCCCGACAGCCAAGCGCGGAATGATTTTGCGTCTGATGGCGCGAATACTTTGATAGTACAAAAACCGTTCGCAGCAGCTACAAACACCCCAACAATGAAAAATTTGCTAGACCACACACACACACCCCACCCCGTACTCGTAAAAGCACTTGTTTGTGTGCTTATGCATGTGTGTGTGCAGGCATCTTAACCAAAAGACCCGACTACACAATGTTCAAAAGCACATGTCTATCATCTACTTTGGTGCATAGATTTCTACACACCTGAAAGAAAATGTACTAGTATGTATGTGTGTATGTTTATTTGAATGTATATATGTATGTATATAAGCACGTAATAGATATAAACTTTTATAACGACTCTTATTAAATAAGCTTTGTCATTCAAAAATAATAGCACAGAAGCTTAGAAAAGGCAAATCACCAAATAAATGAGAGAATTAAGTTGGGAGTGTAACCAACTTATGAAAGGATCACCTACAGACTACTAAGTGCAGGCTTCAACTCCACGCTTGAAGAAACAAAAGCCGCTACCGCCACAAACCTTGGAAGCGACCGAGTTCTTTACTATTGCTTCTTTCCTTAAAATGGCTGCGGCGGTTCTCTACGCCGTTAACCAACACACAGATATAGACAGTTTATGTCATCGATGTTATCTAAAAGAAGTCCCAGGAAACGAGCTGTTTCGATGGAGTCAGACCAAAAGCAGACCATTCCATGCTGGACATACATGCGTAAAATTTAGTCTACTGCAATATCGCAGATCTTAATTGCGCCGACGCACGATGTATGTATCTTAGGCACTGCCTTCACTTTAGGTATTGATTGTATACCAATAAGGCCAATAAGGAAGTAGTTAAGGTCTCATTACATTCAGGACTAACATTGGGTATGTCGGGGTAAAGTCTGGATATGTAGGAATTAAGTCGACTACAATATCCAGATCTTAATTGTGCTAGTATTACTAGGATCTCTCGAGACACCTCAAGCTTTTCGTCTGCAATAGTTGGTAATTGGATTTCGAGAAGGCAATTCACTGAAACAGAGTTCGGTAAGTCGCGAATAGAGCCTGTCGGCGTCCTGTCTAGCGGTTTTTGTCTATGGTGTTGAATGGAGTCTGTATCCTTATTGATGTGCCGAGATAGGAGCTCAGTCTCAAGTAAATGTCTGCTCCCGACGGTAGCATCCTCGCAGATATTGCTTGCACAGCATAACTCGTAGCATAGGTAGATGTTTCACTGTTTCGGTGGGGAATGTTTTTTCGACTTATATATCGCGGGGAGGGAAAGTAAAAATGCCCATAATTCTGGTTCGTGGTGTGGGGTAAAAAAAAAAACAAAAAAAAATAAATAAAAAAAAAAACAAAAAAAAATAAATAAAAAAAAAAACAAAAAAAAATAAATAAAAAAAAAACAAAAAAAAATAAATAAAAAAAATAATTGAATAAATAAATAAATAAAAATAAATAAATAAATAAAAATAAATAAATAAATAAAAATAAATAAATAAAATAAATAAATAAATTAATAAAAAAATAAATAAATAAAAAATAAATAAATAAATAAATAAAATTATAAAAATAAATAAAAATATATAAAAATAAATAAATAAATAAAAATATATAAAAATAAATAAATAAATAAATAAATAAAAATATATAAAAATAAATAAATAAAAATATATAAAAATAAATAAAAAAAATAAATGAAAAAAAAAATAAATAAAAAATAAATAAAAAAAAATAAATAAAAAAATAAATAAAAAAAATAAATACATAAAAAAAGTAATAAATAAATAAAAAAATAAATAAATAAATAAACAAAAAATAAATAAAAATAAATAAATAAAGAAAAAATATAAATATAAAAAAAATATAAATAAATAAAAAATATAAATAAATAAAAAAAAATATAAACAAAAAAAATATAAATAAAAAAAAATATAAATAAATAAAAAAAAATATATATAAATAAAAAAAAATATATATAAATAAAAAAAAATATAAATAAATAAAAAAAAATATAAATAAATAAAAAAAATATAAATAAATAAAAAAATAAATAAATAACTAAAAAAAAATAAATAAATAACTAAAAAACAAATAAATAAAAAAACGAATAAATAAAAAAACGAATTAATAAAAAAAAAACAAATATATAAATAAGTAAAAAAAGCAAATATATAAATAAATAAAAAAAACAAATAAATAAATAAAAAAAAACAAATAAATAAATAAAAAAAACAAATAAATAAAACAAAAACAAGTATATAAATAAATAAAAAAACAAATAAATAAATAAATAAATAAAAAAAAAAAAAACAAATATATAAATAAATAAAAAAAAACAAATATATAAATAAATAAAAAAAAAAACAAATATATAAATAAATAAAAAAAAAAAAACAAATATATAAATAAAATAAAAACAAATTAAAAAAAAATAAAGTTTGTTTCTTAAATCTTTAGTTTGGGGCAAGAACTGCATATCAAAGACTTTTCAATATTAGGGCGCTTCATTTAAAAGTGCAAATGGCTGGTTAAACCTGACATATTTATCACCTGATAAATAAATAGAAATTTTTATAATGAAAAATGTTTCTAACGGATAAATATAAGCAGTTTATCACATTATCTGTTTAGATGAAGACCCCCTTATTATGAATTAAATAGCTTACCTACCAATCTAAGAAATGAAACTGAAGTAAATGTAAAAGTTGTACATTTATTAATTCTTAGCTATGTATTTTCTACTACATTACGTAATTACATTCAATTCAGACATTCATTATGTTCATATGTATGAGAATTAGACGAGGTTACATATGTATTTTTAAGCAATCAATATGTGCCAAGAATGTATACAATATATACGTGTATGCACGCATATATTGGTCTAGTAATAAGTAATCTATTATTTTTGCATTTAATTGAAGGCTTTATTTATAATAGAATTATCATATAGAGAAAAAATTAGGACAATCGATTTGCCAAGCCTGCTCTTGAGCCAAATTCTTCATCAGCCGAATCATTCGTCTTCCAGCCGGTGCGACCATATAATATAGATTTTTTTTAGAGAAATTGGAAATTTAAATCAAATCTTAATGAAAATCAATTCTCCTCCACAATATTGAGGAATACTGTCTCTTCCATGTCATCAGCATCATTACACTCTTCCAACTAAAATGATAATAGTAAAAAATGCATCATTATTATGATATAAAATAGTAGTGTTTACTTATTTTATTTACTTACACTAAACCCAAAATTATTTTCAACGTTCAAATTGGTTAACTCAGCACCTGTTGTTTCTATCGAAAATTAATAAAACCATTATATATTAATAAGATGTAATGATTTCTTTCTTAACGTACCATTAGTCTTTCCATTCTCAACATTTGTTAAAATAACACAATCACCGTCATCATCTACTTTAACTACCATATACCCAGGAACACCAGATTCGTCGTCATCCACATCACTTATGAATTCTTCTTCTATTTTGACCTGCTTGGTGTTTCTTTTATTTTCCCTTGCCATTTCAATATGTAACGTTTTGCTATTATTATCTATGGGCGCTTGACTAGTCGTTGGCTCATCAGCCTCTAAGGCCAAATCTGTTTCCAATTCCTCCACTTCTTCTATAACATCGTATTCTTCAAAATTTTCACCATTCATCGTATCGTCGTCTGTAACATAAGGTTCTTCTTCTGAATCAGATAACTTCTCATTTTCTACTTTTGGAGATCTTAGACTATGTGTTCCATTCTCTTGATCATCGTGTAATCGCATATGTCGCACCAAATTGCCCTTATGAGCAAATACTCGTGTACAATATGGACAATTATGAGATTTTTGGAGTTTAGGTGGTGGCACATAATTTTCATTATGATAAAGATTTATATGACGACCAAGTAACTGTTTCTGGCGGAAACGCTGACCACATTTCTCACACTCAAAAGGTTTCTCATCGCTGTGAATTTGTTTGTGCATTTCAAGATTTCGCATAGATATCGACTTATAGTTACACTGATTGCAACTATTGAATTGACGAGAAAGGAAAAGTAAAAAAATAAAAATTATGAAGTTTATTAGAATATTTTTATTACGAACCTATAACAACGTTCTCCTTCATGGGTTTTCACATGCATCTTATAGCTGTAGCGATCCGGTAATTCTTTTCCACATCTCTTGCACGGCAGTGGCTTATCGGAATAATGCAATTTTTGAACATGAGTTCGCAAATCAGATTTTCGGCTACAAGTAGTTGGACACAATGCACATTGAAAGACTGGCTTGTCATCCACACTATGTATGAGTTTATGTGACTTCAGTGAGTTCGATTGTGTAAACCGGGATTGACAGATATCGCATTCGTATGGCTTTTCACCAGTGTGTGTGCGCAAGTGTCTTTTTAATTTAAAACTATCCGGTGAGGCGTAAGTGCAATGAGGGCATTGATATGGCCGTTCACCTGTATGCGCGCGCATATGGCGGCGCAACTTACTCATTTCAACCGTAGCATAGTCACATTCAGTGCACTTATGACGTTTAGTGTGAGTGTGTTTATACATTACGTGCCGTGATAAGTCTCCTTGCGTTGTAAAGCGGCTGTCACAAGACAAACAAGGATGTGGTTTCCTGCCCAGATGTACGTTAATATGGTTTTGTAGAGTGTGATTTGTCTTGAAAGCCCGATCGCAAACAGAACAAACGAAAGGCCGATCATCAGAATGGGACTTCATATGCCGCGAAAGCATGTACCGCTTATATGTTTCATAATTACAATGTGCACATTTAAATATCTGCGCTCCAGACAGTTCACTGCTTTTTACAGGCAATACTTTCAGTAATGATATCTTTTCACCTTTTGCTGGCGATGCAGTTTCCTCTTCAAACTCATCGAATTCATACATTTCATCAAGAGTTGCAGGATCATCGGCATTTTGCTCAACTTCGGTCTTGATCTTGTCGTCATTAATATAAACCATATAATTTTCTTCGCCGGACTCTGATTTGCTGTTGGCCTTTGGCACTTTACTACTTTTAACTGTAAAATTTATAATTTACAAAATCAAAAGTAAAGAAAAAACCAGTAGCGAACATTGTAGAGTACTCACCAATTCGCTTTGATGTACTTTCTGAAGCCGACTTCGTTTTTCTTTTAGAACTAGTCGGGACTTCATCAGTCTTTGATGATGTTAAAGTTAAATATATATTTCCTTTATCGTCCAAATAGTATTGTTTATCTTCATCTTCTATGCTAATTTCTTCTTGTGCATGCTCCCCCTGTGACTCATCCTCATTACCATTTATTTCCTCGGTCAAGCACAACGTTACCTCTTCAATTTCCTTATTAATCGAGTGTATTATGGTTTCCAAATCCTGGCCTTCGCTATCATCATCAATTGCTCCAGACATCTTCAACTAGCGATCTTGTTTACTTCAGTTTTCAAGAGATTTCCTCACAGAGGTCGCCTGGAGTATGGCGCGTCAATAAAACAGTGCGTTTTTTCCTCAAGCGACACACAGCGGTCGACAGCAAAAATTTTAAGCGATTAGTATTCAAGGTAAATTAAAACTTCTACGCTTTTATTGATTTAAGTAGCTATATTAATTATTGCTTTTGTGTACAATTAAGATATTTCAATACTCTTAACAACTTTTATAAGAATAATAGAAATGTATTCTAAAAAGAAACCTGAAATTTTTGCCGTCAGAGGAAAAATAAGTTTTCACTTGAAGTTGTTAAATTTCAATAAAAGATGTCGTACACATACCACAGGGTTGCATGTAGAAGAAAATATTTCTCTTGACTGCTTCTTTAGATCAACCGTAAATAAATGTAGAAATATTTATAATATAAATAATGTAAAATAATCCACATAAACATATATTTTTTGTTTATCTAAAATTAAAATTAAATTATCATAAATTTTCTACTATTCTCCGCAGCAGTATTAAGCAAATCTAATATGTGCGTCAGGAATGTAATAGATTAAACAAAACAAGGCATTGACAACCCCTATTCATTTGCATGGATGACAAATGACAAATGCCTTAGAAGCAGGCATTTTTTTTTTGCAACACCCGGCCGTTTTCCGTTTTTCCCGCGCGTGCAAAAATAACTTTGCAGTTTTGGAAATCTATGGATTACAGTCTTGTAAACCCGTCAGAAGAATTTGCTGGTCTTCTTGTTTATACACTCTGGATAGAAAGACTGAGAATATAAAACGCTTAGGTAAGCTTACAACAAATTTTATCCGTTCGCATTTTAAAAAGCTTTTTTAACATTAGATGCGAAACATTACAGGCAAATTATCATAATTTGCCGGTTGTATATACATATGTATATGTACATATTCTGATTTGTGATCAACTGTGTGTACAATGATCGTGTCTAACCTTTAATATATGTGTGTTATCTGCATTTCAGTAAAATCGTGATCCATATTCACTATCCGTAAAGATTACAAGACTATACAAAACACTCTTCGTCCATCAAACGTATTAGAATTTTACCATAAATATGCCGCGAATCGCAATGCGCAGAAAGGCCACAACACCAGTCGGTAATAACAACAATGAAGAAGTTGATGCACCAAAACGCAAACAACAGCGTGTCGGTTTCCAGCTGCCAATACCAGAGAGACCACATGTGGTAGGTCGTGCCCTAGTCTGTGGACAAGGCGATATGGGCCAGTTAGGGCTTGGCGATGATGAGGCAAAATTTGAGCGTAAACGACCGGCTCTTGTAGATACTATTGAAAATGTTGTGGATGTACGTGCAGGTGGTATGCATAATCTTGTGTTGACAAGCGATGGCACAGTATACTCTTTCGGATGTAATGATGAAGGCGCTTTGGGACGTGATAGCAGCGAAGATGGTTCAGAATTCGAACCGCATCCAGTTGAACTACCTGGTAAAGTACTTAAAATCTCAACGGGTGATTCACATTCGGCAAGCTTATTAGAGGATGGTCGCGTTTTCGCTTGGGGCTCATTCCGTGACTCACATGGAAATATGGGTCTTACTTTGGAAGGAAATAAAAGACTTCCCATCAATGTTTTACCCGATACAATATGTTGTGACATAGCTTCCGGTGCTGATCACTTAGTTATACTTACTTGCAGCGGTAAAGTATTTACAGTAGGTTGTGCGGAGCAAGGTCAATTAGGGCGTGTGTCCCTGCGATCTGCGACTGGAGAAAGTGAGTTGTAATAATTTAAAATTCTTCAAATCAAGTTTTATTTTCATTTTATTTTCTCCCATGCGATAGGCCGTCGAGGTAAAACAGAACTGCTTCGTCCAGGAGAAGTGATAATTAAACGTGGCAAACCGGTGGAAGCAATTTGGGCCACGAATTACTGTACATTTTTGAAAGAATCACAAACCGGTAAAATTTGGGCATTCGGCCTGAATAATTACAAGCAGTTGGCCTACGCTAAAGATTTAGCAACTATAATTAATCCGATCGACACAAAGTTCGAGAATATAAAACAAATTGCTGGTGGACAACATCACACATTAGTACTTAAAAATGACGGCACATGTTATTCTATTGGACGTAGTGATTATGGTCGCCTCGGATTAGGCACTTTGAATGGTGACATCACAGAGTTACAACCAATTAAAGGTTTGACAGGTAAATTCATCGTTTGCGTATCTTGTGGCGAAGCACAATCATTTGCGTTAAGCGATGATGGAAAACTGTTTTCTTGGGGCATGGGTTCCAATTATCAACTTGGCACAGGGTCGGATGATGACGCGCTCGAACCTGTGCAGATCATAAGCAAACAAACAGAAGGCAAACGTATAATTCGAGTTTCCAGTGGAGGTCAGCACAGCATATTCTTGGTTGAAAATGAAGTTCAACCCTCAAAAACTGAAATAACAAAATCAACAGTAACGAAGAAAGCAGCAGCAACCGCCGTTGCTAAAGAAAAAGAAACCAACGAGGAACAGGAAAAAACAAGTACCACGCCGTCAACAGTGTCAAATGGTGATACAAATATCGATGAAAGTAAGGAGACTGAAACACTGCAGAAACGAGGACGCAAAAAGAAATAAACCCTTAAAACCCATAAAAATACAAATAAGTTATAATTTGTTTCTTATATTCTTTGTTTAATATTGAGTCTTTGACTGTTAATAAAATAGAGCGTAAATTACTTAGTTATTGACTAATGCATGCGAATACAGACTAGTGTGCTGTTTCTTCACTATTGTTTTTTTTAATCAATTTGTAGAATAATTCTCTTCATAATTATGCAAATAAAACATAATAATATGCCATGAAGAAGAAGAAATACTTTTTGTACTCTTCGTACATCTAAAATATGTAGTTCATTTTGGGTCCTAATAAAATATGAATGAAATAAACGGGTTATGTGGTAGTTTTTTCCATTTGTTGTAGGTTGAACTGTTGAAATAATTAATTTAATATAAAAGTTTTCTACATGAAATGATTTTTTTTTTTGAAACATCGTTTTCAAATATAGTATTAAAATTCTATTTATTCTAAATATTACAGCCTTTATATAATAAAAAATAATGCGTTGCGAATTCGGGTCATCTGATCTGTAGTAACCTGAAATGTGTGCAGCAACTCATGTGCCTCTTTTTCCTTTTTCCCTAAAGACACGAGGATATGTGCAGGATAAACAGTCATTGACACGAACATACACAGACATATGTACGTTTGAGGCCGTGATACAAAATATGTTTACCAGGCCAAATATTTGCACATTTGCACATACATATGTGAATGTTGTAATTGAATAGATACTGACATACAATTTTGGCATTTATGATTGTATTATAGAGAAATTAAATGGTGAGTAAAAGGTTTTATTTCAAGAGTTATAAAGTATATATTTATTCATATACTTTTATGTAAGACTAGCTGTCAATATATTGTGATTCTTTTCATTAATAAATTTAAAATAGAAATCCTTTTGATACATATATGTATGTATATACTTCAAGTTATAAATGTACGCAGTTATACTAAACACAAGTTTAAACTACTAATTAATAACCTATTGTCTTGAGACATAACATAACCTAAAAGATTTTACAAATTTTAATATTGTATATTTCAAAATATTTGTTTGTGCATGATTTGCTCCACTTTATATTGAAATGCAATTGGCCCTTTATGGTGTTTTATCATTATTTCTTTTTCTCATAACTATGCATAAAATGTGCAACAGATGTATTATGTATTTACATAATCACACAATGACTACAATATATCGGCATTTGTAAAAAATTTTCATGATATTCATATACATACATACTTACATATGTATATTTTTTATTTGCCGTGTAATTTGTTTAGTTAGTGTTTTTATATGAATAATATATTATTGGAGGAGTATTATATTGTTAACTCGTTTATTGCCATCAATTCATTGGCCAATTTCTATGTGCCTGCGCTTGTGCCCTCATATGTAATTCAATAGTTGTTTGTGGGGGTGTGAGTGGTGGCGCTAAAGCGGTAATTGTTGTCCTCGACTCTGAACAGCAATAAAACGAGAGGAATATAATACAGAAGAGCATGGAAATTGTTATGATAATTCGCGCGAATTTACGTGCAAATGCGATTAGACCAAGCAGGTAACCACCTCCAGCGACACCGCCTTTATCAAAAGTAGCCTCGTCGTAATCCATGGCACCGTCGCCATCGATGACATCATCAAGCCCCGCAACAAAATCACTGCAGTCAATGTCGCCATCAGCTACATTACAATCGCATGCAGCTGGGTGATCGCTATTGCCACTATGACCTCGTCTACGTAGCCTCTCAGCGGCAGTGTGCACCAGCAGGTGCTGTTTGGTCAAATTGCATTTTGAAAGTAAATATTATAGATTTTTGCCCGGACAATGTCCACCGGCAGTCGAAGCGCTGCATTCTTCATCGCCAACACATGCATTCAATTGATTGAGCTGCGTTTTCAATAGATATACTACTGCAACACAAAGACCGAGTAAAAAGACGAGCGTAATACATTGAAGTATTTGTGTAAATCTCAATTGGCTCTCTAAGAGTTTGGCTTGTGTAGACAACTAGAAAATTTGTAGAAAATTAATTTAGTTTATTTGCCACCATCAATTAAAAAAAAAAATACTCACTTCTGAAGTCGTGGTGCCTTTGGTAGAAGAAAAACCTTCATCTGGACCACCAATAAGTCCGCCAGACTGACCACATGTACATGGTGTACTTGCGCCACTTGTGCTGCCTCTGTAATTGCAAGTTAAACGGTGCTGTTCTATATCACCCGCTTGCGGTTTCATCTTCCATGCCTCAGACATGCTTTCCTGTGATGGTTCTATACCCACAGGCGCTGGCATGCACATAACCAGAAATTTATCCTTCGGCGACTCACCCAAATGATAGTCCTGCTTCAACATAATGTTTACTAATACCGTCTCAGACGGTGCCAGATAACCACAACGCGGACGCACTCGAAATTTCTCTGGTGATGTGGTTTGAATCTGTAAAGAGAATTTAAAATCAATGAGACTGCTTCGTTGTTCAATGTAAGTTGCATGCATACCTTGTAAGTTATGGGCTGCTTTCCGATACATGTGAGCTCTATAATACTCTCACTATTTTCGCCCCGATTGAAGTATACATTATCGTTTGGGGAAACCCGCAGCATGGTACCTAAATAATAAAAATTTTTGTTTTAATTTTAATTAATAAGAAAATTTGAAATTCTATGTTCAATTTTGACAATTTTTATGTAACTGTTTTTTTTTTATTTGAAGTTATTTGCATAAGCTATTTCTCCCATTTGGTAATAAATTGTAACAAAGAAAGTGTTGTTTTATATTTTGGTGGTAAAAAATTTGATTTTTCCTTTTTGCACAACTTTATATATGATTAATTTACTTATACACCTACCTGCTGGATCTAGGTTTTGATATACCCGCTCACATTCCGGCATTTCTGAACTTGCATACATTCGGTTATTATTGGCAAAGTGTACCTGAAATAACAAATATATATACAAACATACATACGAATTCGTTTTACTTAATTTCAATAAATTAATTTATTAATTTTAATCGGTTTGTGTTTAAAAGAAGTTAACTCTTTCATTCAAATAGAACGCCTGCTGGCCAATTAATGGATTTATTTGCTTTACCCACCACGACAAACGTCGAAATAAGACTGTGGAAAACGGGCTATTAAAATCGTGTACGCAGCAAAAAACGGAAACTGTGGTCCTTTAAGATAATTTTTAAATGGATGTCAATTAACAGTATAAGCAGAGAAAAGTCTTGGTAACTGGCTATGTTTGTAGGCACATTATATTTCCTTTAATATATACACATGCCTCACTTTTTACTACTTATGGTCGTTTTAGTTCAATTTCAATGAACTCTTCTCATATACATATGTATATCGAGTGCTCTCGATTGAACACTTACATTTTCTATTTTTGCCTTAGGCATACTAGGCCTTTTATTTTTGTATAGCTAAAGGCATACACCTATTTGTATGTCCCTGCGAGGAATATTTCAATTTGCAAATATACATATCAAACTGTAAAATTTTTGAAAAGTTAGGACAATGATGTCTTTTAAAACAATAGCGAATTTTGAAAAATACGTTTTAAGCTTAAATATGAAAATGGAGTTAAACTGTGATTTTTCAAGTTTGTGCAAAGTATGTCTCAACATCTACACAATACCCACGAGCCATATATTAAGCAAGAGGAATTGTAAGGATACATCTGCTCAAGACGTTATAAGCACAAAAAATATATAATTTGAAGTTTACAACATTATTACCGTTGCTTTCCATTCATTATATTCATTGCCAAAGATCCAGAATGGTTGACAAGAGTAAGAGCTCTTGCTATTACTATTTCGGCTTTTAATTAAATGTATATTAGTAATATCACAACAAGAAGCTAAATGTTTAAGTGAAATCATTATTCTGAAGGCTTTCCTCTGTAGGCATTTAATTTTTTTTTTCTTTTGTGTTTTCTTTTTTATTTAAAATTTATTTGAAAATTTTTGTACCAATTTTGAGTTTCCGAACGATTTCTTTTTTAAATTTAAAAAGAAGAGCCATCAACTTTTTTTTTGTAACAAGTAATTTTTTAATTTGCTGCAAATGGGTGGTGTTTACGTATGCTCTACAGATTATGTACGTTTGTCAGTAAATGGGATGCTGCATTCGGTCGACTTATTGAATTTCCTGGGATTGTAAAAGCGAAGCCAATATGTATGTTAATATATTTTTTCATATTTAGATTTTGTCCGATTTATTTTACATATGCATGTACATTACTTTGACGTAATTCATACGCACCGGTACTATTACCTTTAATAACCAATGAATTTATTTTTAGCAAATATTTGCCGACAACACTGCAAGTCGTAACCAAATCCAATTGCTTTAATCTTCTTTCTTGTCTCTTAAATTAAATTTGTTTAGATTTCTTGTAGTTATTTGATTGTCGGGTGCTTTCTCTTTCATTTTTATTATTTAAATTAATTGTCACAATATTTTTTTATTCTAAATGAAAAGTTTATTGCCCTAAAAACTACATAAAATGTTGGCAGATAAAATTTTGCAGAAAAAATATTCACCTTAGTAGTGAGTGGTGAATAATCATCAGCTGTTGACATTTAAACAAATTACAATGCCAGATGAATGGAATTCAAGAAATTTGACACAGTGAGAATTTTGTTACCGTAGGTCTAACAAACATATATGTGCTTACGGCGTTTATTACATATGTATATCTTCACACTTGCTTAAAAATTTCCGACAAATAGGGACAAAGTCCGTTGAAATGTTTTAAGGTTTACAGTCAGCTAATGATTTTTATGGTGTGTCTATGTTTTATTTATTTGTATATACATATGTATGTGTCAATATAGAAAGTAGTTATGAGCTTATGTAATGATTCTGCCCTTAGTTTTGAATGCCCTTCGAGGTTATCGGCACATCTTCGCGAACTTTCTTCAGTGCAGTTAAGCCATAATTCTTTTGCGTTATATTTGAATCCAACAAACCTCGGCAAACCCGTTTCTTCTAATCGAGAGTTTATTAAGAGCAAGTTAAGGTAATATATTTAAATTCAAACAGCTCGTCTACTTATTATATTTTAAACTCATCAGATGTGAATATGTTTTCACGGGGTGCATAGCAATGCGTGGTTACGTAATTGAATTGAGACCATAACCAGCAAAATCTCCGGCTACCCTCTTCTCCAGCGGAACGAAGTAGTACAGGCTCGAACTCGATGTGAAAGTAAAAATTCTGACTATAAACAACCCAAAGTTACTTGAAGTCACATTCTACAGCCTGAACACCTTCACTCTGCATACGACTGCAATCTAAGTGCCGGGGATTAACGAGACACAGTTTTTTTGCTGGGATGCAACCGCACAGAGCATCCTAACATACATTTTTTAGAAGCTGAACCACAACACAGGCACATCAAAAAGGGATTACTTGACCTAAAGGACTGTATTCAGCACCACCCACAACAACCGCTGAACAGGACAGCATACAGACAGCCATTAAGCACGATTCACCGAAAGTCCGTCAACACCTTCATGAACTCTGTTCCTGTGATTGGCATTATCGGAGTCAAGCCACCACTAATGGCAGACAAAGAGCTCGGTCTGCTTGGAAAGTCTCGCGTAATACTGGTACAACTTAGGTCTGGATATTTTAGTAGATTAAACTCCTACTTATCCAGACTCAACCCCGACATACCTAAAGTATGTACTGCGTGCAATGAGTCCCCTCACGATACCAACCACCTATTTATATGACCCCTAAAACCGCCACCTATTTAACCCCCCTTTCCTTTTGGTCCGAACTCATCGAAACAATTTGTTTCCTGGACCTCCCGTCGGAGGACCTCGATGACTTAGATTAACCAGCTTGTCCCTAAGCGGGGTTGGGATAACCGCTACAACAACATCAACAACAATATGCACGAGGGCTCCCACCTTCTATATAGAAAGATTACGGAATGTCAATATCTCAATTTAGCCGGCGAACGGTTAAGATAGTCGATCCATACAAGTAGAACCTGGGCCGAAATACACTTGAGAGGCTTTTAAGGCATTGAGGAAGATGGGATGGTGTTTACTTCTTTCGTCCTCCGCAATGGAACATCATCATAGCATTAAACTCCCACCGGCATCGCACTTCTTCAGGAGTGTTCAGGTATTCAGACAATAATTTGCTAGTCTTTCAGACTATAACCAAGGTGGGCGGGCTATTGAAGTTGAGATTCAAAGGCTTTTCGGCTGAAGTTTTGGCAGTAATTGGGGGGATGTCTTTCAAGTTTGTTAAGTTAGACTTAAATTTATCTACTTCTGGATATTCAGATGTCTATATATATGTATGTACATATGTACATATATAGTTACGCTAATGTACAATATGTCCATACATGTACCTATGCACATTAATATTCAAGGTCAGTAAATAGAAATCATACCCGCACTTATTGATATTCTAAAGAATTTCAGTTAAGACGTGATCACATACCCTGGGCATCGTGTTGGAATATTAATTTACTATTTGCCGCTCTTGCTTCCGTATACACTATGCTTTCCTTGGTTTATTCGCACAACAGTTGGTTGAAAATTCGGTAGATTGATGTCAGAATCCTCTATGCTAGTGAGTGAGTATATGGACGTATGTATGTATGTATGTATGTATGTACATATGTTTGTAAATAAATTCACTTAAAAACACTTTGTTTATAATTTCATTTATTCAAATAATTTTAGTACTAAATACACTTTTTATCATTTGCAAATTACTGCTGATCCCGTTTTTATGACGCTGACTCACTAGGTATAGAGTGAAATCGCAAAATTATTAATTAATCAGCAAAACCTGTTATGTTATTTGAATTGGAAATTGTATTCAAAGGTTTGTACCTATTATTGAACGATTTTATTGTAAATGCAATAAATTAATACGAAATTATTTAAAAAACAAAATTACACAAACAACTGACTGGCAGCTAATGGCAGCGGCGCGGCAACCGAAAGACAACTGAAAACGACAATCGACATTCAAAGTGGCGGCAGTGGCGTCGCCAGTGGCCAACATGTTGAGTAGATTCTACGAGTATAGTACATATGTATGTATGTATGTAGGTATACCAGCCTACGTACAAGATACAAAGTTGGTATATATGTATGTATGTAAATGTGTGACTACATGTGTGTATATATGTATGTATGTATCCATGAGTACGACACAATAAAAGCAAATGGCAAGAAGCGCCAAATGCCGAAACAGCAACAAATATTAGAGAATACCAGCAGCAAATACCAACAACAATGCTGAACACATCAATAGATTTGAACCTACATACATTTTCATATAATCCGCATACATACAAACGTCTACATATATGTGCACCCATACGAATGTATATATACCCTGTAGGGAAAAATACTAGTTTTTAACTAGAATCCAACTAGTTTAAATTTTAACACCAACTAGTTGATCTTCCATCTATTTTCCATGGTATTTTTAACACGGCGATGCCTCACGAGCCATCAAATGTCAGTCTATGTATCAGCTTCATATTAGTTAAATACCAGTTATATACTGGTTGGTTCATACCAGTTTATGTGATCAAAGCTTCTAGTTACTTATGAATCCGTTTTTTTTTTTAGCAGAACGACAAATTGGTATGAATTTGTTCGCAAAATACTGCTTCGTATACAAGAATTTTTGCAAACTAGTCCAGATTTCGTCGCAAAACACTAGTATAATTCTAGTCTATTGCAAATTAGTATATTTTTTTCCTTTAAATATTAGTATTGAACTAAAATTGTTGCGTACCAGTCTATCTTTTGCCTGCAGGGTGCATACATATAAAGTTGACACCAGCATAATCTAGCAGGGAATCAATAGGTGCGCACCCATAGCACACAGCTGAAAATCTCCATTAGGTACAGAGAATATCGGCAACAAAAGTTATTTAAATATATTTTTTTCTAGCAGATAACAACCAAAACTATATTAAATTAAATAATTTAAACAAAGAAGAATAAGTGTGAATAAAATTACTAATAACTTAGTAAATAAATTAATTAAATAATTAAATAAATATACAAATATATAAATAATTAAATAAATAAAATATATAAATAAATGAATAAATAAATAAATAAATAAATAAATAAACAAATAAATAAATAAATCAATAAACAATTAAATAAAAAAATAAATAAATGAATATATAAATAAATAAATAAACAAACAATAAATAAACAAATAAATAAATATATATACCTATAAATAAATAAATAAGCAATAAATAAATAAATAAACATATAAACAAATAAATAAATAAATACAAAAATAATAAATAAATAAAAAAAATAAATAAAGAAAGATGAATATAACAAAAAAAAATAAATAAATATATAAACAATTCAATAAAATAAGTTAAATAAATAAATTAACTGAAATATATAAGCAATTCAATAAATTAAGTTAAATAAATAAAGTGAAATAAATAAAAAAAAAAAATAAATACAAAAATAATAAATAAATAAATAAAGAAAGAAAGAAGAATATAACAAAAAAATAAATAACTATATAAGCAATTCAATAAATTAAGTGAAATAAATAAACAAATAAATAAATAAAAAAATAAATAAATAAATAAATAAATATATAAATAAATAACTAAATAAATAAATAAATAAATAAATAAATAATAAAAAAATGAATATTTAAAAGAGAAAAATAATTAAATAAACAATTAAATAAATAAATAATGTTTATGAGGAGTATTCTTGTTTCTGGATACGCAATTACAGCCGCCAAGTTATACTCAATTCGTACCCTTGCGTCGCGCATGCAGCCCTCATGGGAGATGCGGGGTCCAACCATTGAGTTAGTAGGGTTGTATTTGCGAGCTGGCGTACGTCTTGAAGCAAGTAGCTTACTATGTAAATATATTCCAGCTAATACCGTCCACGGTTGAGCGAAGTTGTGCGGTAGACTTGGAATCCACTACGTCGAAACTAGCTCCAAGAAAATGGCTTAACGATGCCTCGGATGAAAATTTCTAATAACGATAACGGCCACTGCAAACATATTGAGGAATATATTTTAAGTGCATGCATCTCGAATCGTACCCTTTAAGGTCCGATACAGCCCATTAGTTTTTTACTCGACTTGCATTTCTACTCTTTGAGAGCATTCATCAAAAACCCGGTATAAGGGAACTGTAGAGGGGAGGAAGGACATCAGAGAAGGTACAACCTTCCATAAGAAACGTCTGGTGCATTAATGTTAACTCGCCTATAATCGCATAAGCGCTGTAACGTCAAAGATGAAAAAGAATGTCCTAATGGCTGAGATATGTATGTGTATATTTATATGTAAAAAAAAAAATACCTGCCAACTGTTCGGGAGCTGCTTTAAACATTTTTTTTCAAAGAAAGCTTCTTTAAGCTTTTCAAACTGTATTTAAATTGTGTTAAGCTCATAACTATATACATTTCCCACTGGGTATACCTATGCATACTACAGCTCTGTTTAAGTATGTGTGTAGAGAGCTTAAACCAGCAACTTAACGTAATTCAACGCAAACGGCGATCAAAAGATATAATAAAAAAAAAACAATAAATAATTTCGTACAGAGTGAAAAGTTCAAACAAAGAAATGTATGAATGAAGAAAGGGAATGATATTGAGGACAGCCATTATACATACATATACATAAGTATGTACTCGTATGTATGAAACATATACTGAAACGTATTGGGAAAGGCATAAATGCCCTATTCTGTATATCAATACAGAGAATTAGAAATTAGCGCGTTGCGTTTATCTGTTTGCGTTTGTACATATATACATAAATATATACATACATATGTATACAAGTACATATATAAGTGCATATCTTTGTTTGTACATACCTATGTACATATGTATGAGGGCATTTATTTATTTACCTACATATCAGCTGTTTAGTTTATATTAAGTAACAATTAATTGTGAATTGTAGCATGAATATGAATATGAGAATAATAAATACGAATAATACGTACATACAATACAACAACTGATAAAGCCAAAACCGTCGTACAGCAAAAGATAATATTTTTTTACTAATAAAGACAGTTTGTTTATTTTCTATAGTTTGTCAACTGTTGACTGATTAAATGCTAACATAATTGTTGTGAGAGAGTTCTGGTTCTGGTACTAGTTCTTGTTTACATGTTTGTTGTACAGGAAAGAAACCCTGCCGTGAAAAGCTTAGCTGGTATGTAAATATGATTTATAGTACTGAAGTAGTATTTAAAAGTTGAAATCATATAGCTTAATTATTTCAGAAGAAAATAAATAAATTAATATTAGTTGGTCTAGTAAAAAGAAATCCATTATTTTGGCAACAAATTGAGCGCTTTCTTTAGTATTGTTAGAATTATAAGATTTATGTGAAATATGCACCATTTTGCTCGATAACTTTTTGCCATTTTGAAGGCAATATCATTATGCTTCTCTCATGGAAACCCTTGTCCATAATGGCAGAAAATTGGTATAATCGATTTTCACAAGCTTCTCTTGAGGCCAATTCTTCACCAGCCAAAATATTTGTCATATACAGGAACAGATGGTAATTACTTGGGCGCGCGGTCCGCATTATAAAGTGGATGTATAAGAACCTTCCAACCTAGTTCTCGGAGCATCTGGCGAGTCACTATCGATGTGTGTTGTCTGGCCATGTCCTGATGAAACACAAGTCCCACCTATTGGCAAAAGCTGGACATTTCTGGGCGATTGCTTCGTTCAGACGATTCAATCGCTGACAGTACAGGCCCGATTTAAGAGTTTAGCGGTAGGGGAGTAGCTCAAAGTGAATGATTCCTTGCCAAGCCCAGTAAAAACACAAAACGAAACCTTCCTGGCCGTCAATCCTGGCTTGGTCACCGTTTCCGCCGGCTCACCGCGTTTCGACCACGACCGATTTCGCTTGACGTTGTCGTAACTGATATACTTTTCATCACCAGTTACCATCCGCTACAGAAATGGATGGATTTTGTTATGATTAAGCAGCGATTTGCAAGTGGAAAGTCGGTTCATGAGGTTTTTTGACGTTAACTCATGTGGCATCCATAGATAGAGCTTCATTGAGTTTCAGCCTTTTTCAAATGCCTCCTGGGCAATCGAAGCAGATTCGACGAATTTCCACTATTTTCACGACATTTTCGAAATTTTTGGCTATTGGCCTTTCACACCGTGGATCATTTTGTATACCAAAAGTATCGGAACGAAATAGTTGAAACCATAATTGTGTATAATGGCTTGTTACAGTATCGGGACCATAAACGCAATTGATAATTTCAGTCTACCGAAGGAAATTTTTTTTTTAGAATATTGTATTCGTATAATTTCTCTTTGCTGGTGTCCATTTTTGATATACAGCTCAAACACTACTGAGTTCAGTGATCAACACTTCTCCCATTAACTTTTTTAGTACAAAATATCAGCTTACCAGCGCCATCTGGCGTTATCCAATCGAACTTATAGAACGAGAGATACAGATCACTAAAACCAAGCAAAAATAATGGATTACTTTCTGCTAGAACTAATATTTTCCAGTTTACAGTTTAGCTAGGGTGTTGAATTTTCGTTTTTTTTTGCACTACAAATGTAACTGAAACTTTAGCAGACGTTTTCCGGCGTCCTTTTTCTTCGTCCTTTTTCGTAGAGTCACGATGGATTCAAGTCTTGTTTTCGGTAAGTTTTTTTTTACTTATTTTCGCGAGCTGGTGGGTTGAAAATAACACCGACTAGTATTTTACTAGTATGTTGCATGGTTCTTTAGACATCGTCATGCTGAATAAATAAGTTATATTGTTATCTAGGAAAATTGAAATTTTTTTTTGCAGGAATATTAAATTGGTCAATGCAATAACAGTGTGGAGTAGAAAGAAGTGGACAAAGGATTTCAAGAGTTGCAATTTTAAGTGAGAAAAGAGAAAAATTTTAATAGTTTTATACGTTTTTTCGATTATAACACTGATATAAATAAAATAAAATTCGTAAGAATTTCAAACTTAGCGCATTCTAGGCTGGATTCACAAATTTTTAAATGGAAGCTTTCGCGTTTTTATATTTCGAAATAACTAAATATTTTATTTGAAAATTTACGCTAATTAATAATCAAATTTTTTTAAGAAAAATAATAAAAAATAATAAAAAAATTTCTACCTAGATGAAAAAAGCCAAAGTTGTAACACTTGGTCACACACAACCTCTCTTTATATTAATCCATCTTGACGTCAAATCAGTGCTTAAATAAAACATCTAACTAATTTTTTTTTCCTCAATGTCAAAAGATCAATTAGAAAACGTAACTATTTACTGCTGGTGCGTGTTAAAAATAGTTAAGCCAACGTCACAAAAATATCAGTAAATAATAAAAAGTGAATTCATTGTTTATTTCCGACAATTGCCTAGTGGCAGTAAATACATTAATTTGAGCCTATCTATGGTCACTTGGACTCATCCCTCTTAAAGTACGTACTCGTTACACAATTTTATATACACGTATGTATGTACACAATCGCGTTTATTAAGCTTGCGGTAGGCTAGCCACAAACACGCAGCGAAATACTTTGTCCTTATTTTGCACCGCTAAAACGAGCCTTTTAATAAATTCTATAAATTATACGAAACACTCGCACTCACACACGCCATCAAGCGAATACGCATAAAATATTGTTCCTTTCCTTTTTCATTGATGTTTGTAGTGCAGCAGCGGAAAACGTTTTTGCCCATTGTCAATATACACGTATACGACACAATCCGATAGTGTTTGGCTAATGTTTTACGTTGATAGCTTTTAGGCGCGACCGAAACACGTGCGTATACTACATATATACAACATGTATGTACATATTTAGCTATGTTGACAAATACCCGTGAGAAAAGTTTAACCTAATTTCTTACAACTTCCATAACCACGCAGATTTATAATATTTTTTCGTTATTTATTTTTGTGATTTTTATAATAAATAATTTAGAAATATTTTTTAAGGCTAATTATGTGTTCAATGTTGTAAATTTAGAATATATACATAAAACCAATTATAAATATATGTAATTTGGCCTATTTGAATATTTTTTTCTTTATGCTCATTTTTCGTAATAAAAAAATTGAATTGTTTTTCCGGAAAACTCATTTTAAATTAATTGCAAAAAATTAATGTTTTTCTGGAATATATTATGGTATTTCTTATGAAAGCAATTAGTTAATCACACAAGGATTTATATAAATTTAGGATTAATGGCGTAATAAACTTGGCATACCAACTTATTCCTTCAAAGTGGTACAACTCTCAAAATGTGAATTTTTCAACAGAAATAGCAGCCCCTGCCACACGTTGCTGTGTTTTTCGTGTATGTCATATTTTTATTCTATTTGGTATTGCAAAAATTGATAAAAAAAACTAGTTAATCATCATAAATAACAAAATTTATTATATTATTGATCTAACCACTTATTCCTCCTTCACTGTTCAAAATCTTTCACCAAAATATCAGTACGATTGCCTCGAGGTAAGCCAAACGCACCATTCGAATCTATGCTGATTCATATTCAAGTTGAACGTATACAAATTGCTTTTAACCCGCAGCCGCTGAATAATAAAAATGCGAAGTGAACATACCTATGCCCGATCTATGCTTACATACATATGCATATCTAAATCGTACTAATTTTTGCCAATCTTTCGCTGATTCTTTTCCCGTAAAGAAAGTATTATTTATATTTAAAACAAAACGAACTTGATTCCAAGTCTCTGGTCTATTTCCAGGAAGCGAAAGTCTTCCATTTAGGCATATTATCCAAAAATTTAACTAAGACGAACCATGAATAAGTATATTTTTCCAAATAGGTTGATCCACTTTCCGTAAAAAAATTATTTCAAGTAAATCGAACCATCAATAAGATTTTTTGGAAAAAGCCCACAAAAGCTTACTAAGGTGAAGGAAAGGTATTGTATTTAGTGAAGAAGTGTCATAATTCTGGTTGAATACAGTGTTGCGATAACTTTCTTATTGATAAGAGCACAAAATAGACCGATTTTTCTGACATATTTGCAATGAAGCAATGTTATTAAGCCGTGTTAAGGATACCAAAATATACCCGGGCAACATATGTCTAGCTGCAAAAACTATCAACTGTTTAGAATTTTAATTTTGTGCATAATTTTTTGGTGGTAATAAGAAAAAAAAAATAAAAAAATAAGCTAAGTTTTTCATTAAATTACATTAAAAAGTTTTATAGACATAGTTCCACACTATCTTTTTAACATTTTGCGATCATAGACCATTTACAAAAAAACACACCAAAAGTTTTTAAAACCTTTCAACTGAACTAGTTCTAGCAACTATAGTTGCGAAATAGTCTTAGACTTCTTGTGACTTCTACTATTCCTGTAGAGACTATATTTGTGCTTAAATAAAACTCATTAGATCTCAAATGACGCAGAAATAAGTCAGCACGGTACAGCCTAAAAGTATACTTCGTTTTACTGGAACTCAATTAACTACTTTGCTATGTTTATCTCTCGCACAGCTTTGTAAGCCTCATTTTTACATTCACACACAACTAAGCCTACTTAGACAAAGATTTAGAAATTTGGCTTTTAGTTCGTTTTAACTTTAATATATAAAAATATAAGTAATTAGTTTTATACACAAGAATTCCCTTACTCACCTTTTTTTCGTAGCCAGTTAGCGTATCTGGGCTGACTGGTGGCGTTGGCACTGTTCCATTACTTATCACAGTCAATGTTGTAGGTCTCTGTAACTTTTCTGGCACAAATTTAAATTCGTATAGGTCATTGCCGCCCCAACTGGCAAGACAATTGGCTTTATCAATATACTGATTTATATCCTTTTTCGAGATCATTTTGAGAATTTCCAAGGCTTTGGCTGGCAGAAAACCTTTTATGATTTTAAAAGCAGCTAAAATAAAAGAGCGTAATCTAGTTTAGTGCTTACTTCTACAGACAACCGAAGTGTACACTCACCATTTAGCACCCAAGCCATTTCGAAAATTAATATATAATTCAGCGCATTTGGATAGTAAAGTTTGAATGTCTCGATAATTCGCTTGACAAAATCCATATCCATGCCGGATACGCCAGTGCCAGCCATATCGAAGAAGATTGTCATTTGATCTAAATTCGTTTCGCGATGTATACGTTCGATCCAATAGACAACGACACGTATCACTTCATCCATATTCTTTGTGCCTTTCACGTGTAGTTTTGTACGGAATATGAGCAATGATTTTCCATCCAAATCTTTGTTGCGCGCAAATATGACGCCATCGTTGAGGTATTCTTTTACTAAATTATTTTCATTCAGCTCATTTGTACCATACTCTTGACGCCATATACACGTATCCCAGAGCTTATCTAGCGAAACTTGCATATCCAAGTCGTACATTTCAAGGAAACGTGTTAGCCAAATGTCTGCGTTGCGTATGCGCTCGAGATCGATATGATGGAAAGGCACTGAAAAGAAAAGAAAGTGAAAATTTTTAGCAAAAGAAGAATCGAGTACTAAAATTTCAGTGCAGAGATCACAAGGCAAGATACAATGAGGGACTGCTCAGCTTGATTAAATTTGATAGGTTTTCAACAAAGTAAGCAAAAGCTGTAATGAACAAATGATCTGCATTGTTTCTGAAAGATATTCTATTAAATTACTTCAAGCAACAAGGGAGTCAATACATTCTGCGGACTTGGTTTTTTTTGATAGCTGTTACCTGATTTATACTCAGTTTGCTATTTCATAATGGGCGGACTTACTCTGGAACAACGTTTGATACCTGCGCAAATTTGTTACCAAAATAACGGTTAAGTTCAAGCGACACATCGCGCGTTACGTCCTATATTAAGTCAACATAATCGCCCAGCAGAGTCAGTAATTCGAGCTACCATCGATGTGTTCCACACCATGCTGTATCGAAGAAGACCAGAATGTGTCCATCTGTCATCGCGCGCCAAAAATGGAGCTTTGTCCAATCACTTCATGGAAGATCTTGATTTGTGGACTTTAAAACATCCAACTCGTGTAAGAATTGAAGCCGAACGACCGTCAAATACGTCGCACGATCGGTTAATGGGCCCACAACGAGATAGCTACCTAACCCGATATTCACAAGATAATTTAGTTCAGCGATGAGGCTCACTTTTGGTTTAATCCACAAGTAATTGTTGAGACTCCGTCACATCTTCAAATAGTCACTACTTGGTGTCTCCTATGGGCTAAGGTAATCATTGGTCCATATTTTCAAATAATGATACCGACCATAATGTTGCAGTCAATGGGAATTATCGCCATGATTAATGACGAAAAAAGAAAACAATTTATTGAAGGAAACTTTTGGTAAGCACATTATGTCCCCATGGATCTGTGCCTTGGTCTCTAAGGCCGCGCGAAATAACATCGCTGAACTTTTTTTGTGGGATTATATAAACCCGTTTGTCTACGTAGATAAGTCCGCGACGATTAATCTCTTGGAAGCGAATATTCGGGGCATTATTGCTGACAAACAGCCTCCCGGCTGGAATTTATTAGAGACAGCCGCCCGGTCATTTGCCCGACATCGTTTTAAAAACAAAATGGCAAACTCTTTCATTTCTTCTTGAAAACCAAATGCCCAAAAACTTTCGAATGTGCGCGGAATATGCGCGGAACTATCAATAACTGTCTTTTTAATTTAATTGAATTTTAAAGAAGGACTTGCAAATGTACTCTTCAAACTAATCTAGTCTGCCATTGTATGTCTGTAATTTTATTTGATCAAATCGTTTCAACACTTTGGAAATATCGAAGATAGTGGTCTAAGATTAAAAGGAATCTATTTTCCACAAGACGTACAGCCAGTAAAATTGGGCGGAAGGAAGATTGGTCATAACCCTGATCACCTCTTCTCTGAGTATTCATAAGAAGCTTACATTACATAATCAAAAAAAAATAATTCCAAACCGCAAAGTTTATTCTTTGTCCAAATCGGTCTAAGCGGGAAACGAGATAACCAAATTTTTCGACAACATAGGTCAATACGGGATGGAGGCAGACACAATTTGTAATTTGTCTAGATACCGATAATTCATTGCTTAAGGTTAAATTCTGTAACAAAAGTACCGGGAATTGCACCATTAAACACTAAATCATTTATTATTCATTCAAGTTTATTACATCGTCTTTGAAGTAGATCACTTTTGGGGTAATAGGCATATGCCAACGAATAATTCCATTATCAGAATCTGTTTTCAAATGCGAGCAACTTCAGTTCTTTCATCAAATTCTCAATTATGCGTGCTATCGAAGAAAAACGTTTACCTTGAAGATGTAAATGAAGTTTTTGGGATAGAAAAAAGTCCGTCCACAGGAGAATTTTCGTCTAAAAAATTCGTGAACAATGATAGCCGGTGCCTAAGCATCTTACAATATCCAGGAGTTTTCTTTCCACAAATATCGCTCTTTTTGACGAACGCTCAGGTAATATTCTTTATTTACCGTCTGACCATCCAGCGAAATTTCCGAGTACTTAACATCACTATAATCAAAGAAAACAGACAACATATCTTGACGAGTTTTGTTTTAAGAGAGAGAGAGAGTTATAGCAACTTAACGCCAGTCTGGTTAACAGTCTGTACTACCATTTGCAAGGACAGGGTTTGGGTCCTGGTTCGACCAACATAAAATTTTATGGAATGTAATGCCAAGAGTATTTCGAACATGTAAAAAAAGCTTCTCATAAAAATACATTAGTCGTTCGGAGGCGGCTTAGGGTAAACTATAGATCCCTCCATTTGTTGGAACCCCAAAAAACGGAGGAGTTCGGCAGAAACTCGTTTCGGCACTTACAAAGCGACAAATGTTATTAATATGTACGAGTATTAATAGCCGTTGCCCCTCGGCCGTTCAGAAACAGCTTAAAATTAACTGTAGTTCGAGAAGGAAAAAATGGTGAAGGTTCCCGAATCGAAGTGCATACATACATATTTATATTTTTCTCCATGTTCTCGCATAACTTTCGCCAAAAGAGTACGATTTTGAAAATACTTTTTTTTGTTGGCCCCCATAAATGTACGAAAAAATGGCTAAGAATGGAAGCTTAATTCATTTTATTTCAAGTATATTCACTTTGGGCATACTATCTCATACCAGTATGGAGTTTGTATTATCCCATTTTGATCATCCCATCCTTGTGGTATATTTTTTATAAAAATATTTAATTTCAGAGTTGTGAGAGTTGTAAGGCCAAGTAAGTCGCACATTCATGTTCAATGGACGATATACTCAAAAGCAAAATAATAGTTCGGAACTTTTGTATACTTAAATCTGCCCTTTTTGATAATAAATCAAAGTTCAACAAATTGAAGCAATAAAGTGAGTTTCATGGCTAATCACCTGCTAATCTTATCTTTTTTTTTTAAATTTTGCTTATACGTATATGTATGTAATTGCGTTCCAAATTGGTGAGTAATAATTCTCCCAATAACTCAACTTATACACTCATAATGTGTACACACCCGTTCATATTTAAGTAAAAACAATTACTGGAACTTATTGTCAACATCAAGGTAGAGTGTTAGAGATCACACACAAAAGCTTAGAGGGTCAGACGAGACTTGCCCATAAATGAAGAGCGTGCTTGACTTTTGTGCTTTTGTGAATGTTTGCTAATTTGAGGGTAGATACAATAATATATATATAACTACAGTGCACTTGCGGGCATATTAGGGGTGTGCCGAATACCACCAGTAATTGTGTACTCAATACTTATGTACATATTATGTAGTTAAACTAACAAAGCACTTGTAGTTTAGTAGTAAATTTATTATTTATTAATAAATAAAAAAATTGCATATGTTTTTAAGACCGTCAAGGCAGAAATGACTCTAACTCTCCTGTTTTCTGTTGTATATATTCTGAAATCAATAATTTTTTGATAGATTTAAATATAAATTTTAAGCATTCTGTTACATTTTCTTTGTAAATTATCTTACTATATTCCGAAAAGATTCCGAAATGTTTGGAAAAGTGTATTTTAAAAATAAGTTTTTAATTATTTTTTTTTCTATTAATATGCCAAGTGAGTTTTGCAAAATAAAATAATAATAAAAAATAATAATAAATAATAAAGCTCCTCCTCCAATTTGTGGGACACACAATTTATACCGAAAAATTGATTTAATTATTTATTAAAATTTAATTTTCCATAACTTTAGGATGTTGGTTGGACCAGAACTCGAGCAAGCCTTCCGAATGGCTGGCACCATATATTGAAAATGGGTACTATAAGCCTGAACATAAAGATTTTGTTGACACTTATGTGAAAATATGCCAACTTGGTATATAAGGGACATCCTAATGTACATACATACATTGGATTGATGTCGTCGGAAAGTGAAATTAAATTAGCGGAAAACAACTATAAACATTTAATAACATTTAACTGCAAAGTGGTGCCGTATTCAGAGTATAAAATATAATAAAATAAAAAATTTTAACTAAAATTAAAAAAAAATTAATAAACTAAAATATGGTATAATAAAAAAAAAACTAAACAAATTAAAAAAAAAAATAAAAAACTTAAAGTGAAAAAAATAAAATAATTTAAAACAAATAAAATTAAGTAAAACACATCAAAATAAAAAAATAAAAAAATAAAACAATAAAATTTATTAAAATAAAACAAAATAAAAAATATTAAACTAAAATAAAATGAAATAAAATATTATAAATAAAATAAAACAAAATAAAATAAAATAAAATAAAATTAAATTAAATTAAATAAAATAAAACAAAATAAAATAAAATAAAATAAAATAAA